>VYZX01014628.1:0-11550 GCA_013401335.1 Brachypteracias leptosomus
GCCCAGCTGAGGTCCCCCACAGGCTATCACAAATGGAGATCCATCTGTCTACCACTGAGGATAAGCAAAGGATTCAGTGACAAACTGTATGTGTCCATGCTTGGAGATGATCGACTTGGATGCTTAGTTTAACACAAGTTTTCCAAAGCAAGGTGAATACTATTGTGCTGATCATTTCCTTAGATGCTGCAGGACTCAAAACAGACTGGTCAGTGCCAAGGAATATGGAGAGCAGTGTTGAACCTCAGGTACCTCAGTGCTGTCTGTCCCAGAGGTGTTCCAGCAATCTTCCTGTTGGACTACTGTCTGAGCATAGGGTCATGAACAGTGAGGAAAATGGCTATGCACAACACTGCCCTCCTCTTCGCCTCTGTGATTACCTGGAGCTAGCTGACCACTGTTAGTATTTTCCTCAATAGATTTCTTTTTCATCGAGGCATTTCTACTCCCTCCTGTCTGCCATTTCTGGGGAAAAAAAGCCTTTCAACAGATATTTACAGGAGTCACTACTTGGAAGCTCCTTATCACAAATGCTAAGCAAAGTAGGAAGAGACCTATAAATCCAGGACTTGATCATACCAAACCTCACAGTCTGCATATTTCCATCCCTCCTACCAGTTGTTACCTTAGGGATTGTTCAGGACCAGAGCACCCTCACTGTCCTGAGGAAGGTACTTAAGATAAGACTGGGAGATCTGCCACGTCTCTGAAGTCTCTGACCTTTTTGGACTAGACATCCTTGTAAATGGGAGCATGGATTCAGGTTCAGATGAGAATATACTACTGTGTAAATTGGGGATAACCAAAGAGTATAAGATAAAGAGGTGGCCAACACTCCTAGTGCTATAAAGACCTAGCAGTGAGTAAATGGCAAATGCTACAGAGATTCACTCCAGAAAAATGTTCAAGAAATATTTGAACCGTGTTTGAACTTCATACAGTTGGATTTGCAGAATGGATATGAAATGGTCATGAGAACAATCTCACTTCAAAAATTTCTGCTGCTTCCTGCTTTCAGCAATGCTGACAGACTTTCTATGGTATTTTGGCACATCATCAGCTTAGGGTGAAGTGAACGATCCCAGCTAAACTGAACTGAAACAAGATGAAAATAGCCATGTGTGTTTTCCTCCTGTTTTTTAGGCATGTTGCAAACCAAACCACTCAAACTGGTGAAAGTTCAAAATCTCATTTCCATGAGGTTCTCTGAAGTGGGAGAAAAACAAAATGCAAACAAGAAATTCCTGTTCAGAAAGCCATGCATCCAGGCAGCTGACCATCAGGAGCAGCATTGGTGCAAGGAGAGCAAGAGGCAGCTGTCCCTTTCCCAGTTTGCCCAACTTTTGGGCTGCCACCAGGCTGCAGCTGGCAACTCTAGACTTGCCTCCATCTTCCAAACCCAATGCAAGGGGATTAGAGCTGGCTAGCAGCCAAATCTCTGTGCAGTGGGCAAGTTTCCCATGGGCACAGGGGTGTTAGCACATCCCACGCCCTGCTTGGAGGCAGGAAGCTACCTTGTGTCCCCAAAACCCAGGAATGCCATGCTGTCATGAGAAAGAGAGCTTGGGAAAGGTCACCTATGCCAGCTCAGAAACAGCCCCTGGGGCATGCTGTGGAGCCACTGGTGCTTTCATTTTAGTTTCTCTGGCAGCTTATAAAGCAAAACTGTATATTTGGAGAGAAATCTTTCCAAGAGAAAATTCTCAATCAAATCCATAAGAGGCTGCTCTTGATGTAAATTCAGCCTGGGAATGGAGAAGTAGGACTGAGCCTTTCCCTTACCACCAGTGGTTTGCAAGAGTCCCAGTGACTTTTTTCAGTGCTAATGATAGTACCGCCTTGGTATCCCTACAGTCAGCAGAGAGTCTGAGACCAATAAAATGGGAAAATACCATTTCTCTCTCTAGTGTCAGCTAGGAATAGTAATTTCTTCCCCATTAATTCTTGATGGCTTGGCAGAAAAGCATGTCTCTTAACAGCTCAGCTGAGTTCATTATCTGTAGCAGAACCACAGCGAGGCTTGCCTGGTGCCAAGCATGGACCTGCCCTAATTACCCTGGCAGATGTCACCTCGCAAGAAGAACTGGGCAGTAATTATGGCCCTGTAGCGCACACATGCACTGAAGGTGCTGAACTGGCCACTGTCCTCTCTCTGTTTTGTCCTTTTGTGGGTCACAGTTTACAATTCCCAAAGCACAGTTAAATGAATGGGGAGTAAGACTGAGTAAATTAGAATTTCATGACAAAATCACCCTGTCATTTAGCAGCTAAATGAATAAAAAGAATGAAAAGTCTTCTCCTAAAAGCACAGAAAGCAGAAAAACAACATCCTGGCTTCAGTCCAAGCTCAGATTTTGGTTTCCAGAAACACTCTGTGTAACGAATTTAAGGATACACTTCTGGAAGCTGGTGAAGCTGGTAGCTCTGTGCTGCTTCTTGATGTTTTTGCTGACTGGGCACAAACCCTGTGACCCTGGGTGCTTTCCTGGGTGCTCTGGTAGGGGAGGTCACGTTTATTCCAGCATCTGCACAACTTCGTCCTTTCTTAAACCCCACTCCCACTCTCACTGGGAACATGACACAAGCCTGGGGTTGTATGTGGCCATAGCAGTGGGGTGGGCTGGTGGCCCTCAGGGGTTGTTCTCACCTATGTCCCAGGGTGCTGGGTCTCACTACCCCATTAGCACTGGTGCTGTTACAGAGCTGCTCAGCTCAACACTTCCCTGCTGCTTTCAGGGTCTGTACTTTCTGCTGACTTCAGCACAGGGTCATAAATCCACTGCGCATGAGAACAGTACATCTGCTCAGCTTTCCAAATGTTCTTTTCCCTCCACAAACACTCTATTCCCTCCCTGCTTTCTCTACAGTGGATACCTAGGGTACTGGTGCCTTCAAAGGATGATGAAGACTGCCATTAGACAGCTGGTGACCTCATGGCAGCCCATGTCTCAGCAGTTGCCACTGTGCAGTGCAGGTATTAGCTGAATCCCTGCAGGCGGAGGCTGGCCCTAGGTGTTTTGTCCTGTGCGGGTTGGGCAGAGCGGATGCCTGTGGTGTGGCTGGGGGGTGGTTGTACCTGACAGAATTGCCAGCACCCTGACAGACTACTGTGCCATGCTGTGCCATGCCAAGGCAAAGGCAGGGACTGCAAGAAAGAAGATCTGCCCACTCTAAGTGAAGATCAGGTTTGAGACTACCTGAAGGACCTGAAGGTGTACAAGTCCATGGGGCCTGACAAAATCCATCTGCAGGTCTTAAGGGAACTGGTGGATGAAGTTGGAAAGCCACTCTCCAACATATTTGAAAAATCATGGCGATCTGAAGTTCTCACTGGTGGAAAAAGGAAAACATAATCCTCATTTTTAAAAAGGGAAAAAAGGAAGACCAGGCCAGTCAGTCTCACCTCTGTACCCATCAAGATCATGGAACAGATCCTTCTGAAGTCTCTGCTAAGGCACATGGAAAATGAGAAGGTGATTGGCGGCAACCAACATGGCTTCACCAAAGGCAAATTGTGCCTGACAAATTTGATGACTTTTTATGATGGAGTAACAGCATTGGTGGATTAGGGAAGAGCAACCAATGTCATCTACCTGGACTTGTACAAAGCATTCAATACTGTCCCACATGGCATCCTGGTCTCTAAATTGGACCACACCCAGGATCAGCCTCCATCTGCAGAGATTCAGCTAATACCTGATGTCCATCCATCAAAACCATATCCAATTTGGTGTGATCATCAGTCTATAACATCTCTCCTATGAGGACAGGCTGAGAGAGTTGGGGTTGTTCAACCTGGAGAAAAGAAGACTCTGGGAAGACCTCACTGTAACCTTCCAGTATCTGAAGGGGGCCAACAAGAAAGCTGTGGAGGGACTTTTTGCAAGACCTTGTAGTGATAGGATGAGGGGTAATGGATTTAAACTGGAGGAGGGGAGATTTAGATTGGAAATTAGGAATTTAATTTTGCATAGAGCAAAATTTTTTTATGGCTGTGGGTATGATGAGAGTAATGTGGCCTCTGAGGTTTTTCTGATGGACTCACCTCTCTGGATCTATGGGCAAAGGGATGCATACATGTAGCCTTTGTCATGACAGCCTTCACTCTGGCCCCTTCCACCCTGTCTTGCCCCAACCTCCATGGTGTTCAAATAGGCCTTTTTCCAGGCTGCCTGGCACCATTGACCCCAGTGTGCAGAGAGTGAAAAGTATTTCTCAAAACAGCCTTTCCTTTGCACATTGCAACAAGCCCTTTAGAGGCGTATAAACATGTCTGCAGCATCTTTCTTCTCCTGTGATGAGAAGAGGTAGAGTGATGTGGGGAGTTGCTCATGTCTCTCCTGTCACCTTTCTATTTTTATCATTGTGTGTGTTTCCTTGACTTGGTGGCATTTTCCTATGAGTAAGCTATTTCCACACAGACCCAATAAGTTTTCTGCTTAATGCTTGGGCCTAGATCAGGAAAGGGATGCTGAGGCATTTGGTAACAAGCGGGTGCAGTGGTGGGAAGATGTGAGAGAGAGTTTCTAAAAGCTGTGATGGCTGAACTTTCAGGTACTTTGTACACCCAAAGCAAGATGGTTAAAGTGAGAAACTTCTGCCAGCCCTGGTCCACTCTTATACTGCACCACACTTGGTGCTCTATTTGCATAAACCCAGTTTACCCAAATTACAAGCTGAGCTTACCCTATCCCTAAGTAATATCTTCTGCTCATTAACAGCTTTATACATGTCATGGTTTTTAAACTCTATATTATTCCAAAAGCCATGAGCAGTCTCTCTTAAAAATAGCTGCCTACAGTCAATCCCAGCACATGTGTTGAGGACACTGTACACTTTTCAGTACCCAGTTTCATATGGGGGTAGTTTCCCCTATGATGACCTTTTGCTACTTGCTCTGCTACAGACCAATGCAATAGCCCCCAAGGGAGATGGATAGATTGCAGGCTGTAGCACTTGATATATACATTTTTAAAAATTCTTTCTGCTAAGTGGGTAGTTTTTGCACTAGCAGGAAGGATGAGAAAGGTGAGGAACCAGAGAGTGACAACAACACTTTTTGAAAGCATCTCCTGACTCAAGCTGCCATATTTTAGAGGTTTTTCTATCAAAGCTGTAGCTGACAATGAGCTGACACCTCACTGATCAGCGCCATGCTCCCAATCAGCAATGAGCAGTCTTCTGCTCCTGAAGTCGCCCAATGGAAATGAACAAGAGGGTGCCCCGAGTGCTTTTTTACTGGGAATAGCTTGCTCTCAGCTGATGTGGATTTTATGGGCAGGATGCCCTATGCTGCAGGAAAAGTGTGGGGGGCAGGACGATGTCAGGATGCTGGCTCATCACACACCACAGCCCATTGCAGGGTCTATATGTGGAAAACAATGTTGTTTATACTCCCTAACTTCATTTTTTTCTCATGTATTTTTGTGTAAAAGAGCATTGACCCCACAGCCCTGCACCAGCACCTCTCACAAAGGATCCCAGCAGGACCCTGAGGCACAGCAAGTCCAGAGAGCAGCAGCAACATCCCCAGCCCTGTCTTGTCACCAGTCAGAACTCAGCCAAACCTGGGGAGAAAGGCTGTGAGATGACTCCAGGCAATGCCAGCAGACTCGTTGCACCTAATCCCATGGCTCTGCTGGATCTGGGCTGGGGTGGCACCGAGGTCTCTCTGGGCTCCATTATAGCCAGCATCGAACAGATGGGTTTTGCAGTGCACTCAAGCATGGTATGTCCAGCCATCCAGCACCAGCACAAAGCAACAATTTGGTGCTTGAACCCCTCACTCGGGGACTTGGGAGGGAGCCCTCCAGGGGGCAAAATCCCAGGGGATACAGACTTCCAAAACCTGGCAGGATCCTAGGGCTATGCCTGGGCCCAGAGCCCCAGCAGGGATCTTAGAAACCAGGGGCAGAAGAGATGTAGCATCTAAGCCTGCAGCAGCCATGCAACTGCCAAGTTCCCTTCCATGAGGGAGTCCTGTTGCCTCCCCCTGTGCTCAACCAGTGGGTTGGGGTGAGCAGAAGATTAGGGTCATAGTGGACCATGGCTGGCCCCAGGGGATGCTACATCCTGCCTGGCATCATAGTACCTGCTCACATGAAGGGAGCTTTTCCTGGACAGGCCCTGACTGGTCCTCACCCAGCTCAGCTGGGGACCTGGGTGGGTGGTGGGCACCAGGTGCCCACCAAGCTGCTCTATCGCTTCCCCACAAAGAAGGACAAGAGGGGAAGAAAATAAGCTGGAAAAAATTCTTGTGGGTCAAGATAAAGGCAGTTTAATGAAAACAAAGCAAAACCAAGCAAAGGCTATGTGTGGAAGGAAAGGAAAACAAAGATGCATTCTCTGTTTTCCATCAGCAGGTGATGTCTGGCCCCTTCCTGGGAAGCAGGGCTCCAATACATGTAGCAGTTGCTCCAATGGATGCCCTCCTCTCCTCCTCCTTTTTTCTGTAGCTTTTATTGTGGAGCAGACATCATATGGTATGGAATATCCCTTTGGTCAGTTTGAGTCAACTGTCCTGATTATGTCCCCTGCCAAGATCTTGCCTATCCCATCTCACTAAGGGAGGGGGGGAATGTTGGAAAGAGCCTTGGTGCTGAGTGAGCACTGCTCAGCAGTAGCCACAACATGGGTGTGTTATAAGCACCTTTCTAGCAGTCAATACAAAGCATAGCACTATGAGGGCTGCTATGGGAAAAATTAACTCCAGCTCATTCAGATCCAATGCAATGGGTTCGGGCGGAACCAGGGCTCAGCATCAAGGGGATGTGTGGTGGGTTTAGGCAGGACTTAAGCTCAGCATTGAGGAGATCCTCTTAATTTCAAAAGCTCTGGCCAGTGCTTCTGTTGTCTGGATGGTCAGGTGTGGTGATCCTCCTTCTCCTTCTCCTTCTCCTTCTCCTTCTCCTTCTCCTTCTCCTTCTCCTTCTCCTTCTTCTTCCTCTCCTTCTTCCCTTTCCCCCTCCTCCTCCCTCTACTCGTTCTCCTTACNCCTTCTCCTTCTCCTTCTCCTTCTCCTTCTCCTTCTCCTTCTCCTTCTCCTTCTCCTTCTCCTTCTCCTTCTCCTTCTCCTTCTCCTTCTCCTTCTCCTTCTCCTTCTCCTTCTCCTTCTCCTTCTCCTTCTCCTTCTCCTTCTCCTTCTCCTTCTCCCCCCCCCTCTGAAGCACCTCCAGGGCAATGGCCCTCCCACTTCAGGAGGGCACTCAGGGCTACATGCAGGCATTTCTGGTGCTTCTGCACTGCGGAATAGAAGCAGCAGTATCATCCTGCTGCCAGCCCCAGAAGCAGGATGGCCCTGAGATGGCAGCTGGCCCTGAGACAGTGCAGCATCCAGAGAGAGAAACACAGTGAGACACACAAGGGAGGGATGGATGGATGGATGGATGGATGGATGGATGGATGGATGGATGGCACCCCTGGCATTCAGCTGTCCTGACAACATCATGCTGCCAGCCAGCATTCATCTGTCGATGCTTTCAGAGGCCAGTTGTTGCATGCAGTGATGGACAAATTTTGTAAGAAATGAACCCCCTTGCTTTCTAGCTGATCCTCAGAGATTAGACGGGCTATGGGCAGCTGGACTTATCTCTTAATAGATATGCCAATTATTATTGTGACTATAGGTCCAACACCAGATAGACAAACAGCCTGTCTGCTGTAGGTCTGGTTGCTGAGACTATAGATCCAACACCAGATACATGAACAGCCTGTCTGCTGTAATCCTGGTTGCTTTCAAAGGAAGCAGTTGGATGTACAAATAGCACGGGTTATTCAAAGCAGTCAGAAACACAAATAGCATGGGTTATTGAAATGTAACATATACAGATTCTTTAAGATTGCAGGCGATAAATGCACTAAGCTGCAGACTAGCTATATAGCTCTAAAATAAAAAGATTGCAATCACAAGTTTAATCTCCCGGGGAATCAACCTCAGAGTAACTGAGGGCACAAGTCTTATCAAAAAGTGTCCCTTCCTGGGGGGGGGCGAGCAGGACAAACCCATCGATCTGTCCCAGTGGTTTAGTGTTGAGTTCTTGTCCCACACAATGGGTCTGAAATAGGGCTAACATTTATACATGGTGCAGGGGATGGGACTGTGGTCAAGCTGTTCAAACTTTTTCCTGGGTGTTAGCCTTGAGCCATAGCACAAAACATCTGTGAGGAACAGAGAGCTGCTGTAATGAGCAGAGGAACATGATAAGTAGCCTTCACTCCCTTCCACATCCCCTCCCTGGTGTCATGATAACACAGACCATTGGAACTTTGCCCAGCTCCTGTGTCTATTTTAGGCACCAGGTGCTCATTAGCAGTGCTGAGCTTTGCAGTTTCCAACTGTTTTGTGCATCCTGCTTCTGACAGCCAGTAAAAGATGACAATTTCCCCACAGTACTTTTTTGTGCCTCTTCTGTCTCGGGAGAAAGATGGGTGTAGGCAAGGCCCATGCTGGCAGGCAGAGCTGGAGAGCCCCTGTGTTCCCTCTTCTCCAGACTGAGTAGAGCCCATGCCTTTGGTCTCTGCCTGTGCATCTGGAGCTCCAGCTCACAACCAGCTGAGGCTTCCACTGGCCTCATCCTATGGTCCCTGTGTCTGCCTGGAGCCAGGCAGCCCCATCCTGCACCTGATGCCCAGACATGGCTTCTCCTGTGTCTGGTAGCACCAAGGAAGCCCTTCCCTGTGGTGCCACCTGTACCCTTGCTAGTACAGCCTGGGCAGTGGGACTGCCCTTGCTGCTGGGCATGCTGCTCATCCCTGCCCACCTTGGCCTCCAGGACTTTTCCCACAGTCGCTTCTGCTCTCCAGCCACATGGCCCCAGGTTCATCTCCTGTCCCTGGGTTGGTACTGACCTGGCACTTGCCTTTGCTGAACTTCCTGGGGTCCCCAGTAGCTGATTCCTCTGCCCTGGTCAAGTCCCTCCCAAGAGCTGCCCAGTCGCCAGCACCACCACTGCCACCTCCAACATGGGACCCTCCCCTGTCCTGGCTGTCAGCGTCATCCCTCACATGCTCCACCAATGGAGGAAAGGCACTGAAGAGGAATAGCCCATGAGGGACCTCCCAGCTGCTAGCTTGCCTCAGGACACAGAGCACCCCCTTCAGAGCCCAGCCAACCCCATCCAGCCTGGACCAAAAAGCCCATCAGGGATATCAAGAAAGCAGAAACATGGTGGGGGGAGGGCACTCTCAGCCAGTCACATCAAGATCTGAGCACTGCTCAGCTCCCAAATCTCAGGTTTAAAAAACCCACAGGGCTGCTTCTTGAAAATGTCTGCATTCCTAAATCTACAGAGGCTTCCAATTCCCAGAGCAGGCAGCACAGACAGCACAGCCAGAACTGATGCCACCACTGGAGCGTCACTGTGTGGGAAGGCAGCTGCCTACAAAAGACACCACTGGCTTTTTGCTTCCATCAGCAGATCCCAACAACAGGAAAGAGCTCACCCACCTTGTATCCACACAGGCTTACTTTGCCAATGATGAAGAGCAATATCTGGTCATGATGGAGAGCCTGGTGGCAAAACTACTGTCATTGGTGTCCTTCACATGAACCACATCAAATGACCCAAGATGTCTCTCCCTATTAGTTATCACTCTAATACAGCCCAAGCTGCCACTAGCTGCCACAATGTACAGCTCACCTGGGGTGAAGGAAGGCAACTGTGACAACAGCTGGCACCAGATGCCCCAGTGAAGCCCTTCCACCCGGGCTCTTTGAAGAGCACTGCTGGAGGAGGGGAGAGACAGAGTTGTACTGGCCCACAGAGCAGCCACCAAAGCACCTGGTGACACTTATGTCCCACAGGAACCCTGGCACACCTCAAAGAGCCAAACACCTCTCTGGCACCAAGGCCTGTGCCAAACATTTCCCACAACTTTCTCAGCTGTGTCAGCACCAAGGAGATGACCCTGTTCTATTGTCCGGGTTGTGGTTGTGATCCTTTGCATGCTCCACCTCCGGATGAAAGGCACTGAAGAAAAGCAGCCAAAGAGGGACCTCCCAGAGCCGACTCAGGGGAAGGCTGGTCCCCACCACAGACCATGACAACTTCTGGAAGCTCCAGGGACCCACACAGGAGCATCCTCGCTGCTCCAGGCAGGAATACCCTGGTGGAACACAGTCCTATCACTGGGCCATGGTTCATGGCTGGGGTTTTGACCCCTTCAGTGCCTGACCTCAGTAGGGACCGGCTGGCACTGGTCACTGCTAGCACCCACAGAACTGGGACCCCACACCCCAGTTCTGGTACTAGGTCCCCACACCCCAGGTGGCTGGTACTCCAGTAGATGTGGTGGCATCTGAGGACCTGATCAGGCTGGAGAAATGGACCAAGAGGCCAGAGCCAGGGTCTTCCCAGTGGTGCCCAATGCCAGGACTAGAGGCCATGAGCACAAACTGGAACACAGGAGGGTCCCTCTGATCATCAGGAAACACTTTTCACTGTGAAGGTGCCTGAGACTTGGCAAAGGTTGCCTGGGAGGTGGTGGAGTCTCTCCATCCTTGGAGACCCTCAAAACCATCTGGACAGTGTCCTGAGCCACCAGCTCAGGGGCAGCTGGACCAGATGGAGACAAGAGGTGCCTCCAGCTTCAATCATCTTGTCCTGTTTCCACCTCAACATTGAGTTGGTGCCTCCCTCCCTGGGCAGAAGCAGCCCAAGACCCTGGGATGGCTTGGAGACTCCTTCCCCAGCACGAGCCCCAGCATACCCTCAATCCAATTCTCCTGCCCATTGTGCCCCCATGCCCCTCCCCACCCTCTGTGTCTCTGTCCATATCAATAGAGATAATCCAGATAAAAAATGAAACAAGCAGAGCTGTTTTGTTGTCAGCTATATTTTTGCATTTCATTGAAACCTGTTGCATTAAAAATTTAATAATAAAGATTATTTTAGGGAAAATAATACATAGTCTTCTGTTGAGATTACACATGAAATTCACCAAAGACTGCACTGTTACACCTTCACTTACAAAAATGTTACAGGCTTGAATCCTTTCTACACTGTGAAAGGGATAAGAAAAAAATCAGAATAGAAATTCTTTGAGGCATAATATAATAATTTATTTTCTATTTAGCATAATATAATAGTTTATTTTCTATTTAATCTTGATTTTTTGCCAGAAAGAATCCATGAAAGTGAGGTTTCTGTGATAGTTTTGCAAACAATGACTGTATCAATCACTTCTTAGATCATGAATAAATCATGATGTATCTGGTAGGTGTACGATGAATCCTTGAGGAAACAGGATTATCTTCAGTGGATGCCAAGTCTTGGGAAACGGGAGAGGTGCCTGAGGACTGGAGGAAAGCAAATGTCACTCCAGTCTTCAAAAAGGGCAAGAAGGAGGACCTGGGTAACTACAGACCGGTCAGCCTCACCTCCATCCCTGGGAAAGTGATGGAACACCTTATCCTCGGTGACATCTCAAGGCATATCAAAGATAAGAGGGTCATTAGGGGCAGTCAACATGGCTTCACCAAGGGGAAGTCATGCTTGACCAACCTCATAGCCTTTTATGAGGATATAACGAGGTGCATGGATGACGGCAGAG
>VYZX01014628.1:11556-25692 GCA_013401335.1 Brachypteracias leptosomus
AGAAGGACAGGGAACTGCTGGAGAGAGTCCAGCGTAGGGCTACAAAGATGATTAAGGGAGTGGAGCATCTCCCTTATGAGGAAAGGCTGAGGGAGCTGGGTCTCTTTAGCTTGCAGAAGAGGAGACTAAGGGGAGACCTCATTAATGTTTATAAATATATAAAGGGGGAGTGTCACGAAGATGGAGCCAGTCTCTTCTCAGTGACAAACAATGATAAGACAAGGGGTAACGGGTACAAACTGGAACACAGGAGGTTCCACTTAAATATGAGAAGAAACTTCTTCTCAGTGAGGGTAACAGGACACTGGAACGGGCTGCCTGGGGAGGTTGTGGAGTCTCCTTCTCTGAAGATATTCAAAACCCGCCTGGACGCCTTCCTGTGTAACCTCATCTAGGTGTTCCTGCTCCGGCAGGGGGATTGGACTAGATGATCTTTTGAGGTCCCTTCCAATCCCTGACATTCTGTGACTCTGTGATTCTGTGATCTAGGTTAAGAGAGCACAAGAAACATTTGTCTTTAGTTTGTTTAGACCTTATTAGATTACTTACAGAAATCTTTACAACTTTCCCTGTCCAGATAAATCTACCACAAGAATGTGTAATGGAAGAAGAGGTCAGCTCAGGGGTCCACTTGGAGAGTATCTTGCCTACGTAAATGGGGAAAGCAGTGAAAAATCTCATTTAACCTCCAGAAATCAGGAACATGGGATTCCCACCACCAAACCAGAGCTGCACCCTGGCCAAACCTCTGTGAATTAGTCTCCATCCAGATCAGTATCTTTGCACTTGTGACTCCAACAGCACTCAGTGGCAGGAAGAAAACCCCTATCCCTTGCTCCACACCACTTATGTCTGCAGGTCTCTGCTGTGCCTGTTGCTTTTTCAGACTGAGGAGGTTCTGAGTCTTTAGCTCTCCATCAGTAGAAGCCACCCTGAAGCTCTGCTGGATCCTTCCAGTTACCCTCTTCTGTTGGTTGGGGTCGTTTTGGTTTTTGTTTTGTGAGATGGCATTACCAGAGCTGCACAAAGTATTCAAGGTGCACAGACACTATGGATTTATTCACTGGCAAAATGATGAACCCCACTTTGTGCTCTACACTTTTCATAAGAAGTTGTAACAATTTGTCTTTTAACAGCTCCTGAGCATTGACAGAAATTTTCCACAGTGATGTCAAAGCTGCTTTCCTGACTAATAGCAATTAAGGTCCATCATCTTGTACATCTTTCTTGTCCTAAATACATTGTTTGGTGCTTCTCAGCCTTTTTCATTGCTTTTCAGTTTCTTAGATTTCTTGCTTATTGTCCTGTCATTCAGCACCATGAAGCAGTTTTGCAGGCCTCCAAAGGCAGCTTCAGGTTTACGTATCCTGAATAATTTAGTGTCATGCCACGCATTATCCCCTTCCCTCTCCTGGTCACTCTACAATTCAGAAACAACATGAGTCCTAGTAAACATCTGTGGGGTGCCACAGATAAGACCTAATGGTCTTTCCATTAGGAAAAATAGTAATTCTGACTCCTGCCTCTAATTTCTGAAATTCTGGAAGACCAATTTTTAGCATGGGCTATGTATTTGAGGGTAGTATCTGGGTCATCTTAGTGTATGGTGCAACCCTGCTCAGATGGAATTGCCCTGGTGCCTGCAGGCATGGCAAAATAGCTGACTTTGATTTTTAGGGTACTTTAAAAAGCCCAGCAGTTATGTTTGAATTTTGCACAGTGAATATGACTGCAGACACATGCCTTTAAAATGTCAGACTGCCCAATGTGCAGCCACCTCAGAGCTGAGAGAAGCCCATTTCTGCTCCACCACTGAGCTGTACACACGCGTGTGCCCATGTTGGTAAGTGCAGGATACAGAGTCATTGCTCTAATTTTGAATAGAGAACTAGAACCTTGGACAAATACCTTATTTGAAGTGTCAGGCTGCATGTTTAAGCAGCAGATTTGCCTGAGTCAGCACAGCAGGATCGAGCCTTTCACGCACAGCTAAGCAGTTTCTTCTGATTGCAAATCAATTATGCTCACCTTCAGCAGGAAATGGTGATTTCTATTACTTGTTCTCAGGGCCAGGAGAAGATTTAGGCTTCTGTTTTTCCTTCTGTTTGATTCAGTGCTTGTCTGCCTCCCAGGAAGATCCCTGGAAAAATGAGGACTTGCAGTTTAAGTTAGTAACACTTCTATTTGCGTCTCGTTTCATAAAAAAAGAAAAAGACTTTCTGCAGAACACGGGGGAGGAACCTGTATAAAAAACAAGAAGTCCCTTAGACTGCTGCTCAGCTCATCAAAGCCTCACCACACAGCAAGACACAGAGGAATCAGTCCTATTCCAACCTGCCCGAAGCTTTTCCTAATGCTGCATGTCCAATCTGTTTTCTGAAATCAGTTAAATTGTAAGAGTACATTACACAAAGTTGTTGTTATTTGCTTGATAGCAACAGCCAGAGGATCCCTAGGACTTGCCTTGTGTCTCCCTGTGCTGATTGCTGTGCAAAACCAGAAGTGGTTATCTACTGTCCTGAGGGGGTCTCTGGGAAAGGAAACCCATGAGACGGACAAGTACAAGGTGGCACAAGGTCCCCACTCTGCTCCAAGAGTGGCCTCAATCTTCAAATAGTTCTTCAAATTTGACATAAAGCAAATCTGCCCTCACCAATTGCAGCATGCACAAAGCTGGAGGTCACCTGTGGATTTAGTGCCTTGTTAGCACACTGGGGCAGAGCAGGACACACTGTGGTGGGATGTATCATGCTGGTGGTCCACAAGTGTCTGTGAAGTCTCCATGCAGACAGGAGGCTGAGGACACAAGTATGTGCTGCTTATCTGAGACTGTGAGAGCTTTGTGGACACACTTGATGTGATCTGGATGGGAAGCAGTCTGGGTGTCTTGAAATAAACACAGATGGCGCTTTCGCATGGGTCTGGAAGATGGTTAGTGCTGGGTGACAACTCCTAAGCTCACCACAGTTATCTCCCCGCTCAGTCTCTGGAAAGACAAATGATGCATAACATTTTGTCTCTCTTACAGATACTGTAAAATTTGCCTTTACTTCATCCTGTGGAAAAGTTCATTCCTGTTCTCCATCTTTCTACACTGACCCACACCAATCCCTGTGCCCCAAGACAAGAGCTGACTTATCCCTGGGGTTACACCAATTGCTCTTGCTTCACATAGTTCTTCAGGGAATGCAGAGCATCCTACATGTCTGCTCTGCGGCTCTTGCTTCCTTTAGGGGAAAAAATACTGGCACTGAGGACCTCCATGTAGTTTTTGTTTCGTGCTCACATTTTGAAAAAGGAATTGGAAATACTGTATGCAGACACTGACAGAGAAGTTAAAGCGTGAGCCGAAACATTAGCTGAGATTAGGTTCTACTGATAGGCAACTGAAAATAAGCATCTGGACAGATGGTGCTAATTGATTTAACTGCAGCTGCCATGTTTAACAGGGTTGAAAATGCAAAAAAAAAGCTAATGGGAGCCCTGCCCTAGTTAAGAAAATCCAAGAAAAAAGCTAATAAGAGTCCTGCCCTAGTTAAGTCAGCTTCTTGTTTAATTTACCAGCAGTAATCATTGTTAATAAATTCCAGTTAAACCAATGATAGAAAAGATGAACTGTTTTGTTAGGCTTTGGAAGCAGAGCTAGTAAAGCTATGGACCTTAAAAAAACCCCCAGACCCCCAAAACATACTTGTATATGCACATCTAGAACATATTGAATAAATAACACACTGACATACATCATATGTATGTCATACATCATATATCATATACAGAATACATATGTTGCCATTATCATATTATCAATACGCACTGATATATAGAAACAGGCTTTATTTATATTTATTTAAATATATATAAAAGCCTATCAAACAAAGCAAATGAAAACCACAGGACTGAAAAGAGGATGGGCAATGTGGCGGAGGAGAGGAGGAAAGGCATGAAGAGGCAGGAGAGAGTAAAGCCTGGGATAGAACCTTTGTAGCTTCTCTTCAGCCTCTCCAAAGACTGTTTTCCTCTCTGTGCTTCTTCACTCAAGTCCTTTTTTCTGTTCTTGTCAGATTGAAGGTTGCTCAAAGTCCTGTCCAGTGCAGCAGCCACCTCGATGTCAGACATATGTCTCCAGGCTGCTCTTCTGTCCCGCTCACAAATGACTCTGCTTTGACATGTCCTTGGAGGTCTGAGATGGATTGGTGTCCTGAGGCTTGGAGGAGCAGCGCTCTGAAAGCAACATAGCTTTAGTGTGCTGGCTAAAAGGGACATTGCTGAAGGACTAGGACTTCCTTTCCTCTTGCTGCAGTGTCAGCAAGAGGCCACTGATGCCCTCCTGGGCACGAGCCCAGAGAGCAGAGAGATGTGGCATTGGCTCTTCATGAGCCACCATGTCCCTCTGTGTAGATCAAGGCAAAAAGAATTCCCCACTGGACTCGATCATGAGATCACTTGGTTTTGCATTGGGATGTGTCTAATCCTGATAAGCCCACTAGAGGCCATCAAGCTTGCATTGACAGGCATTTGAAAACTTGATTCATTTATCCACAATTCATCCAGGAGTAAATTTGTCACCCTTGGCTGGAGGGTTATGTGTTTGCAGCTTTCTAAAATTAGCCAAGCTTGGCCAGCTACTAACCGACCTGTTTACTCCTCTGAAGGTTTCCAGCACAAGCTCCCTCACACTAGCAGTATGTTCTCATAGGGAGCTTTTGGTTTGGGGAACTGTAGTTTTTGAGAGCCGTGGAGCACTGGCAGCTGACACTGAGTTCAGTAGCTATGAAGTTGTGAATGCCCACCATTTCTTAATATCAAACTCTAAAGTTAGGGGAATTAAGAATATTTTTCCTTTCAGGCAGCTTTGCACTCCTATGCACACAGTTTTTTTTTTCTCTCTGAGCCTGTGTTCATGCAAGAAAGATTTCTGAATTGCTGAGAAAATCACATGAACAGAGTAAGCTGGGTGAAAACAACACCTGCTTGCCTTGTTGTTGACTTCAGCATTTACACACTACAGTTGCCAAGTAGCAAGACTCATCAAGGGACTTAGCACATAGTGAAAAAAACACACAAATGATTGCTCCGGCTTATGGCATTTCTCTAGGAGAACTGCGAGAGGTCACAGAATCATAGCATCATAGAATGGTTTGTGTTGGAAGGGACCTTAAAGATCATCTAGTTCCAAGCGCCCTGCCATGGCAGGGACACCTCCCATGAGACCAGGTTGCTCAAAGCCCCAAGCGTGGCCTTGAACACTTCCAGTGATGGAGCATCCACAACTTCCCTGGGCAACCTGTTCCAGTGCTTCACCACCCATCTAAAAAGCAAGTGAGCGAGTGCTGAAAGCAGAAGCTGCTTACCCATGTTTCTGCACAGAGCATGCCAGTCTCCTGTGCACAATGATGCAGTGCTTCTCTTTTGGGATTTCAGGGGCAAAGCTCCCCTGCCCCTCATAACGACAAGAAACTGCAACGAAAGTCTAGGATAAATTTAATTGTTATTAGTAATAGACAGGTTTCTGTAGAACCTAAAGGGAATCAAATTGCTGTGTGACCAGTGGCACTCAACCCAAGACAGATTATTTCAAAGGATGATACATCATCCACAGCGTACCACAGAGTCTGCTTTGATCTATGGCCACCACCATTATCACGTTAAAAAGGAATCTACTGAAAAAAGAAGAAAACCCAGAAATTTCTCTCTGACTCACTGTGAAGTGTGTTATTGTTCTTAGAAAAGCGTTACCTCCTGGATGGTCACTTCTTGGGTATATCTGTTTTTCTCTTTCTTCCTTTTGGGGAGTTCAAAACCCTGTAGGTGTGCAGCTGCCTCCCCAGCCCTGCCTTGCAGGGAGCTCATGGGCTGAGACCTCACCTGCTCAGCGCATACGTGGCACATCACCCATGGTGAAGAAACAGAGTCCTGATGGGGTCTCGCGACCTGAGTGATTACTGTAAAGATCACGACTGTGGGTTTGTAGGATTCCATAATACACAAAGACATGCAGACTTTAAATTACCACAAATGCCACAAAATCACCACTAAGAAATATACCTAATGACTTGAATATGAATGAGTATATATATATCAAGCTATTACAAATTATTAGCAGCGATCAATTATATATCAATCAATAGTATGACACCAATCAATAATAACATCAATCAATGTTGTGGTACAACTAATAACAGCAACAATCAAGTAGTTATGTACTATTATGAACTACCACAACTTGCCATTAGCAAAGCAAACTAACCAACAATATAGCAGTAGATATGACAGATAACTTACATGATAACCTCAACATGAAGCAAAATAGATTTCAGAAGAAGTCAAAGCATCCCAAAAGAGAAGGGACAAGCCAATCTGAGAGGGGACACACACACACAACACACCCAGGCATCTACAAAAGAGAGGACAACAGACTGAACCAATGAAGTAGCAGAGTCTCTTTTCATGTAGTCTGGGGTCAGCCAGACTTTCCCTGGTGAGAATCTGAGATCCTGTAGAAAGATTTTGTGGGAGTTTATGTGGATTTCAACTGGGAAGCTCTCAGAGAAAAGATCTACATTTTGGACAAAAATTACATTCTTTTTATAACATACAGACATAAAAGGGTGTACAACAACCTACTTTGAGCAGCCAGTAGATGCTGTTAATGTTTGTTTTTCACCTGTAACGGCCAATACATGATGATGTTTTCTGTTCTTTCAGAGCAATTTTACTTTCCCAGACTGTTTTTCACCTTCTCAGATGATAAGTTGCTATTATAGCCCCTTGTTTTTCTGCTTATTAGACATCCCAGGATGTCTCCAGTTTCTAGGCGCCCTGGCTGCACTTTTTGAAGATGTTTCTGGTTCACAACACTCATCCCAAGGCTCACAGTCCCAGGCTGGCTACTCTTTCTCTGTATTTTTCAGGACAATTTCTTCTCTTCAGTAATTTTCTCCTTCTAACCAGGCCACCTTTATGGACACTCATATCATGGGGCTGGGCTGAGAGAAAGGTGAAACATCTCCTCAGCCATGAGGCATCTGCCAGGCAAGCTGGATGCAGGATAAGAAATACCCTGGGTGATTTCTCTGGCAGTGCTACTAGTGAAGTCTAGTGGCCAGAACAGCTCTCCCTGGTATCTAACTTGTCTTTGGTGCGGCCTAATAGAGTTTCTCTTCTCTTCCAAGCCCCCATGTTTCATGAGGACTCTGCCCCACCATCAAATCTGGATAAAATTGACCATGAGTGTTAAAATTAGTGTGAGGTCAACAGTGACAAACACATTGACCAACTGTATAGACATAAGCTTTGTTCCCCTGGGAAAGTGGATTTAGGAGAAGAGCAGGAGCTATGCCTGGCATACTTAATGGTGGAAAATACTCTTTAATTTTAAAGTGACAGAAATGACAAAAATGCAGCACTTTGTAACTGAGACTTCTTTGACTGTGAATAATCCACATTAGCACTTTGTTCTGTACCTTTTTCTCCTGACTTAAATTGTTCTTGCTGGGATATTGCCAGCTCTGTGTGCTGTATGAAGCCAAAAATGAGGAGGACTTTGGGAGGAGAGCTCCATCCTCCATCCCTGGACAGGAGGAAGTATGCGATCCACATTCTGTTACCCTGCATGTGAGTGCAGAAGTAACTATCTGGTTTCTGGCCCCATTGCAGGCTGTTATTTATCCTCTCTGTGTCCTCTCCATGCCTCTCTGAGCTTGAGATTGCCACCAGACCTGCTGCGCAGTACAAATAAACCACATTTCCTTGTGGGAGACTTATGCAGGGACCAAGACAGATTCTATGCACCCTGGATGATGGGGAGCATGAAATCTTATTACTCTTCCAGCTCACCAGCAAATGCAGCCAGGCTTGGTATGAGAAGGTAACCACTGATCATCGGATACAGATTAGGAGGAAATCAGTTTCTTGCAAAGCAAGGGGTCATCAGGANGAAATTTCTCTCTGACTCACTGTGAAGTGTGTTATTGTTCTTAGAAAAGCGTTACCTCCTGGATGGTCACTTCTTGGGTATATCTGTTTTTCTCTTTCTTCCTTTTGGGGAGTTCAAAACCCTGTAGGTGTGCAGCTGCCTCCCCAGCCCTGCCTTGCAGGGAGCTCATGGGCTGAGACCTCACCTGCTCAGCGCATACGTGGCACATCACCCATGGTGAAGAAACAGAGTCCTGATGGGGTCTCGCGACCTGAGTGATTACTGTAAAGATCACGACTGTGGGTTTGTAGGATTCCATAATACACAAAGACATGCAGACTTTAAATTACCACAAATGCCACAAAATCACCACTAAGAAATATACCTAATGACTTGAATATGAATGAGTATATATATATCAAGCTATTACAAATTATTAGCAGCGATCAATTATATATCAATCAATAGTATGACACCAATCAATAATAACATCAATCAATGTTGTGGTACAACTAATAACAGCAACAATCAAGTAGTTATGTACTATTATGAACTACCACAACTTGCCATTAGCAAAGCAAACTAACCAACAATATAGCAGTAGATATGACAGATAACTTACATGATAACCTCAACATGAAGCAAAATAGATTTCAGAAGAAGTCAAAGCATCCCAAAAGAGAAGGGACAAGCCAATCTGAGAGGGGACACACACACACAACACACCCAGGCATCTACAAAAGAGAGGACAACAGACTGAACCAATGAAGTAGCAGAGTCTCTTTTCATGTAGTCTGGGGTCAGCCAGACTTTCCCTGGTGAGAATCTGAGATCCTGTAGAAAGATTTTGTGGGAGTTTATGTGGATTTCAACTGGGAAGCTCTCAGAGAAAAGATCTACATTTTGGACAAAAATTACATTCTTTTTATAACATACAGACATAAAAGGGTGTACAACAACCTACTTTGAGCAGCCAGTAGATGCTGTTAATGTTTGTTTTTCACCTGTAACGGCCAATACATGATGATGTTTTCTGTTCTTTCAGAGCAATTTTACTTTCCCAGACTGTTTTTCACCTTCTCAGATGATAAGTTGCTATTATAGCCCCTTGTTTTTCTGCTTATTAGACATCCCAGGATGTCTCCAGTTTCTAGGCGCCCTGGCTGCACTTTTTGAAGATGTTTCTGGTTCACAACACTCATCCCAAGGCTCACAGTCCCAGGCTGGCTACTCTTTCTCTGTATTTTTCAGGACAATTTCTTCTCTTCAGTAATTTTCTCCTTCTAACCAGGCCACCTTTATGGACACTCATATCATGGGGCTGGGCTGAGAGAAAGGTGAAACATCTCCTCAGCCATGAGGCATCTGCCAGGCAAGCTGGATGCAGGATAAGAAATACCCTGGGTGATTTCTCTGGCAGTGCTACTAGTGAAGTCTAGTGGCCAGAACAGCTCTCCCTGGTATCTAACTTGTCTTTGGTGCGGCCTAATAGAGTTTCTCTTCTCTTCCAAGCCCCCATGTTTCATGAGGACTCTGCCCCACCATCAAATCTGGATAAAATTGACCATGAGTGTTAAAATTAGTGTGAGGTCAACAGTGACAAACACATTGACCAACTGTATAGACATAAGCTTTGTTCCCCTGGGAAAGTGGATTTAGGAGAAGAGCAGGAGCTATGCCTGGCATACTTAATGGTGGAAAATACTCTTTAATTTTAAAGTGACAGAAATGACAAAAATGCAGCACTTTGTAACTGAGACTTCTTTGACTGTGAATAATCCACATTAGCACTTTGTTCTGTACCTTTTTCTCCTGACTTAAATTGTTCTTGCTGGGATATTGCCAGCTCTGTGTGCTGTATGAAGCCAAAAATGAGGAGGACTTTGGGAGGAGAGCTCCATCCTCCATCCCTGGACAGGAGGAAGTATGCGATCCACATTCTGTTACCCTGCATGTGAGTGCAGAAGTAACTATCTGGTTTCTGGCCCCATTGCAGGCTGTTATTTATCCTCTCTGTGTCCTCTCCATGCCTCTCTGAGCTTGAGATTGCCACCAGACCTGCTGCGCAGTACAAATAAACCACATTTCCTTGTGGGAGACTTATGCAGGGACCAAGACAGATTCTATGCACCCTGGATGATGGGGAGCATGAAATCTTATTACTCTTCCAGCTCACCAGCAAATGCAGCCAGGCTTGGTATGAGAAGGTAACCACTGATCATCGGATACAGATTAGGAGGAAATCAGTTTCTTGCAAAGCAAGGGGTCATCAGGAGTGAAGAGTGAGGGAAGAACATCCTAGACAAAATGCACCTAAATGATCCTCAAACGATATAAGTTACAGATGTCTCTGATTAAAGTGGACTCTGAAGAGCTGAAGACCACCTATAGAGATGGTCAACTTGTATTTAGTCAATAAATAATGACAATGATAAATAATTAATTGTTATTAATTCAATAAGTAGAGTCTTCTCTGTCTGCAGACCAACACACTGGCACATCTTAAGCAACCACAGCCTTTTTCTCAAGAAGCCAGAGGAATTAAGCTGGGTTTTCTTGTGCTTGTCTTTATCCATAAGCATTTCACACCTTTTCAGACACATCTGCCCAGAGCCACTGAAGCTAAGTGAGAGGCCAGCTCTTATGCAGGGCAGGCTGCAGAAACACACACTGGCCCAGTTTTGGGTAAAATCTATGGTGATGGTAGATACCAACCTGGTTTTGTGACCCCACTGAAAAGTGTTGGTGGGGTAGGATGAGCTGGGTGTGGAAGTTCTTGAGCCTGACCAGATGAGGCATCTTACAAATATTTAAAGGCTGACTTGCAGTGATTTTGCCAGGGTTTCAATTTCTTAATAATGCTGTGGTGGGTTTACCTTGGCTGGGTGCCCGGTGCCCACCCCTAGTCCCTCTATCNCTTCCAGTCTGTATGGGGAAAATCAGCTCAGACAGACCCACTACAAATGCTCTGTAGGGATTCAATGTGAATTACTTGGGGAGATTTATTCTGACACCTTTCAGCAAGACTTCTTCTCTGAAAAAGGATAGGTCAAAAGATTTCAATCAAAGGCATTCTTTTTTTTGAAGATAAACTGGAACTTTATTTAAATGAAGTCTTTTGAAAAATGCATATTTTCTTTGAACATTTTTGCTTTTAATTGAAACAGTGATATTAGAAACCCCCCAGATTTTCATCAGTTTTTGGTGAGGGAAAATGGATACCAGCTGCTGCGAAATGCTTTTAAACATTTTGAATATATGGAATTTTTAATGAAAAGGCAATGTTTCATATGGAAAATTGTAATTAAAATTATGTTCATTTTATTGCCAAACCCCTTTGCAGAAACTCTCCCTTTCCGATACAATGTGATCTCTGTATTCTCCATCCAGGGAAGTGTGATAGGAAACCCCAGCCAGCACTTTGCAGAGGCACAGCCTTTACAGATTATTCAAGGTAAGGTCCTGGCACAGACCTGACAGTTTGTGGTTTTCATGTGAGTAGCACTTTCACAAAATGACACTTATGACTTCAGCTCCTCGAAGATATTTCTGCAGCTGGCTAAGTGCATCATCATTGGGGTTATCCAGCCCCTCTGGTCAGCTCCCAGTAAAGGACTTCAGCCCTAGTACATCCAGTAGTTGGATCCCTCTACTGGTCTCTTCTCTACTTCCATCAATCACTGAATTAAAGTAGAAATAATCAACTAATGTGTATATATCTGCTACAGAAATGAACTTTTGCAAATATATATTGCACCATTTTCTTTTACTTCTTTATTATATGTCATTGTAATTGACATGCATTTTCTCTCAAAAATTAATTTGAGAGTAATGTCATATGTTGTTCATATTTAATAACAATGTGCTCATTGCCAGCCAGCTGTGTCCAGCTCAGCAGACTTCCAAATTACTGCCATAAATTAACTGGATAGTAGAATGTATTTTGTAGCTTATAAGGTGAAGACATTTCTTTAGGCTTTTGTTGGCATGAGTTGTGATTCTCATGGAAAAGCACAATATGTAGAAGATAATGAAGAAATCAGGATTCAATTAATACTGAATTTTAAAAAATGTCACTGCTAATATTAATACAAACAGTATCATTAAGGTCTAGTAGGATCAAAAGGAGACTTGCCTCCATAGAAACACTCCCAGTACTGGGACTGCTAAGGAGTTAATAGTCTATATTAAACCTATTCATGCTCCTAGATTAGTCTGTCAAAGAGAATTAATCAAAAAACAAAAAGCTTTTTCTTTTCAAAATAGAAATGTATACACAGTTTTCTTCACATATTTTGCTGAAGTTACAGGTGGAGGACTGGGAGATACTGCCCAGGTAGGAAAATTTACAAAGTGAAGGAAAAAACCAAAAATCCACTTTGTTTTGCAAGAATTTATTTAAAAGCATATACATCCATCCAGTAACAATGTCGATATTTACAGAGGCTGCATTTATTTTATTTATTTTATCCTTTGGAATACATTTTACAAATGCTTTTGCAGTAAATATGCAGAGGTATATTCTGCTGTTATTCAAACACATGTAATCTCATTGACTTTAATGGTACTGTATCAGCATTGTTGAGGGCAAAGTTGTGCACCATTCTGAGACCTCATTTTTGAAGATAATTGAAAATGTCTATGAATAGAAGGAGATGGGATTTTCCATTAGGAAGTTTTTGAATACAAAATATTACTTCATAGAGTGCAGCTGGTTTTGTTACTGCTTCCTTTCTTATGCAAAACAAATTGATAGACACTTTTCATAAAGAGGGACCAGAGTGGAGTCAATTTTAGAGGAAGAAATGATTGAGACAACTATTTCCTTTGGTGGTGCTCACTCAGGGATGGTATTTCCTCATTGGTAGTTTACTTACACAAATGTGATGGACAGAGTTTTACTTGACCCTCTCTTAAAACTTCAGGTGAACATTTATGAATCAGTAGTTTGATCACATTTACTCCTGACCACACTTAATTCATTTAACTGGAAAAGACAAAAAAAAGTCAGGGGCCAGGCTGTGGGAGGGTGCAGCAGAGCTGTGCTTTCCTGACACATCCTTCCTTGGCACTGAATCTGCAGTTCTACCCACCTCAGGGTACCTGTCGTGGTGGCAGCACTGGTATGTGGCCTGGAGTTGGAGGCAAGTGCTGCTCTATGTCCCATGGACAGTTCCATCCTCCATCACTGGCATCAACATATCCAGCTTGTTTTGCCATTGAGCCATGCTCCACTCATGGGAAGACCTTGAAAGTCCAAACTTTTCTGTCTGATTTTGCAGCAAAAATGAATGTTGAAATGTCAGAAATGCCCTTAGACTGAAAATCACTGATCATGGCTCTCTGTGGCAGAGAAGTTGGACTATGAACATAGAATCACATAATTACAGAATCACAGAATGACAGGGTTGGAAGGGACCTCTGGAGATCATCTAGTCCAACCCCCCTGTCAGAGCAGGTTCAACTGGAGCAGGTTGCACAAGACAGCATCCAGGTGGGTTTTGAATGTCTCCAGAGATGGAGACTCCGCCACCTCTTTGGGTAGCCTATTTCAGTGCTCTGTCACCCTCACAGTAAAGAAGTTCCTCCTCATGTTTAGATGGAACTTCCTCTGTTCATGTTTGTGCCCATTACCTCTTGTCCTGTTACTGGGCACCACTGAAAAAAGTCTGGTCCCATCCTCCTAACACCCCCCCTTTTAAGTATTTATAAGCATTATAAACATTATTCTCTTCTCTAGGTAAAAAATCCCCCAGTCTTTCTTCGTAAGAGAGATGTTCAAGTACCCTAATCACTTTTGTAGCCCTTTGCTGTACCATCTCCAGCAGTTGCCTATCCTTGAATCAGGGAGACCAGAAATGGACACAGTACTCCAGATGAGACCTCACCAGGGCAGAGTAGAGAGTGAGAAGAGCCTCCCTCGGCCTGCATGTCACACTCCTTGTGATGCACCTTAGGGTGCCCTTGGTCTTTTTGGCCTCAAGAGCATATTGCTGGCTCATGGTCATCCTGTTGCCCACCAGGACTCCCAGATCTTTTTCCACAGAGCTGCTTTCCAGCAGATCAGCCCCCAACCTGTACTGATACATGGGGTTATTCCTCCCTAGGTGCAGTACTGTACACTTGTCCTTGTTGAATTTCATAAGGTTACTCTCTGCCCAACTCTCCAGCCTGTCCAGATCTTGCTGAACGGCAGCACAGCCTTCTGGTGTGTCGGCCAC
>VYZX01014628.1:26622-138053 GCA_013401335.1 Brachypteracias leptosomus
GAGTGTCACGAAGATGGAGCCAGTCTCTTCTCAGTGACAAACAATGATAAGACAAGGGGTAACGGGTACAAACTGGAACACAGGAGGTTCCACTTAAATATGAGAAGAAACTTCTTCTCAGTGAGGGTAACAGGACACTGGAACGGGCTGCCTGGGGAGGTTGTGGAGTCTCCTTCTCTGAAGATATTCAAAACCCGCCTGGACGCCTTCCTGTGTAACCTCATCTAGGTGTTCCTGCTCCGGCAGGGGGATTGGACTAGATGATCTTTTGAGGTCCCTTCCAATCCCTGACATTCTGTGACTCCGTGATTCTGTGACTTGACCCGGTACAAACCCCTGGGGAACACCACTTGTTGCAGACCTCCAACTAGAGTCTGTGCCACTGACCACAACCCTCTGAGCTCTATTTTTCAGCTAGTTTTCTATCCACCCCTCTGTCCATTCATTTAACCTACCCTTCCTGAGCTTGTCTGTGAGTATGCTATGGGAGATGGTGTTGAAAGCCTTGCTGAAGTCAAGGTAGGCAGCATCCATTGCCTTCCCCTCATCCATCTATCTATCTATCTATCTATTCAGTTATTCCCTCATAGAAGGCTATCAGATTAGCCAGACATGACTTCCCCGTGGTGAATCCATGTTAACTACTTCTCATAACTCTCTTTTCCTTCATATGCTTTGAGATGACGTCCAGAATGAACTGTTCCATTATCTTTCCAGGGATAGAGGTGAGGCTGGCCGGCCTATAGTTTCCTGGGTCCTCCTTCTTGCCCTTTTTGAAGACTGGAGTGACACTGGCTTTCCTCCAGCCCTCAGGCGTCTCGTGTGTTCTCCAGGACCTTTCAAACATGATGAAGAGTGTCCCAGCAATGACTTCTGCCAGCTTCCTCAGCACTTGTGGGTACATCCCATCAGGACCCATGGACTTGTGGATATCCAGTGTATTTAATTGATGTCTAACATGATCTTCCTCAAACAAGGGAAAGTCTTCCTTCTTCCAGACTTTCTCTGTTACCTCCAAAGTCTGGGACTCCTCGAGGCAGGCCTAAGCAGTAAAGACTGAAGCAAAGAAGGCATTCAGTAACTCCACCCTCTGTGCATCCTCTGTCGCCATGGCACCTGCTTTATTCAACAGTGGGCCCACATTTTTTTTAATTTTCCTTTTGCATCCAATATACTTGAAAAAAACCCTTCCTGTTGTCATTGATGTCCCTTGCTAGGTTTAATTCCAAGGAGGCCTTGGCTTTCCTTGTTTCCTCCCTGCATACTCTGACAGCATTCTTGTAATCTTCCCAAGTAGTCAGTCCCTTCTTCCATGTACTGTAAGCTTCCTTTTTCCACTTGAGGTTTTTCAGGAGCTCCCTGCTCAACCATGCAGGTCTCCTGCTTCCCTTGCCTGATTTCTTGCTCTTAGGGCTACACTGATCCTCAGCTTGGAGGAAGTGGTACTTGAATATCAATAGATAAAAGATCTATCTAGAATAGATGGACCAAGTGTTTGTTTCAACACTGACACACATCCAAATAAATTATGTGACTAAAGTGTCCTTTTCTGATGATTTTACATTCAGTTATAGTCTTGGAAGTTCATGTTCTTTGTCTGAGGGTTTTGAGGGTGTGAAGAGAGAACTATAATAGAGAGTTTGATCCTTCCAAACTTTTACATGAGGCTTCTCCTTTTCAAAGCTGCTACATTCTCACTGGCTTAACATTTTTTTTGGTGCTGGTTCTTTGCAGACAGCCAGTCTTATTGCCTCTGAATACCTGTCACTGACACACAAAGCCATTTGGCATGCAGTTAAACTTCCCCCTTCTCCTTTTTTTACCCAGTAGGAAAGCACAATGGGAGATACTTGGAGACAATACAAAATTATAGTCAAGGCATTTGTTTCTTATTACATTTGCCCTTCCCAGAAACTCAAGTGGCAGCTTGCCACGAATTAGGTCTGCTCAATAATTCTGTCCCCTTGTAATCAGAAGACAGCGGTCAGAGATGTGATGTATCCATCATGTCAGATGTCAATGTCTAGTCTCCCCAGTTTATTACCAGCTGTTGTGATCATCAATCATGATATTCTACTTACCTGCCTACTGCCACTGGCAAGCTATAAGGAGCTTGCATTAAATTGACAGTTAATTTCCTGGACATAGGTCCTTCATCAGCTGAGTCCTGCAGACATAGGCCATTTTGCTTGTCTTATGCAAGAGCTGACCAAAGTCAACATAGGAGTGTTTGGTCAAACTTTGTCACCTCTATTGCAGAAAAAGCAATTCCCTTGCAAATACAGAGAAATTCAACTAAAGCTTAATGAAGCTCTGTAGCTTTGGAAAAATGGACAAATCCACTTAACTTCCTGAGAATATCCTTGTGTGTCTAACAGCCTGACTAGTTCTCCAGGGCTCTTCAAGGTCCATATCACCACAGCCACATCATTTCCTAAGTTAGGATTCCCAATCTGGCAAAGGAGATTTGTCAGATCATGAAACTACAAGTAACTGCCTTAAGTATTATAGAGGTCTTTGATATCTTAAGTCTCTTGCTTTTGTTGCATATTTATTTCTGTAGGAAGGGAGAATACGGGAAGCACAACCTACAAAGTTAATCAGGGAAGACACACAGGCAAGTGCAATGCCAAACACTGTTACAATGAATGCAGTGGTGCTGGGATGACTTTCACTGCTAAGGGCCGCAGGCTCTGGTGACTGAAGGTGCAATTCCCAGCTCCCAGCAGTGGTGTTTTCTTCCTGGGCTCAGAAAGATTCCCTCAAGCTTGCTTGCTAACAACTTGTGTGCTACAATGACTACTTTCTGACTCCCAAGTCTTGTGTACCATGTCCTTGAATGTCCTGAAGATATTACCTTGTATTGCCTGCCCAAAACCAGCTGTTGGGTAACTACTTGATGAAGGTCAGTTCTGAATATTTCAAAAAATTAGCTACAACAATGTTTAGCTACTCTTTGAGTCAGGCAGACCTGTTCCAAGAGGTTATATCTGATGTTCTCTGTGGAAATTTCTCTGGTTTATGTTTTTATTTTAATCTTTCATACATAAAACTTTTGGGAACTGGAACTGAACAGGCATCCCAAGAAGACTCATATACTTGGCTATTAGTTGGGGTAGCTAGAAGTGACAACTCTAGCTTGCGAAACTTTTTGAGGTTTCAACAGTTATTTTAGTTTTACTGATGATCAAAAGGCTGTTGAAATTTGTCAGAAAAATAAGAGGGAAAAGAGAGAAAGCATTTGGTAAGATAGCAATTTGCTCACCTGGTGAGGAAAATCAAACTCAGGCAATGCTTGATCTTGTGCATTAAGATTATTTTCTGTTTGTGTCTTTCTCCTTTTAATCAGAAATATCATTCTGAACCCCAAAACCTACCTAATAAAAGTTTCAACTACAGAAATAGATTTTCTTGAAAGGTTTTGGTTTCAATGAAACAGGATTTTCTGGTGAAAAACCTTCAACTGAAAAGTTCCCATCCACCTTTTATTTTGACATCCTCTTCAAGCACTGCAGATTTGTAGGCAATGAATTGAAAGAAACAATGAAGCAAGCATTTTATTTTGTCTTTTATTTTATTCAAGTTACAAAAACCAGTTACATATGACAGTAATTATATATTTGGCATCATTCTGAATGACAAGCCATAGTTTAGGTTGCTCGTTTTTTAGTTTGTTGGTTTTTGTTTTAACTTGATTCATCTGAGCTGTTGCTGAACAAAAATCTACTTTGCTTTCCTTTCTCTGCAATTTAAATAAATGAAAATGAAGCCAAACAGAAAACATTCTGAGAAGCTTTCTGAGGAAATAAAATGAAAGAAGGTGCTGTTAATGCAGGGTATTTGTATGTGTCAGTGAAGAAGGCATTTCTGATCGTATTACTTCATGCAGAAGGTACAAGTGCCAGTGTGATGTGACTCACACAGGTCCAACATCTGCCTGGACATTTTGGTGTGCCACTGGACACTTGCCTGCCTCAGTAGAGTAGAGGGAGGAGTGATACTGCCCTACAGCTTCACTCTTCCAAGTGCAGGTAGTGAACAATTCTCACCTCCTGTACCAGCACTGTGGATTACTTCAGTCCAGAATGAGTTCTAGGTGCTGGGACATCCGCACTTCAGCCCTTTACAGGGTTTAAGCCTGTTGGCACTACTGGTTCTCAAGCCACAGTCCACCTATTGCCTGTGAAACTACAGGAGGTGGCTGACAGTATGTCCTCAGAAGCATGTTTAAACATGACTTTCAACAAGGTTTTCAGAAAAAGAAAAAGGTGTCATGGTGAGACTACATGGTGGTTGGCAAAAACCTGGTGGTTTGGTGGTTGTCCTTCAATCCCTCACTTTTATAAATGTGTTAAAATGATGGTAACTTGACTCAAATTCACCAGTCATTCATGTTTATACCTGTTCTCTGGTGCTGGAATTTTATCTAATATTTAACAGGAATCTTTCAGGAATGTTATTATTTAACAGCTTCCTTGGTCAGAATGGGTGATATCCTTAAATGTTTGCTCTTTTTTTTCTCTTGTAAAGAATTCTGATTGGGACATCTTTTTCCTAATATTTCATTGAATGAAACAGTGCCCACTGCTGTGAATGAGTAGAACTAGGGAAGAGGAGATCCCCAAAATTATACCTACTGTCTTCTGACCAGCCCGGGGCAGATTGTCCTGCTGTGGTTTCCTCTTTGTCTGTGAAATTCCCCTTTTGGAAGGATGCTGGGTGCAGATATTTTCAGAAAATGCTGTCAGCACAACTCCTGCAGAGCTGCAAGAGGAAGGAAGGAGGCTGGGGGAGCATGGTAGGGGCCCTGGTCATTTTTGGTAAAACAGTCACAGCATAGACTTGCAATATCAGCAGCGAGATCATTGTGAACCAGAAGAAAAAAGTTTCCATTTTCCCATGCTAGTTTCCATCTACCAAAGGTCACAACACTTAAGAGCATCACTGACATGAACACCGCTAAAGACCAAATCAGTCCAACATACAGGGATAGTTTGGGACGATCTACAATACAATCCACTCAGGTAGACCAGTAGAAAGGCCAAGAAGACCATGGATGAGGTTCCTGCAGAGAGCAAAAGAGCAAGAACTTCCCTACTGAGCAGATGCAGGGACAAAAACCCTAAGCTGCAGGCTGAGTGTGGTGCTGCAGGACTAGTTTGTCCCACTACACATCTATGGGGAGGTGCAACAAAGCCTTGTTGTGCAGACTGGCTATGTTAGCTGCCACATACCTGCCTTAGATAAAATTAATTTCAAGACTGGAGTATCTACACTGATGTGTTTGCATAGAGGTGTTGACACTGGAGATCAGAGGGTGACCCAGTTGCCTCCACAGAGACTGCTCTTGTTGCCTGAGATGCTACAGGGAATCTGAGACATTAACAAGGAGCTGACAGATGCAACACAGTACCTCCCAGTGCAGCACATGGAGGCCTAGAAGAATGTTCTGGATTGCCTAGTTTGGCACTCACTACCTATCAGCAACCTGGCCATATCTGAGGGTGCTTAACTTACCAATACATACAAAAGAGTATAGAAAATAATTTAGTTTGCCAAGAATTAGGCTCTGAGCCACAAAGATGATTAAGGGAGTGGAACAACTCCCTTATGAGGAAAGGCTGAGGGAGCTGGGTCGCTTTAGCTTGGAAAAAGGAAGACTGAGGGGTGATCTTATTAACGTTTATAAATACGTTAAGGGAGAGTGTCAGGAGGACGGAACCAGGCTCTTCTCAGTGGCATCCAATGACAGGACAAGGGACAATGGGTATAAGCTGGAACATGGGAGGTTCCACCTAAATATGAGAAGAAACTTCTTCACGGAGAGGATGACAGAGCACTGGAACAGGCTGCCCAGGGAGGTTGTGGAGTCTCCTTCTCTGGAGATGTTTAAAGCCTGCCTGAACGTGTTCCTGTGCAACTTGGTGTAGGTGATCCTGCTCCGGCAGGGGGATTGGAATAGATGATCTTTTGAGGTTCCTTCTAATCTCTAACATTTTGTGATCTTGTGATTCTGTGATTCCTTCTTCATCATGTTTGTCACGGTAATGGTAGAGTCTGAACTAGCACAGTGTTTTTTAAAACAAGTCTCTGTCTTGGAAGTAGAAGAGGGGATGGATTCCAAGCAGTTCCAGGAAGCACAGGCTTGTTATGAGTCTGTGACAGCAAAAAGCTAATACCCTGTGAAGTAATAGAAGGGTATTTTAAAGAAACTCATCTTGGCTGGACTGTAAGCTGATTTATGAAGGAAGGTGTTGAGTGACTGTGTAGCTTTTGGGGCCATGGCAAAGCAAATTTTCAACATTTATTGCTTTTTTTTAAACTAGTCTAAGCAGAAGTAGTATGCTAATAAGGGGTTTAAATGTATTTGAGAGGGAGTTCAGAATTTCTGCATAATTCAAAGTCATGCCAAGCCAGAAAACCTGCCAGTACTCTGAGAGCCAGGATAAAGTCCAACAAACTGTGAATATGCTCAGAAAAGGAAAAGAAAAATCCATTGTTAAGCAGCAACAGCTTTGTCTTCTAATGTTCTTGCACTGGCTGGACCCATGCGTCATGTACACAAAGAGGGGTCATGGTGCCTGTTTCTAAACATTTGCACAGGGTGATGTAGGTTTCTGTGATTTAGGCAGTGAAAAACAGCTGTGCTACGTTTCCAAATGATAGCCAAGGTGAAAATCAAGGAGCAGGGCAACACAGGAACCAGCCTTAATTTCAGCAATGCCTCCTTGCTTATCTGTCCCACATGGAGTTTGTTTACTATATTTTATGCTGTGATAACACTCATGCTTTCCTATAGGTGCTCCACATGCCATAGAGTTTGCAGTCCATGGATACATTAGCTATGGTCACATCTGGGCTCTTCTCCAAGCAGGCCAGATGTGTGAGCCAGTTGCAGGCAAGAAGCTGTAAAGCTGCTTTAAGCACACATCGGGGCTATGTCTCCTGTGGGACACTGTGTTATGGTAGGCAGAGATGCTCTGGCTGGGTGTGTACACATCCATGTAACATAATCCTGGGTGAAAAGCAATCTGGGCACACATGCTATCCTTCCTTTACAAATTGCTCCCAGTTTCAGAGTACTCCTGAAACAGCAGAAGAATGTCAAATCTAAGGCATATTTTGAGAAGGAGGAGCCCTTGTAGGTGAGCTGTGCAGGCAGCTGACAGGCACCCTGCCTTTGCAGGTGGAAAGAGAGGTCTGCAAGGAGACATTGCCCAGATTAGGACAGCTCAGTCTGACTGCCAACAGGAATGGAGCTCCCCAAACAACACCTTACCCACTGCTCACCACCACTTTTCCCCTTACATTTGTAAGAAATGAAGTGAGGTGAGTTGGCTTGTTAGAGGAGGACATTTGTCCAGCCATGGAGCAGCCTCTGTCAGCTGGAGTCCACCCTGGACACCTTTCCTCACCTAAAACCCCTCAGTGCAGAGTTGCATAGAGGTGATAACCACATATTTCTGCTCCACATAGTTGCTTCTAGATCCCAAAGAGGGATGTCTCATCTCCCCTCTGTTTCCACCAATCTCTCCCAGCTCGCACAGACCTGGGGCTTCCCACATCAGGGCTCGAGGAGCTCCAGGGGGTTCCAGAGGGGCTGTGATGGTGAGCGCATCACTAAGTGTCACTGAGCAGCCTGTCTGTGGCTGGGCCTGGCTGCCATCCCACAGCACAGTGACAGCTTCCACCTGCCCCTACTTTGGAAGGTAAAACAGGAGACTCTGGATTTTTCAGGAGTGTTTCTTAAAGAAGGCTGTTGCTCCTGCCTCAGCAAAACTCATCCTACTATTCCCAGTGATCCTTCCCAAATACATCTGAATGACATGGCTACCAACTCTATAAACTGCTGGACTGCTTGCAAAATAAAAAAGTTCTACTTTTCCCTCAGTGCAAGCATAAGCTTTTCCTGCAGCCTCTCCCTGCCCTGCAAACCATCAGACATCTGCCTTTTTTCATCAGGGCTGCAGCCTGCTTTTTAGATCTGCAAGATTAGCATCACTGGCATAAACATCCAAAAGTGAATCAGGCAGGTGCTTGATTTATGATAATCTCAGCTGCAAAATTTCTGCCCCTGCGGCAGTGGAATGACCTCAATCCTCACTATGTTCTGATTGTGGCATTAAATATACTCTTTTTGTGCCATGAGGTCTTTTCCAAAAGAACCACTACATAATAAATATATCAATTAAAATATTGCGTGCATGCCTGAAAACCATAGCACAGAGCACTGAGAGTAAATATTCTGGGTTGGAAAATCTTTTGCTGCACAAGTCAGCTATCCAAATAACGGCTCCTTATAAGTATGTAGGACAAATAGTTATATGAACCATCTGGGACTCACTTAGCAGTGGGGAAAAGACTGTTAGACTTGCAAGATCAGCACACAAGAGTGACTGCTGAGCAGTCACTGCTGCTTTGCAGAAAAACCAAAGGCTTTAGCATTTAAGCTATTAATAGTTTCTACCTAGTCCAAGTGTTGCAAAATATACTTATTGCCTCAAACCATAAATTTAAAATTTCTTAGATACTTTTCCAGATTGTGGTTTCGGAATAGATTTAAGCTGATCCATGTTCACTTGTTCCTATGTCTCTCCTGTGCCAGCATTAGAGTCTGTGAAGTCCCTGTCTGAGCCACATGTGGCCAGGAACTAACCAGGTATAAACCCCAGCAGAACTCCTTTTCAGCTGATAATTTCCTGGCTTGGTTCATCCCACAGCTGCAGGGACACTGCTGCTGGAACAAGAGGGCACAAGCAGCAGGAATCAGATCTCTTGGGATCAGACTCCTCTTAGGCCAATTTATGCTGATTGTGAAAGCTTGTTCTTTACCTTAAAATTAAAATTGTGAAAGAATGACTAAAAGCAGTGACTATTTTGATCAATTTCCAAATGTGCTATTTCAGTATAAGTCTAATTTGTGACCTCTTCTGACTGCAAAAATGTGTGACTGCTACTGTCCCCAGAAAAAGATGTTAAAGAACAATGAAATAGTTAATGATTTTATAATCAGGCAAGTGAGATTTTGTACATTGTCTCCATAAGGTTGCAGTTTTCAACTACATACTGATACGTTACGAAAAAGGTAACTAAATGCCCATCTATCTAAACTCACAGCTCCTTAGCAGAACTTCTTGTGTCCCATGCTAATTTAGCTCAATCTGAGAAGCAGACCAAAGGCATTACTGTTTGGAAACACTTAATATATTTTGCCTCTGGAAAACCAGGAGCAAGATTTGACTCCAGACGAAGAAACCTGCGTGTGGATGTCAGTATGTAGAAGCCTGCCTGAGCACTGGGAGTCCAGGCTGCCTTTCCAGGTAGGGGGGATGGAGGGTTTGATTTGATTGCCTGAAGGAAGGAGCTGCCATTTAGGACACCTGGGGTGCATTGATCTCCTTGGTGGGACCAACAACTGTGATGGAGGATCTTTAGGGTCTGTGCCCTCCCAAGTGGCATATGGAGGCCGAAGCTTACACAGCAGAACTAGAAACCTGTGTCACGCAGATGAATCCTTCCACTAGCCTATGGCCAATCTTTTCAGCTGGCTGCCCACTAGCAGGTTCAACTGCCCAAACATGAGTACCTAACATTGTTCAAGAGGCTTTCAAGAGGCTTTCAAGTACCTGGAACACCTGCATGGTGTTGGTTGATGTGACACAGGACTTCTAGGAAACCTCATTCTACTCCTGGAGCAGAAATTCAAGGTAGGTAAGATTTCAGACAGTGCTGGATGCCAGTGTTGAAGCAGCGGAGGGGACAACCAGAGCTGGCTTTCTCTCTGTTCACAAGCTGTAATGAGAATACCATTGTGCTGGAGTGGATTTTGGCTTTGCAGCTCGTATTCAGAGATCTCTCACATTGCATTTGTGGTGCAAGATGCTTCTTGGTGCCAGTCAGGGCATCACAATTTGTTAGAAAATGACAATCAGTAGGTGATGTTAATCACAGTAATGATCAGCACATAAATTAGTTGCTGTTTTATCAGAGTTGAAAATACCAGGCCTTGCTAGGCCCTGATTCTGCTGTCCTGCACTCCAGGGTAATACCCTGACTTAAGGAAGGCCATTAGATTGAATAATGAGGTCCAATTAGAGATGTCGCAGAACTCACCTCCTGGCAGACTTTTGGCCAGGAAGGCTGGTCTGTGAGCCAAACCACCCTCTTCCTGCAAAGGTCATCATGTATCCCTAGTGACCCGTAATTTTATCTTGACTGATAGTCCTTCCAAAAATATTTCAACAGCTGGAAAGGCTGAACATCTGGCCATGAAAACTTCCCTAAGAGTGTTGCCTTCTGGAAGCAATAAAGATGGACCAAAAATAATGCGAGTGTTCTGCTATCTTTAACAAATTGCTTTTTCCAAATTATTGAGCCTATTATTTGCTGACTTCATTTTGGAATGAGGTGGTTCCCATTAAGGCCTATTTATGTAAGGCACTGTAACACTGAGAAAATCTTACTGATTTCAAATTTACAAATATGAAGGAATAGAACTAATGCAGTGATGAAAACATTGAGCAGCACATGCCGTGCAGTGTTATCCACTGTGCTCTGAACTGGTCTCTCCAAGGAAGATGAGTACAACACACAAATTCAGGTCAACTTTGGCAGGAGACGTAATTAGAGGCACATAGTGTTGAAAAAAAGCAAATGAGGTAGTTAGCAGAAAAACACCTTTACCGGGGAAGGCTAATGATTAGCCCGCAAATTAATCAAAGCAGATGTAAGCTAACCATGAACCTATAAACTGAGATGAAAGCACCAAGGGGAGAAATTGGCTGAGCAGAATTGATCAGCATGTAGGATTTAACTGTGCTTACAAACCTAGGAAATCTCTAGCAAAGCAAAGCCCAAAGCTACTGAAATGTAGTTAGCACAGTCTTTTGATGCTTTTTTCCTTCTGCAAAATGCCTTAAAGCTCAATCATGGGACATTCACTTCACTTCAATATAATGTTGATTCTATTTTATTGATTGCTTTTTCAGACCCTCTTTTCATGAAGATGAAGCAGATGGAGAGGGAAGGCATCATATTGATGCACAAAACATGAGCAGGGAGAGGAACCAGGAAGTCCTGTGCAGTGATATTCAACATAGGCATGTGCCACCCAAGCATCACCTGCCCCCTTGGCAGTAACACCACAAGGGAGCACTTCACAGCCTCATATACCAACAGAGGAACTTGAAAATCAGTAGTCACCCCAGCCACAGCTCTAAAGAAGCAGAACTACCCATTTGGAAAGAAGCCCTAATTATCATGTGTACCTTTAAAGCTCCAGTCACAAAGGCAATTTGCATGTATCATAATTTACATGGCATGGGAGGTTCCAGCCAAGGCCAAGGGAATGGGCTGCCACATTGTCAACCACAGTGTGAGCTGTGCCTTGCCTCCATTCATTCTCAGTTGCTGGGGATGGTAATTGATGGCAACGACTTGTATTCACCTTTAATTACAGGTTTATTTTTTGGGTAACACAATTAACAATCATTCCAATACTGCAGTTAAATTCTGAATCATTCATTCTTGCTGTTGCAAATAGACCTTTTCTTCAAACTTAAGGAATTGAAAATTCAGGGTGCTTTTTTTTTTCCCCTTTGAACCCTTTTTTACACCTTTCTTTGGCCTTTTTCGGCTATACTAGCCCTGGTCTCTACTAGACACATGCACAGCTGGCTCAACAGGATCCAGAAAGAGTATTTTATGCTAGGGAAGAAAAAGTCTCAATATATCAGATACACAAGATGTCCTTCATAGCAAATGTTCTAGGAATCAGAGCTCAGCAGCAGAAAAGATTATGCGCAGACACTGCTTCAGTGTTATTAATAATGGGATCCTCACTAGATGAAAAAGGACATCACTAGGATTAAAAATGAAGACTAAAAAGATAAGGAGAAAATCTGTTAGGACAAGGAGTTAAAATGTTGTGGAAGATAAAGAGGAGATCAGAACTGATATGAAGATTTTCTGTACGAATTGTTTGCTTTATGCTGATTTCACTTACACTTATGAGTTTAGCTGAGCATATAATAAACCCCATTTTCCTAACTGCTCCAGCTTGATGGCTGCAGACTGACCTCTAATTTGCACTTGTTCTTGTAGTGGTGAAGTTGATCAGCAATGTAATACATTAAATGGGATAGTATGAATCCTTATTTTTGAATCCTCTCATGATAAAGAGTCACTATCAGTGTCAGATTTGCTGAATTGAAAAGGATAGGGAGAAAGGTGTCACCCCAGGTACTCTTAGATGTAAAATAATGCCGAAGTGCTGTTGGGGAACACAAGACCTGACTGTGGTGCTCTGCTTTAGTCTGTCTTGGCACACTCAGTCCTGATTGTGCCCACCTGGATCCTCATTAAAAGTCCTGATTTGTTTTTCATATTTTTCTGGTTTTGAAATTCCTGCTGTTCCTTCGGTGTTGGGTGAAAGATGCAAGCCAACACCAGTGGCACCTGACAAGCCAAGGGAAGAACAGGCACAAGGAAACACAGTCAGGAGGGTCTGAAGTCCCTCCACCAGGTTCTGCTCCCTCTCAGGCCATCAGGGGAGAGGTGCACAATGTCTAGACCTGCCACCAGCACCAGTAAGCTCATTGGTGTAGCTGAGATACTATCTGGGAAGAACTGAGCTGTGCTGAGTTGGGAATGATCTTGTTTCTCTGGTGGAGCGCGAAAGGAATGAAGAAGTCTTTATGTCCTGTATTACCTTGGACTGACTCAGTTAATCTCCAAAACTGGCTGGATAGTTCTTGGCACTACTCACTGTTTGTGCTGTGCAGGGAGCTGTGTAGTCACCCTGTGCTTTTGCTCTTGTGAGCAAACATTTATGAGAAGAGAATAACAAATGGTGAAGCATTTCATTTCAGGCATGAATTCTTAGATGAATGATCATTCATGCTAAAATTAGCAATGCTCACAAGGACAAAGCACATGTACACGGATTGTCCAAATACTTTCCAATATGAAATATCATGAGTTGGAATAAGCTGAACTTTGCACTTTTATTTGTTAAAAATTTATGTTAGATTTTTTTTTTTTACCCTAAAATTATTTATGTACTAAGTGATCTATACTTCTCTCTTTTCTTACAGAAATTGCTCATGGTTTGTATAGCAATAGCAGTACTATTCCAGGTATTAAAAAGTGGGGCTCAGCCTACATGTGCTTTTGATTTGGAATTCTTAAATAGCATTTATTGCATCTAAGATAGTAGAATTATATTGTTTTGGAAACATTAGAGCATTATATCAGGCAGAGGACAGTCTGGTAGTTCCTAGAGGCAATCCTTCCCTCCAGGCTGGCTCTGTTATGCATGCTCCCATTATTTTCAGTGGAGTGGCAGCTAAAGGAGACCATGCAGCATGTCCCAAGGCCACGTGAGGGTCACCACTTCACAGCACTAAAGCAGTTAAGTATTCATTTATAGCCCACTTAAGCCTTAAGTATTCCCAGATCAGACATATAACATTTTAAGCAGGATACTGTATTCCTCTCCATGGATTATGCTCTTTACTTTTAAATACCTTAGGCTGCATTTTCAGACAGCATCAAATTGTCCTGTAAAACTGTGAGGATGTGAGTACACTTACATACACCTCTTTGCACATTCACAGAAACACAATCACGCATTTTCCCTTGTGTAAATAGGATGATTTTGCAAACAGAATCCTAGTCAGCCTCTGGTGGGTCTGCTCTCTCCTTGCTGCAGAGGAACCCAAGGTGGATGTTGTTGCTGCTTCAGGTGCCTCAGTCAACTGCCTGAAGTTACACATCAAGAGTTTAAGCTTCAAAACACACAAAATTTACACACACAGTGTAGTGAGACTGAAGCCTTGCAGAGCTAGTGCTCAGGAACACCTTTGCAGGTCACTGTGCAGAGGAGATAGGACAGCAAGTTGTGGATTTTATTAATCAGGAATTTTCCTCCTCAGTATCTGAGCACCATGGAACCATGCCAGGTTTATCCAAAGGGTCTACGATTGCTGAGGGTAAGTGCCTTGTCACCCACTGCCATTTAAAGATAAAAATGCTGTCCTGGATTTGGAAAAACATATGTGTGCAGATCATCCTGCAGGAGCACCAAAGAACTAGAGCCACAGCATGTGCAACCCAATTCCTCTTGGCAACAGGCTTGACATATTTTTGTAGCATGAGAAGACTATATATTCAGAAGTGATATTTTAAGAGTTAGTCTTTCCTGAGGACAGTGCTGACATTAACCTCTTGCCTGCACACAACTCGCCCTATCTTGTAGCTGGATTTAGCCCTGATGCCCACTGGCCTGTTCACTCTGACATATTAACACTAGGAACCTGCTTGCATTAAAATATCATAGAATCATAGAATGTTTTAGGCTGCTTCTGTGTGACAGCCCATTTAATTAAAGTGATCCACAAAAGACACCTTGCTAAGGAAAATTTGGTCAAAGTGTACATGAGAGAGGCAGCTCTCTGCTTCAGCTGAACTTTTCTACCTCTTTGTTATTATCTGAAACAGCTAGCTCATCTTTAAAGCACATCTGCATGCTTATCTTTTTAAATCCCAAATTTCACAGATTAAATCCAGTGCAAGTTCTTTAGCCTCAGGTTCCAGGCACAGGCTATAAAGACTTTTTTGGAATGTTAACAAAACCCTTGTCTTGTGAGGTCTGTACCTGCAGCTATGGACCTCTCATCTCCCTTGGGCAAAGGTTAGTAGAGTTGCAGGGTTTGGTAGAGTCATGCAGGGTTTGAAGGGATGTCCTGCTGCCCTGTTCCATGCTAAGGTCCTCTGCAGAGGACACATCACTCTCCTGAGCCAAATAGAACACTTAAGTCTGTTGCAAAAAAAAAGGTGGCAAAATAAAAGCAGTAGTTCAAAACGTGTGGTTACTTTCACTAAAAGTGTGTTTTGCCTGACACTGATAGAGCCTTTTCTCTGGATTGGGCAGTGTCTAAGGGATGGGATTACAGCCTAGATAAAACAGAAACATCCCAACTTGAATTTTGAGCATACAGAAAGAATATTAATGCTTTGAGTCCCTGCTTCACCATGATGTCTCACTTCAGGAAAAACATCAGGGACGTATTCTTGTGGGCAGCCCTCTTCTGGTCTTCTTGCATGTTCTCTGTAAATCAGCACTTAGCTTAATATCTTCACCTGTCCATTTTATATTTATTTAACTGGATTATAGTGAAGAGCAGAGACAGGGAGAAGATAAACTATAGAAAACTGAACAAGACTGCTCTTCTTCTGGTGGCCAGTTTCCTCAGATAACCCGGCTGAAGCATTTGCTCAGGGTTTTTTCAAAACATCACAGACTACTCAAAATAAATTAGACCTCATAAGCCCTTTGACCTTTATATTTCTCACAGTTTTCACATGTTACTTGTTTTGATTTTTCTGCTTTCAGTTTCAGTGTAATTTATAATCATGAGGAATATAAAAAACAGTTCACAGTGGTCAGCGGGTTAATGGGAGTTAAGATCTGCTCTTTACTATACTGTGCTGCTGTGTGTTAAGAACCTCAGATGAAGAGGCAGAGAATGCAAAATCTCCTCTGTCATCTAAGGTAGAATAGTGACCTTCAACTCAGAAAAATTCATCAGATTATGGTAGAGTGAACACTTACCATGATGCTACTATAGTAGGGACGGCTACAACCTTTTATGAAAACTTTACTTGCAAATCCCCTCTCTGCCTGGAAAAGCTGCTTGGGAGATAAAAGTCTTACAGTTTGAGATTTTGTTCATTTATTTTTGAAGCTGAGAAATATTCAAGCACTTCTTCTCATTCCCCCAAGAAAAATGTGAATAAAATGTCTCCTTGCTGAGTTTAATTTTGAGCATAGAGCAATTGAATAGGATGTTTTGGATGTTTAAAGTAATTAAACGAAATTGAACAAGGAAGTTCATCAAGGCCACAGAAAACTCAACAAGACTAGCTGGAGCTAGTGGTGATGGAGAGGTGATGGCAAATAATATGGAGTGGAGGCAGTACCCCTCTCCTCTTCCATCACTGGCACACTTCCTTACAAAGCCCTTACTGGAATCATCACAGATACAGAGAGCTCCTGGTCTGTGCTGACACAGCTTGTTCCCACAGGCTTTAGTTAGGGTACAGGCACAGAAAAAAGCAGGTATGAAGCAAAACTTAAGTAATGAGAAAAGGATGTCCCTGAGAAGAGCTCAATGCTCCAGCATGGGCAGAATTGGTGCTTGTTACTTGAAGACATGAGACAGGATGAAGAAATTGTCTTCCTGGGAACATGGACAAGTAAGCCTACAGCTCTTATTCCCTTGCAGATTTTCTATGTTTTTCACAATATATCTTTTTGTAGGACTGCTAATAACTACCAAGGAATACTGAGAATTATACAACAGTGAAAGTAACAGCCAGCCTGATGAGTAAAACACATCTGAATTAATGGCCTTCTGCTTAAATCTGGGGTCTACATAATAAATTTTGTTTGAATTATATGGTCAAAAAGACATGAGAACTCAGACAGTTCCCAACCATCAAACATGAGCTTCTCATAATTTTATATCAAAATAATGAAATCTTCATCAGCACACAAAATCACCAACTGATTGGTTAATACAGAAACTGAACACATGTTCTGATAAAATATGGTTTCATCTTTGACTTTCCTGGGGTTCACTGTTGTCCTTAAATCATTTAATGCCTCACAAATAATACAAGCTTCCTGGTATTTTCTCCTTTGTCCTTCACGTAACAAGAAGGATTGCTACACAATTTATCTTCCCTTTTCATGCCTGTTTCTTAGAGCATGCTTATTGGGTGGGTTGAAGGCTATGACTCCTGACATAGCATCACATAGAATCATAGAATCGTTAAGGTTGGAAAAGACTTCTATGATCATCAAGTCCAACTGTCGACCTAACACCATTATGACAATTCCTGAAGTGACTTCAAACCTTTCTTAAAATGTCCCCCCATGCCAAAGCAGGTGGATGCCCAAAGGACTCTGTGACCCCATGGGAAGCCTGTCTGGGAACAAGCTTCTGGCAGGACCTATAGAACTACAGAGAAAGGAGCCCACAGCGGAGCAGGTTTGCTGCCAGGACTTGTGACCCCATGGGAGACCCCCACTACCAGTCTGTTCCTGAAGGACTGAACCCCATGGAAGGGATCCACACTGGAGCAGTCTGTGAGGAACTGCAGCCCGTGGGAAGGACTCACATTGGAGAAGTTCATGGAGAGCTGTCTCCCATGGGAGGAACCCCATGCTGGAGCATGAGAAGAGAAGAGTATGGAGTTTTCCCACTGTGGAAGAAGAAGCAGCAGAGACAATGTGATGAACTGACTGCAATTCCCCCCATTTGGCATTGGGAAATAAACGCACACTGGAAATCTCACTGCCATTGCAAGCTGGGCCTTGCACAGGAGGTGAGGAGCACCTCCAGTGAGCTGGGGGTGCCCAGGGAAGAGGGGCCAGAAACCACCTTGGTGGCAGGGACACCTCCAACGAGCTGTCCATCAGCCACCGATGAACTGCATGGATGGCAGCAGAGGCATTCCAACAGCGGCTTGTGCCTTTCACTGCTTAGCTCGAAACAACTCATCCACAGCATCCTGAGGTGCTGAGCACCCCAGGCCAAGAAACACAAGTAGGAAGCTCCTGGTAAGGCTCCCTCCATCCCATGGGCACACTCACTGCCTGGGGCATTCTGTGGTTTCTAATTCTCAGCTGATGCTTTTGCCCCAAGGTCCTGCATGGGCACACTCAGAGCTCAATATCACGAGGAGCCCTGGCATCTTACCTCTGGGTTTAGTCTGCCTTGGAGTGGCTGTGGATAATTTGCAAAGCTCCCCTGGGACAGAAAACCTTAAAAATAGTCTGCTCAATGTAAGGTGTGTCTCAGAAAAACCTGACATCATTTCAAATTGAAATTTTCCTTTTGAAAAACATATATATGTATATAGACACAGCTTTTTATATGCTTTTTAATCTCTAATAACACTTTCATATATTATGTGCCAGTGGATATGTTCTATTAGTGTATAATACATGTTTTCATTTTTTTGTAAAATCATTATTGACAACTTCTGGTTAGTTCTGAGTGGAACATTTTATTCTATTCCCTATATTAAATACTTTGTGCTTGTTATAGCTAAGCAACAGATTTAAAGAAAGAATGAAAGCAAGCCATTATTATTTTATTATTCAAATTGTCATAGATTTTCCAAGTTGTCTCTATGTGTTGGAAAACACTCTGTTATGAAAAGTAAATTTTTTTAACACACTTTAAACAGCAGCTAATTATAATGATTTTTAAATAATTAAAGTCAGAAGTAAATTAGCCAGGTATTTTGGCTTACTTATTATGTGATAACAGAATGTTGGTTTGTGCACTAGTAATTCTGCTATCACAAAATAATATAGAAACAGCAAAAAATAATATAGAAAGCCTTATGTTTGGCTGGAATGTGAGAAGCCATAACAGCATATTAATATCTTAAAATGAAATTTTTTAAAATTTTTTCTTTAAATAAATTCTTTTTCATTTAAGGAGCAACTGTGTTCATGGGAAATATTTGCAAGATTCCTGTGATTTTGTGAATAAAACAATAAGTGATGCTTTTGTCAAAATGGCTTTCTCCAGCAGACAGCAGTGCTAGCAGAACCAGCTCAGCCAAAGGTCTGGTTGGTGGAAGCTGCTGGTGAGCAGCCCTGTCACCCACCTCACTCCATCAGAGCCCGTATCTGTCCTGCAAAGCACTGAAGTGCTTTCTGAGGCAGGACCTTGTTTTTCTGAAGATGGTTACAAACAATGGGTGGAAAGCCCAGAAGCTATCAGAACATCATAAATTTGGGGAGAGGAGTGGAGGGTGAAGAAGGATTTGTGGGTTTCAGGCACAATAAAAATAAGGCATGATATAGTGATATTAAAAGTCTGTATGAGGCTATCATCCCCCTCTGCAAGAGATAGGCAAAGCTGAGTAATTTATCAGTGTGAGCATTGAAATAAATGAATTTATTTCAGATGGGCACATTTCCACCTGTGCTGAAGGCCTGGTACTGAAACCATATCAATGACCACCACTGCGCCCAGTGATCCATAGTAGGCTGGTACTGCCCAGGCAGATGCAGACTGTGACAGTGCAGTTGTTGCACCATGGACCCCACTTAAAATCCACCCTTCAATGTACACCTTCAGAAAATGTGCACAGAGTAGCAAAAAACCTACAGGTCAGGTTTATACGAAACAACTTCTTTAGTTGTACTGATCTCACTGTGATGGTCATGTTTATATTACTATCCTCTGAAAGCCCTAAAATTTGCCAGGCTTTAGACTGTTGTCCTGGAAAACACTGAGAGTGAGCCATAGGGAAGAAGAGCCTTGGCTCCAGCCCCACTGATGCAGTCAAGGTCCCCCTTCCAAAACACGCCCTTGAGATGGCAGGCACAAGCTGGAGATAGCCACAGATTATTTTTAAGGTAAGGGTCAGATCAGCCTGAGTTCTGGGAACATGAAGAGGACTGAGATCCTCCTTCTCCTATCTTTGGCCTTGCATGGACTGCAACTCAGCAAAAACCCAAGCCCCAGGAACGCGATCGACAGGATGCACAGGTGACTGACACCTACAGATGCACATTTCTTTTCAGTGCAAGTAGCTTTTAAAGTCTTTTTGCTAGCTGTGAAAACACAGGCACTGAGGACATTGAGATATTAAACTGCTGATGAGCACAATATCATCATAGGATTTATTCCACACTTCTATCTCCAACACACCCACACTGTGCATTTGTAATACTCCTTTCCACAGAGATTTACCTCTGTCAGTAGCTAAAAGCTCTTAACAAGTTCTACCAACTTTCATTTTCATCAATAATCCAGTTCACTGAAAAAAAGTAGATGTTTCAGTCTTGTTGCTCCTTATCTTTTATTTCTTGAAATTACAGGTCTGTAGAGCTAATATCCTGGACTTGTTACATTTCTAACTTGGTAAACACTGGGAAAGTGAAGGCTGTAGGTCTCATTTCTATCACAGAATTGTTTCACATTCAGAAGAACTGTGAGATAACAGTCTTTCAGTGCTATTTCTCCTGTAAAAGTACATGTATCCAGCAAGCTCCACCTTTAATCTTAGGCTGTCGTTTGTTCACCCAGCAGCAAGTCACTGTATAAAAGTAATTGCAAAGAAGATGTATTATATGGTCTTCAACTCAGAGGTAGAAGAGCTGTGCAGTGGTTGTCCATCATAAGTGAAAGTCCATTCTTGGTACTGGGTGAGATGTTGTGTGGTCAGCACTCCTCCTGGACATCCTACTGGCCAGCTCTCCCTGTGGTGCTGACCCAGGGGCAAGGAGCAGGACAGCAGCACCTGCAGCTCTCCTGGTGCCTGCCTCCAAACATCACTGGGAGAAGAAGCAGCACAGACAGCCACTGTAACTGGACCCTAAGAAATAAATCCATTTTGAAAACACTGATAGACACTAGCAATCAGGAAAGGAGCAGATTTTTAGCAGTCAGAATAGTCTACTGAAGGCAGACAACACTTCCAGCCACATGGGCATTTGTAGCCAGGCTGTATTTTTCTTTCATATTGCAGTCAGCAGTGAAGAAGAACACAAAACTTATATTCCTCTGCAAGTGATATGTCCGATTCCTTTCTCAGTGCAATGAGAAGGGAAGAGAAATGTGGCACCTGTGGCCATTTATGGCTGCAGGGACTAATTAACTCCAGTGATTAAATGGTCTGTTTTGACATGTAGGCCGCTCTTCTTTGCCACAGTCAAACAGTATAACATATATAATCTGCAAGGTGTGCTTAGAAATGCCCTCCTTTCTGCTACGCACAAAAGGGGAAGGATGTTTTCTGGCACATCACCAAGCAAGAGAGTTTTCAGAGACCTTCCTCTGCAGCACTGGAAGTGTCAGACCTCTCTATTTCCCTCCTAGCTGCATTAACTGCCCATTTCTTCTCAATTAGGGAGAAGAAATCAGTTGGCATAGTCTGCTCCCCGTGCAACGGACTGAGAAGTATCACATTATTTATTCTGGATTAACTGAATGAGGCTGGAAAGATTCATTTCTTCTCAGTTTGCTTTGACAATGTAATTTGTTATGTGGTGTTTAATTCTACAAGCAAGAATTAAGCCTGGAAAATGAAGGATATCAGAAATTGTCTGCAAGTGAGTTCAGTGCCAGTGAAGGACTGGAGCACAGTCTGCACCCTGGAGCCTTCTGGGCCCTCTGCTGGCCCAATGCACCACACCAGTGAGCTGCTGGACCAGTAAGCCTGAGACAATGGGATGTGAGCCATACCTCCTTAATTCGTGAGTGGATGAGCATTATTCCCATATGATAATTTTTATGGGTCCTTCTGCCATGCCAGTTAGCAGAGATTTCAGTGATGCAGAGACCTGTCTATCAGGTTTGTGCTGAATTAGATGCCAGTCTAAACCTTCCGTAGTCCAAAGCAATGGGTGAAGTGGTACACAAAGGTTCAGGAGACCTGGCTAATATTTCAAGCCTTGCCTTCAGGCAGGCATATTTTCATACCATGATACAGACAAGATAGCTCGTCTTTATCTTCTACATTGACTGTTAACACACTGGGGACAGGACCATCCCTGGGAAAGGTCTGCACAGCACCTGGCACATCCTCCTCCTCCTCTTCCTCCCAAGCTCACTTGTGCACATCTGTGTGCTTCCACCATGCATAATCGTGAAAATAGTCCTTTATATATTGTAGATGCAGCAGAGGAGAAAGCTTGATCCTTTATCCAATCTATTTTAAGGTGCAGCATTGCTGCAGGAAAGTCATGCTCATAACTGAGAACTGCACTTTACATAACCTTAGTTTGATAATTTCCCAATTTCTTCATATTTTGCTTCAAAATATTGAGCAAAATTGTTGAGCTTGAAAATATTGTATCTTTTGTTCTTTCTCTATACTTGGATTTCCTGCTGGCTATTGCAGTTGAAGCTAATTCATGCTAAGTGCATTGGGCCAAATTTTGCTTGGATTTACACAGCAAAAATCAAGTGACTTTCAAATAATGCAGGATTGACTTCACTGTCTTTTAAAATTTACCCTATTTAGGTAATATTACTAAGTGTACTACTAGAGATTGATTGCAGTTGCTAGGATCAGACACAGCTCAGGCAAGCACTGAAATTTGCATGCTGCTTTTCTATTTCCTTATTTTTTCCTCATCTTAAAATATCTTCTACTGAAAAGAAAAAGCTGTGTTGGACCCTAATAGGTCACCTGGCCATCCCTTCAGGCCCAAATCAACTCACCTCTACATAAACCATAGCTGATGCATGCTCATCTGACTTTGTACTTCTTATAGAATTGCTTCCCAGTCTTCCAGACCATTTATCCCATTTGTCACACTTACATTGAAGTTCAAGGCTTGCCTTCAAAGTGCTCACAGCTCCTCCTGGCTCCTCACCAGCTACCCATTAGTACACCTTCTCCATTTTACAATGTCTAAGGCATTGTATAAAATACCAATGTAACCTAGACCTTGGACAGACCTCTAGACCCTCATTTGATATGCTTTTCTGGCTTGACACTAGATCTCTGATAATTATTTCTTGAGAGTGGGCTTTCAGTAATTAGGGCACTAATCTTCCAGTTGCTCCAAGAACTTGCTACTATAGCCTGCATTTAAAAATGTCAGGGGAATTACAGGGTCAAAGCCCCTACTACACTCATGTTATCCAACATTTTTGCTTTTCTCTTTTCCATCAGACTTTTGGTGTTATCTGGGAAGAAAATAAGGTCATTCTGGCATGTTTAGTACATCAAGAAATGCATTTCAGTTGTGGCACCTTGGTGGTTATAGACAGTTTGTTTCTTGTTTTGCTTCAGAAATTAAATTTACACTGGTAGATCTATGGCTTATATAGCTTTCATTTCCCCTTTTTAAGTGTATAGAATAAGTTTGCTACTTTCAAGTTTCAGCAATATATTCAGTCCACCAAAACTTTTCAATGAGAAATGTTAATTCCTCTGAAACTGCCTTGCATCTTACTGCTTCGGGTTGGTCAGAAAGTGGTGAGAGAAATTCCTGCCTCCCACCCTTACTGCACCTCATGCCTCCCTGTCTCTCTCCATCCTGATTCTTCATCACTTTTTCTTGCCCTAAAACCACCACTTACTCCCAATACCCATCTGTGTAAGTGTAATTTTTGTTGTACTGTAAATTTGCCACTTAGAAAATAACACTCTCTCTCTTCATCTTTGAAGGATTATTTAAACCCAAGGTTTATCAACAGTCCAGTTTGTAGATCATACCAAAGAGGAGGCCAAACTGTGGCACAGGGGACAGAGATGAGTACTCAAGAGATTTTGCCACTATGTACTTTCAAAGCTGGACAGGGTGTTGTGGAAACACAGCCTTCTCCAGCACTCTGAGTGCTTGGAGGTGAACATCATCAGAATGAGACAATCTCAAAGCAGCTACCTAGCTAATTTTTCTTTTTAGACCCGAGTGCTTCTTTTCCCTGATGTTTATTTTATTCACTTTCAGATCACAATTAGTGAAGACTGCTGGATATTTTGTTTGCTTCACTCTTGGTGCTCTCTGCTGCAGACTAGCTACTTGTTGTGTGATGAACCCAAACTTCTCCGAACTTCCCCCCTAGCCACCACACAGCTTACAGATTGTTTTGTTGTTAGCTTTTATTTCTCTTTAAAGCTGAATTTTGGGACTTGACATTTCTTGTCATTTCTTGTCTTCATTTCTCATATCTTGACTAAGTTTCTCCTTTCTGTGCAACTTCCCCACCAAATATCCCCAGGGAAGCTCTGAAGGGGAATGAAAACTAATGGACCATGTTCTCTAGATATAACCCAAAAGATAGGACAAGTATTGCCCTGACTCTCCTGGATAAATAAACTTGGTGTACCCCTCTCCTGATCTGCTAAAGGACTGCAAAGGAGTCACTGACTCCAAGTTTGCAACCTTAACTTCGGTTATAATTAAAAGCATTTTTAAGAGAAAGGAGTGGGTTGACTTTTAGATGAAAAACAGGATTTGGTGCTGGGAGGGCAGCATCTCCAGGAGAGAAAGGAGCCATCTATTCTCTCAGCCCTGGTTCCCTGCTAGGTGGAGCACCTGAATATTTAAATGAAGGCTGGAAGAGTGAGCAGCAGGCCAGTATAGCCTGCCTGTGAGGCCATTAAAAAACAACTGGGTGTGAAAAGATAAACCTGTAATGCTGTCAAGTTCAGTGAGACCTGTGTCTTGATGAACTTCCCAGCCAGTAATCTATAAATTATTTTAAAGCTGCCTGTGGCAGCTTTGTCTCCTTTTCTAGCATAGTGAGCCATTACAGAGGAGAAAATTAATAACCAGCTTGTCTCTTTCTTACCCTTCCTTTCTTTCTAGGACCAATGAAAATTCACTAAAGGCCTTGTGAGATCCAAGCACTGTGCTAGTCCCTGTCTGGTGCAAACTGTTGCAGTTTGCGCTGGCATCAGGGGCGTTGCCTCAGTTTACATCAGGTGGGAATTTGATCCTGATGATGGCGTCAGCTCTCCACTAGCCACTGTCTAGGTATGGAACATGCCTAGACATGTACAGTGCAGGGGAAGACACCCGGTGAGCACAGCCCCAAGGCAGGACTGGTCCAGCACAGGTGGCAGGGAGACAGTAACCCTGGCAGATACAGCCTGTTTCTGGCAGCAGTGCTGGAGTATCTCTGTATTACAGCTCCGGCAGAGCGAGCTCTGGGCTGGCTTGTTTATTTAGGTGCAAAACCATATTTGATACTCCCACTGCACTGCGCTGTGCCTGGGCTGATAAGGCTCCCCAGGCCTGTGGCCCAGGAGGGAGCAGTAACTAGCTTGGAGCACACAGAGCCAAGGCTGAGCGATGGTGAATAAGTCCTTCCAGACCTAAGATGAGCCCATTCAAACTCAGTTTGCAAAGCACAGTGGGATTCTGGCCCTGCAAAGAGCTGGTTTCAGCCATCTGAATGTATTAATCTGGGCTAATATGCTTCCAGGTTAGTCAATACCAAAGTGATTGGGCAAATATCCACGCTGGTGGATCTATATCTAGGTATCTAGCTCATCCAGAGTTGATTGTAGACTGATTTCTGAGAAATCTAAATTTACTGGACCTTAAATAAAATGAAAACACAGCAAAATCTGAAAAAACCAAGGTCCTTCATGGTTTTAGTCCTGTGAAAAGCATAAATATTAGTTTGTTCATTTTAGCTGGATTTTGCTCCTTAAGTCAGAAGTAAATTTTTAAAAGGGGATGAATAATGCATATTTTACATTGATTTAACATATTCTATTGGAAACCTCAAAATATTTTGTAAACACTAAAGGATGAAGCCTTCCAATAAACCTCAGAAGAAGGTAAAATTATAGCATCATAAGCATTTTGTAGATGGCAAACCAGAGGGGACAGTCTTGTTCTAGGACCAGCAGGAAAATCTGTATGAAGCTGAAAATAGTACATAAGGCTTCTCATATTCCTAGCATTTTCTGTCTTGCTTCATGTTAACACACTACTTCTCTGATTTCGATTGTCATATAATACTTTGCTTTTCCAGATGACAGAGAGCTAATTCTCATTTAAACAAATGACTTTTCAATCTTTATAAATTAGGAAGCAGGCAGTATTTCCTCCAGCTGCCATTCAACAGTTATGGCGTTTGGAAATGGTCCTCGCGATTTGTGATAGTGTAATCCCTTTGGAGTATGGAAGTAGCTCCAGAGTCAAGCTTGATTAGAAATGCCCAGTTGACTCCCAGGGCCACATTTCAAACAGGCTTATGCTGGATTGCTGATATAGTTGTATGCATGAATCAGTCAAACATACAAATGACCCATCTTTATTTGCGAAGCTAAACTGTGCAGCTCTAAACCCATTTTCTGGCCTAAAGAGTGCCACATGCCAAGTACATTACCCGGAAAATAGTTCCTCATGTGCCTTCAGAACAGTGAGCAGTATTAATCCATGGGGCTCATCCATATTTGCAGACTGTCAGCTTGAAGCTCAGGGCATCATTGCTCCAGGAGCACATTTTAAACATTATGGAACTTACAACCATGAACTCTTTTGCTTGTCCACAACATAAACCCATTCCAAGGACAAAGCCAGTCTTTTAAAACCTGTGTCAGAGCAACTCAAAGTCTCTCTACTGAAATTAAATCAGGCTATAAATTCCTTGTTGGTTTTTTGCTCTCATTTACACAGAGAAAACGCCCAACAAGACAGAGAAAATGACACAGGAACATTACTCTGTGTTACCTCTCCAAATCTTATACATTATATACCAATTTTCTTCTTAGAGGAAGAAACCTGAAAGGTACTTTTAAGATAGAAAACAAAATTGTTGTAGTTGTGAACAGCTGAAAACTGAAGCAGATTCCTAGTCAGATGATTGGCCTGGGGACACTGAAGCTGATGTGGTGATTTCTCTCTTGAGCTGAACTCTGCTTTCCCAGATGCTCTCCAGCACAAATCCTGCCAGGTCCTTTTCAAAAGTCTGTGTGCAGCTGATGTAAAATCCCCTGGCCAGCCACTGAAGAATGCAGCTTGCAGAAAAGTAAACCTATTATAAGCTGCTGCTCTGTGCTGGCAAGCAGATGTACTGGATAACCCTCTGCAGAGTTATAAAACTGATTGGATGTGCTTGCAAAGCTGGTGTGAGAGGACAGTAAACTACACCAAAAATCATACCAAATAGAGCATGAGGAGAGGTGGAGACAGAAATACAAATACAACAGAATGTGATTTAGAAATACGTGTTTATTCATTTTATTTGTTCAGACATTGCCTTTCCTCTGCCTGCATCAGAGGGATCAGTGACACTTTGCAGTACAGGAGGCAGGAAATCTGGGTGCTTGGGAACCACGGGAAGTGCATTCCTGTGCCATCCACCAGTGATGCTGAGCCAAGGAGCCTGATCAGCCTGTGCCAGCACCTAAGCCCATCTTGTTGCCCAGCGTGAGCATTTCTGCACACTAAACCAGCCGATTTCAAATAACTTTACTCCAGTGTCCAGATGCCCATAGGCCCTTTGGCTGGGGCACAGCTGTTGCTGCCTGTGCTCCTGGGTGACCATGAAGGGCTGCAAACCCAAAGTGTCACCAGCTATTTTGTGGAGACAAAGGATAGCTTTTTACAAGCAGCACAGCCCTGCAGGTCTTATAGCAACCTCAGGGGAAAAAAAAAAAAGGATTTTGTTCCTTGCCATACAATAAAACATGCAATGCATTACTACTAACAATAGGTGGATCATAGTGAATTACTAGCTTGTTATTAGCTTATGCCTGGCTCTAATTTCCATTTCAAGTTTCCATTTATTTTTCACTTCACTAGATCTACAATATTAACATGGCATCAGACATAACCATTGGAAAAAAAATTATGACTCTGAGGGGAAGGATGGTGGGACTTACGTGGGGAATGGCTTGAATCTCCTTAACCTTGGTCTACAGGTATGTCAGTGATCGTTCAACTTTGCTTTCAACATCATTATATTCCTGATGAGCATCACTCACGGAAATTGCACCAGCTATCACTCTGCCTACTCACACTCATTTATTTACTGTAATTTGTCTGTAGAGCTGACGTCTGAGTTGGCAGTTATTTCAAAGAGCTACTTTGGTTCAGTCCTCTCTGTGAAAAAAAAAGTGCTATTTTTGTTTAATTGTTCTTGGAGGTAGAAGGCGGAGGCAGTTTTTGCCTCTTGCAGGGTGTGCTCCATGTCTGACAGAGTAATGCGACGGCCTTAGGCTGAGTTATTCCAGGACAAGTCAGGTTGACAAAAAAAAAGTATTTCCATTGTGGAGGTGAAAGAGGTATTTTTAATCCATTAGGATGCTAGTTATGATTACTATATGAAGAAAACTAATCTCTTCTGACAGGGCTTCAAATAACATGCCGCACAGCCCAGACCTTAGTCTTAGTAAAGCTGAATGTATTTCTTCTCATGCAAATAAACTACATTCCTCTTTTGATAAAGCTCCTCATATTTTCATCTCACACATTTTCAGAGGTGTAGTTATCCAGAGCCTTGTTTTCCAAGTTCCTTAGCTAAAATGAGCAACAGCTTTGCCAAGAGTGTTCTCCCTCTTGCCTCCATATCAGGAAGATTTTAGCATGCTGACAATATTCAAGATGGTCTTCCCTTTCTGAGCCACAACAAGTTTTCCAGGGCCTTTTCATGGAAGGTGCCACTGGTCCAACCCCAAGGGCATTTTTTTGAAAATATGTATTATGTAAAACATGAAAGTCACTCACCTTTGAGGAATCCAGCCCAGCTTCTTCTCAGGCTGCTATTTAGTGATGAACAAAGGTGAAGCCCAGACTTCTGTGCCCCACAGTGAGAATTTCAGGACCACATACCACTTTCAGTCCTGCTCAGGCTTGAAACTTGGAGCCAAATGTATCATTTGCACATGTCCCGAAACCATAACAGATAAACATCTTCCCGATACTGCATAGCAGAGGCAGTACATCAGGGGAGCCTTGAAATCTCCCAGAAGAAAAAAGGGAGAGTGTATTTACTCAGATTTCATGCGCAGAAAAAGGGGCAGCCCTTTTGCCTACTGCGCTTACAGATGCATCTCAGCATGGATCAGCCACTGGATGGAGAGGTATCCCAGCTGCAGGACTGATCTTGCACACTTCCCCTCACAAAAAAGCTAATACTGCTTTTCTTCTACTGTTGCAATTTACAGCCCACTTAAATGCAAGGGATCACCTTCCGAGAACTCCTACACTTGGACTGGGGTGAGCAGAGGTGAAATAAAGATAGGCATTTTCTTCGTACTGTGACTAATTTTTTGTTCTGTTTTGCTTTTTTTTAATTTATCATTATTTCTCCTTTACATTTCCATTCCCTTTCTTTCCTCTCATGAATTTCTCCTCACTCTTCCCATTCCCTTTTTTTTCTCTCTTATGAATTTATCCTCACTCTTCCTTCTCACTTTGGTAGCGGTTTCTCTCTGGTAGATTTCCAGGTTAAGGTTTTTTTCCTCAAGCACAAACATGAGTGACCATGATCTTGAAGGGTGGGCAGGAGCTGCTGGTGCCTCATAGGAGCTCAGGATTTCAGCATCTCTCTGCTTTCTTGCGCAGGATGTAGGTGAGGAACAGGAGAAACAACAGCAGCTGAAGAGCAAGTGTTGGTGCTGCTGTGCTTGTGGCACACAGCTGGAGCTATGCTGCAGGAGGGGCAACATGGAAAGACTTTTTGGGGTGATGTGCCATCTTAGATGCTTTAAGGTGCTTCTAGTTGACATGTTAAATTCATCTAGTTTTATTTCTTCTTATTGCTCATTTTGCCACCAATATATCCTGATAAAGAAGTGAAATGACAGTGGCAGACAAAGTTATGCACCTAAATTAAACACAGCTGATCTTCCCACATACACTTATACCCTGTAACTTTCCTACCTTGCCCAGGAAGCCTTAGAAAAACAAGTAAGTCTTGCTGTTGTGGATGCTCCATCCTTGGAGGTGTTCAAGGCCAGGTTGGATGGGGCCTTGAGCAACCTGGTCTAGTGGGAGGTGTCCCTGCCATGGCAGGGGGGTTGGAACTAGATGATCTTTGAGGTCCCTTCCAACCCAAACCGTTTTATAATTCTACGATTCTATGAATCTAAGCAGTAGCAATCTAAGGGGAAGGAGAACAGCAAACCACTCACAAACAAAACCTCTTTCTCCTATGCCCTGGAGAGGGAACTGTAGTGCCAAGGATAGCTTCTTAATGCATAGCACACTTGTTTTAAGAGAATTCATGGTGGCAGTGAACAAAAAGTGCAGTTACTTTGCACTTAGCCGGTATTCAGAGAAAAAAAAGACTTTCTTCCCTGTGACTTGGTTCCCAGTGCAACACAGGGCATGGAGAGGTTATATATAATTTAGGTCCACATATCTGTTTGACTTTGACTGTGCTGCAGTGTCCCCAGAATGCCTCAGGGCAACAAATTGAAGGCTCTTACTAGCACCCCAACCTCATAACCCTGGTGTGTCATCCCACAGCTTTTCACAGACAAGCCTGATATTATTATCCCCCTCCCCCTACACATGTAGTTTAAAGCCCTGCCGATCAGTCTCACAATCTCTTGAGCAAAGACCCTCTTCCCCTTATGAGAAAGGTGTCCCATTTGAGGCCAGCAAGCCTGGTGCTGTGTAGGCCATCCCATTGTCAAAGGAAACAAAATTGTGGCGGTGACACCAGCCACAGAGCTATGTATTAATAGACTGGATCTATCTGTTCCTTCCAATGTCACTGTCCTCAACTGGAAGGAGAGAAGAAAAACTAACCTGTGACCCAGACTCCATCACCATCCATCCCAAGGCCCCAAAGTCTCTTTTGATTGCTCTTGGACCTCTTGCAATTTTCTCTCTACCTACATGGAAGATCAGTAACAGGTAATAGTCTGAGGACCGTACCAGACCGGGGAGTTTCCTGGTGATGTCTCTGACAGGGGCCCCAGGGAGGCAGCAGACATTCCCGTGGGATGGATCTGGTCGGCATATGGGGCCCTCTATTCCCCTTGGAAGGGAACTGCCAACAACAATTACCCTCCTTTTTTGCTTAACAGAAGCAGTCCTAATGCATGAGGCTGGCTGACTCATCCTAGGCAACCCCCCAGATGGACCTTCATCTACATCCTCATTTGCCTGGCCCTCAAGTTCCAGAGCCCCATATCTGTTGTGTAAGGGCAACTGGGAAGGTGAGGGAGGCTGGGAAGGAACTCGCCTGCCTCCCCAAGCAGGGACCTGCTTCCATTGCCCCTATCTCTTATCTTCTGCCTGGTGGCAAGAGGGTAGGGGATCCTCTGCTTCTTGTGGAGCCTCTACATGCTGCCTTTGTTTCAGGGTATGGCTCCACCTATCTATCTCTGTCTCACACTCCCTGATACTCCTTAACCTTTCCTATGTTATGTTATGTTATGTTATGTTATGTTATGTTATGTTATATGTTATGTTATGTTATGTTATGTTATGTTATGTTATGTTATGTTATGTTATGTTATGTTATGTTATGTTATGTAAGGGAGAAACAGTATTTCATTTTACATCCCCAGCCACTGTCTAAATACAGTCAGTATTTTCTTTCTTACTATATGGATATGTGCTAAAGTAGCAACTATAAAATGCAATCAGGGCCAGGCTAGTTGTGTCATACACTGTGAGCAATCAAAGTAGGGGACAACACTGAAGTTCTCAGCAAGACGCAAGGGCTCATCATCAGGGATGATGAAGGTAACAAGGAAAGAGCAGACAGCCCAGATCTACCAGGCTTTCAATCCTGTTTTTCACCTTACAGCAAGAAATAGTAGTATCATTGCTCATCCTGGAAAATGTCACAGCTTCTCTTTTCAGATGAAGTCTTCCCAAGCACTTTGATGCCTGTATTGCACAAGGGAACAAGCAAGATGTGAGCCAGGATAAGGCCCCACCTATGGTTGAACATAAGTCTCCAAGTTGAAGCACTGAGCAACTCAGCCACAACTCAGCTGCACCCAGAGCAGGACTCTGTGTCACACAGCACATGAGAAGCCCATGAGAAGTCCAACAGGGATGGGACAGCACTGCCCCTTGGGACATGGTGCCCTGTCCTGCTTGCACAGTCCCCCAGCATCAGCAAGGTGCTGCAGGTACACTAGGGTGTGTGTCAGCATGAGGAAAAGGAGATGCAGAGGAAAGACAATACTAGCCCTGCCATACTCTGTTTCAGGGCACACCCAGCCAGATTGCAGGAGGCAACTGCAGACCCTAGCCTCTCCTAGGGCTTCACTCCTGCCTGCCCAGCCTCACTGACCCCATGCAGCTCCAAAATGAGCTCCAAGACCAAGATGATGGGGGTGCCCAGGGTATTTGGCCCCAGGATGCCACTTAAAATGTTAGAGCAGCAGATTACTGGTGTAACTCATGGATGTGATGTTTACTGGCACCTGCTCTCCTGCCAACACACTACCTCTGTGCCTGATCAGACTGGAGACATCTCCCTCCTACACTCCCCCTCGGCTGGCAGCAGCAAGGCCAAGCAGTCAGCAAAGCGCAGCAGCACAGCCTACCATTAGTTTGCAGGTGCAGCAGAGACTTTTCTTTTTTCAGTTTACACATTTCACACCTCCAGAAATCTCCTTGGCAGTTGGTGTAGACTTTTTTATAGCTCCAAAACCTTAAGCTGCAACTACTCTGAATCTATTGGCTTTAAAGCTTTGCCTGATCTCATGTCAAAACCATGGGACAGTGCTGAGCTTTCTCAGGCCACTCCAAACAAAAAGATCTCCATAACCCAAACTGTTAAGTCACAACTGAACAAAGTTAAATCCTAAGCTAATGAATGTTATAGTGAAACTCAAAACCAGGTGACTTTTGCATGGATTCATTCAAAACTGTCTGTACAGCACCCATTACTTGTAGCTGTTCCATAAAGCATGTCTTTATACTTTGGATTTACCCACTGCTGAGTGAAGGGTATGTGAAATGAAAACATACTATTAAGAGTAGCCTTTAAAATATCTTTTTAGAAATTTAGCTAGTCACAACGGATTTTTTGACAAGTATAAAGAAGAACGACAGCAAAAGAGGCAGCTGGCAGCTGCCTGTGGAGGAGCTGAAAAACTGGGAAGAGCACTAACAAAAGCCGGGGAGAAGAGTGAAGGGCCAGACTTTACCCAGAGAAGACAAGATGGAAATCTGTGACGGTGCTCCACAATAGCTTTTGGCAAGAGAAAAGCCAAAACTCTTCTGCACCTAGGACAAGGGACAGACGGGAAGATTTTCTTTCTGCACTTCCAATGAAATCAGTGACTCCTTCATTCAATTGAAGGAAAACAAGAAGCAGAATAAAGACCGTAAATGAAATGTTACCCTGGGGAACCTAAGCAGTTCCATCATTCATGGCTTCACACCTTGCTTTCCTTGGGAAACTTGACCAGCAGTTCAGTTTTTATTGAAACACCTCCAGACCTGGAGGGCAGCACAAAGAGAGAAATCTCCTGACGGAATATGAACTGTTTTGAGTGACAGCAGTTTCCATCATTTTGAGTGAGAGGCATTGGAAGGTGATGTGGGCTTTCTTCCTGCTCAAGAAATACCTGTTGATCCTGCAGTGGAGGGTATCTTGTGCAGCAGGACATCATTGAGGAATCTTATTCAGAGACACAACTGAAGTATTTTGAGCAAACAGCAGCGAGGGGTTTACTACGACTCATTTGCCTGGGCTGATGGTGTGTCTCAGACATTGTGCTGTGCTTACTGTTTTGCTTTGCTTTGCCAATCATAAAACACCCATTTATATGAGAAACACAAGTGCACCCTTGTGCAGCTCTTGAGAGGTGTTCCTATGTGTTGTAACACAAACATCTCTGGCACAGGACAGCTGCTGGTGTGCTCCAAGACTATGCTCAAGCCACCCCACAGAGGGGCTGCTGTACAGCAAGGATTGAGGGAGGAGAGATCAGAAAGACATGATGCTGTTGTGGAGACTTTGCTCTTGGAGTGACAGAGCTAGAGCTGGGGATCAGGGATTGGGACCCCATCCCCGCAAGGAATTATACTGATGTCATCTGGTTTCACTGACATGATGTGGTGGGTTTACCTTGGCTGGGTGCCCGGTGTCCANAAAGAGCCACACCACCCTGTGTAGTTCCTCACACAGAGGCAACCCATGAGATTTAATTCCTAGAAAGATAGGGAGCAGTTTCACCTCAGCAGGCACATCCCTCCATGTGTTTCTGAGACCTGAAGGCTGTGGTGGCTGCCAGCTGCTTTTCCATGCCTTCACAGCCGGCTCCAGTCTGCAGCTCTATAGCTCTATTTGCCCAGGTGGCATCTGCTGTGCTGCAGCCCTGCTAGCCAAATGTCAGCTTTTAGGTGATGTCCTGGAAAACAGCCATGTTCCGGCTCACATGCAGTTGGGGGACCAACATGTCTTTCTACAGGTACACACAGGGAGCATGATTTCACAGGAGATCTATGCCCTGCCAGCTTGCCCTCTGCCAGAAGCACTGTGCCAAGGGCCCCCCTCTGCTCAGCCCCCAAGGAAAGGCAGGAGGCACAAGAAACTCTCAGAGGACAGGCACAGAAATAGAGATTTTTTTTTTTTTTTTAAGGCTTTAAGATGGTACTGGCTATCAGGGGCCACTAGCAAGACATGGTGCTGGGCTATGTAAAGAGGTCTACAGGAAGGGTAGAAGCAAACCCCAAATGCCTGGCAGTGATGCAGTTGGATTTTGGCAATGGTACTTGCATTTCATCTCAGACACAGCCAGAAAATAGGAGAGCACAAAGGTGAGCATGACTAACTCCTCATAGGAGGGTGTTCTCCTCATTTGAAACCTCACACAGATGGACGCTGACCTCTAGCCCCAGCCCCTTTGCCATCATGGCTCATGCCATCATGGGCACAGTGTCTCTGGGCCACTGCTAAGGAGCATGAGAAGTGTTCTTGCATACATCTATGCCACAGGTGTAGAAGCCCTCCTCTGCCCTACTCCCAGCTGCTGTGGAGCAAAATCATCATGTGAACGCACAGGATCTGGCTCAGTATGTGCCAGGCAAAGCAAGGCAGTTCCCTCAGTCCTATGCCTACACCAGAAGCCATTACCAAGCACTGGATTGGCTCTGAGATGCTCTGTCAGTGCTCTTGAGCATAACCAAGCTTGCTGGACATGGGGCTTGAGACACCAACGCCTGTGTAGCAGCAGACACCCATGTGGTTTCCCTTCAGAGTCAGAAGATCTCCCTGTTCCATGTGCAGCTGGTGTCCTGAACTCTTGGTTGTTCAACAGTTAAACCAGGCTCTTCACACAGCTACAAAAGCATGTGCTTTGCTTCTGTCCCCCTGCTCTCTGTTTCTTCTCCTAAGTCATATCTTGCAAGTTTAAGGTACTTCTTGTTCTCCTGAGCCCAAATTTCTTACTCTTTATATTTCTTCTTCTTGAAGAGGACATGAGGAAAATGTGTCTCACCTGTGCTCTGCCTGGATTGCTATGCCCAGGTCTCCTTTGGAAGGGCAGTCAGCATGGTTTAACCACCCTCCATCACCCCTGCTCAGAGTGACATATCCTGACATCGTACAGCCAAATAAGCCTATACCAAGGCATGGCATGGCAAAGCTCCTCCACCACCTCAGCCTCTGTGCAAGAGTTACACAGACATGGAGACTTCCCAGATCATCATGGTCAGCTTTAGAATCACAGAATCATAGAATTGATAGGTTGAAAAAGACCCTCAAGATCATCAGATCCAACCATTAGCCTAGCACTGCCAAGTCCACCACTAAATCATGTCCCTAAGCACCACATCTACACATCTTTTAAATATCGCCAGGGATGGTGATTCAATCACTTCCCTGGGCCTCTGGGCAGACTGTTCTGGTGCTTGACAACCCTTTCTATGAAGGATTTTTTCCTAATATCCAACCTAAACTTCTCCTGGCACTACCTGAGGCCATTTCCTCTTGTCCTATTTCTTGTTACTTGGCAGAAGAGACTGACACTCTCCTCACTACAATCTCCTTTTGGGTAGTTGTAAAGGGTGATCAGATCTCCCCTGAGCCTCCTTTCTCCAGACTAAACCCCAGTTCCTTCAGCTTCTCCTCCTAAAACTTGTTCTCTGGAACCTTCATCAGCTTTGTTGCCCTTCTTTGGATATGCTCCAGTACCTCAATGTCTTTCTTGAAGCAAGGGGCCCAAAACTGAACACAGTATTTGATATGGTCAGAGTTTTGATATTAACTTCTCACTGTTTCCTCCACAACCACCGTCCATGGGTATTTAGGAATTGCAATAATTAAGAGCATTTAGGAATTGTTTTCTAGAATAAGCTGCTGCCTGAGCATGATTGGCCATATCCGAGCCCTTCTAACTTATTAACACTGAGACGATTATGTGTTGAAGGATGTGCATTAGCCACACAAGCCAGCGTTCAAGCTCACCGATTTCCACATTGAAATGTTGAAGCTTTATGGTCTCTAATTGATGAGTGGGAGTTTGTGAAGGATGTCAAGTGTTACCTTTGTTTTACTATGAGTCACTATCAATGTTGGCAAGCATAATAAAAGCAAAGGAATGCATTAGGCACAAAATATTGTATTTCTTGCAACAAAAGACACTAATCATGGGGATTGAGATGTTATACAGCCTGAGCAGACTGAGGTCCTGGCAATTCGATTGCTTTACTGACAAGTGCTGTATCTCAAAGCTTGGCATGTCTATGTATGTCTCATTCAGTCATGTATTTTTGGAGCAATATTTAGTATTACAAGTAATAGAATCACACTGAGTTTTCCACTTACCTTTGGATGAGGATAGTAAAGCCACATACATAAATTTTGAAGTATCTGTATGTTCAGAGGTATCTAGCTCCCTCATTTCTACAGTGAGCAAACAGTAGTGGTTTCCTTGCTTCAACAGAAAGTCATTTGAGGGACTGACTTCCCTAAAACATATTACACAGCAGAATTTGAGCCCTTTTCTATAGCAATGTTTTAACCTATGCTGTAACTAGATTGGTCGTCTCTGCATGGGCAAGCTGGAGGGATACATAGGGCTGATGCCAGTGTCTCACCTGCGTTCAGTGTGATTCCTGCCATGCATGGCTGAACTGGCAAAGTCCCTGCAGTTACAAGACCTGGGCTCATTGGCTGTCCTGATGACTGGGGAGGCTAAATCCACATAGCCACAAACAACTTTTCCGCCAAATGTCTCTTTTTTTTTTTTTTTCTTTTATGAGCTGAAATTGTCAGACTGCCATTGACTCCTGCAGGAGACTTGGATGATAGACTCCTTTATATTCCTTTGCAAACCCCACTTACAGTGAAAATGTTCTTCTGCCATGAAACCTGACCCATTGTCTCCCTCTGAATAGTCAGTGCTCATGCAAAAAGGACTAATCAGTGATTCTGTGGGTGTTTTCCATCAAGTGTCAAAAGTCCCTAGCAGATGATTGAGTAGCTTCAGTCGGTAATAAATGCTTTTCTCACCAGTGGAGAGTCTAATAAGTAATAAAGCACTGAACATAAATCCTCTCCAGCCAGAGCATCAATATTTAAGAATATCAATGTTTAATGCTGTCATTTTAATTTCATTGTATGCATTGATTTATTCCAGCAAGCAGGAACAAAATCAGAAACTAATTTAGCTAATGAGTTCAGTTAAGCTTTTCTTTTAAAAAAGGCAATGGAAATAAGTTAGAGGAGGTCTGATGCTTTAAAGCTCTTCATTTTCAAAGGAAGAAGAAGCTGCACTCAGAAGAAGAGGTGTTTTGATCAAATCATAGTCAGCTGTCAGGGGCATTTAGGGACACATGGAAGAGTTTAAATTTTTTTTTGACATAAGCTACAAAGACTTACATAAACGAATGAGTTGATTAAAATCCCCACGCTCTCTTTGCAGACACTGGTGCTGAGTTGCCAGTACAGTGATAGTAGTTAATCCCCAATTACATCTATTTTAAAAGTCAATTTTAAACATATGTTCAGTGCTGATATATTTCTCTGTAGGTGGCTTTTTTTGAGCACAGTCTGTAGTTTACAGCATTTCAGCCAATTTCCCTTCGGGATATCAGTTTTCAAGCTTCTTGTCTTGGTTGGGAAATTAAAACTCCTCAGATGAACAGGCTGACATTCAGAAATCATGTCTGGATCATTTTTAGTATAACGCAAGCCCATGTGAAAGCAGGAGCTAGACAAGGAAAGACCAGGTGCAACTACACCTACCTTGTTATAAATATGAAGAAAAAATTACTTCTGTTCCAAATAAGTGCTAAGAAGTCTGTCCTTTAACTATATACCTGAATCTACGATTTTGCAGATTGACTCTCTTTGCAGTATTAAACCTCCTTCTGGAGACAGGTAGCATGTACCTGGGGAAGTATGTGACCTAGCATCCAGATAGGATGGGATTGCCCCATCTCCATCTTCACTTCTCTCCCTCCACCCAATACGCAGACATTTTGGCATTTGTATGAGGGTAGGAGGAGGTAGGTCCTGGCCATACCTCAAGTGCAAGGTCTTTTAAGAGGGGTTGGAGTACTGAAACAACCTGGTAGTTATGGAGCAGCTGGAAGTGGCTGGGGGCTGAGAAATGGTAAGGAGCTCTCTCCCTGGCTTCAGGTGCTGAGTTTGCCAAGGCCAAAGAGGGTGGTGATTACTGGAATACAGAATGGGCTCTGGAGAAGCCAAGGGGGCTGGAAGTGGTACATATATGCCCATGAAGGGGGGACAAAGTATGAAGAGGGGAAATACTGAAACCAATGGGGAGAGGACTCCTTGAGAACCAATGCCCTCATGCAATCTGCTGGGGAATTATTGCTGCAGACAGCCCAGAGCAGCTAAATATTTTGGGCCTCTTTTTTCTGGCAATTAACCGAGAGAGTGTTGAGCAGAGCAATTTCTTAAGTATAAGTTCTGGAGAGTCTTAAAGATAATGATAACAAGACTATGCTTTTACCTGAGCATTGCTTAAGCAATCTCTCGCCACCCAGTCCAACCAAGTCATAAACAACTGTTACCCAAAATAAATCTGCCACCCATTTTCTGGTTTTCTATGTGTTATGGTTTTTAGCACGCCTCTTCATTTTTACACTTTGACTGTTTGTGTTTTACTCAGCACAATAGTTTTAGGCTGCTGCTATCTTTTTTGATTAGATTTTCATATGCATTATATTTTGCCTAAGCAGGAAAAGCGTGATCTAAGCTCCCATACATACCAGTAAATGAAATTAAAAGGAAAGAATAAATAAGATTTCAATTGCAGATAATGAATCATGAATGATTTATGTGCTCTCAATTGTGCTCTTAAAGAAAGTCATCACAGAAGCTATCCCAATGGATTTTCAGGAGAATATACCCCAAAGCAGTAAACAGCTTTTCAATTAATGTGTATTCATTATAAATAGAAGTCCTGTGCAGGAATGCTTTTCTTCACTGCCATTTTTCTCCCTTGAAGAAACAGGAATGATAATTTATAACACCCACATCAAGAAAGGGAGACAAAGCTGGATAAGTTTTAGCTCTTACTCAGATGATTTTGAGGATTTCCATTTTCCATTTCCATGCCTGAAATGCTTTGTTATGGTGCATAACCAGCGGCTGCTCCAGTCTCTGGTGTCTAGGACTACTTTAAAAGAAAATTTTTAAAAATTGCTCAAATTCCTTCTTTTTTCTTTTAAATTTTAGATGAAGTTAGATGAAGATAAGGTAGAAATGAAGAAGAAATGCTGATGAGTCTACTTTTGTCATAAAGCTAATGAAACAGGGAAGTACATTTTACTGGGTATGGCCCCAGAGTTGGGGTCAGTGCCCTTGCCCTGCGATGGACCTGCCACGTTTGTGATCTTGAACATATCTTTCCCTGCCTGCTATGGTTTCCCTGCCAACATTACTTTGTCTTCTCTATTTATTCTGTTAAGTCCCCCGGAGCTGGGGTTCTCTCTTCTCATTTGCTTGTACATGACCTTGTTACTCAATCTCCTCTAAACTGCTTTTGTTCTTAGCCCTACCAACAATTTAATATGTGATCCTAGGGCTCCTTCCTAGTGCCACATGGGGGACATGGATCCTGGTGGAGGAGTTTATCAGGACATAGTGAAGGACCCGTGTGGGTGCTGTATTCTCTGCCTTTTTGTTGTCCCTCCTAGGGATTGAGTCAGGGGAGACAGATCCCAAGGAATAGTTGCAGAATATCTTTTACCGATGAAACTATTATCATTAATGGAACTCAACCTATTACTATCAATAGCAGGCACCTTTTCAGGCAGCATGCTCAATTTTTACCCCCTCTCTCATGGATAACACCCCCATGTGCAGCTACATGGCTGGGGCATGAGAGGGGAGGCATCAGCCCCAGCACTTAACTCAGGAGCAAGGGTTCATCCTGATGTGCCATGGCTTCTGGGTGGGCATTCAAGCATATCCTTCAGAGCTGCCTGCTCACATCAGATGTTCGTATATATGATCTTTGCCTGCACATATCAGCTGCCACCTTCATGGAGGTGGCCTGAGACAAGCAGCCAGAGTGTGGGGTAGCCTTGGACACTGTCAGGCGATTCTGAGCTTCCCAAGTTTCTCAGGTCATGCAGATTAAGCAGGACGACCAGTGTCCAGGGTTTTCACACCCTCTTCAGCCCACATGTTTCCTTTCTTGGACCTACTGTTTTCTGACAACTGTTTTCCCATCCATACCAACAGGTACCTACAGGTCTCCCTCACACAAGCCCACGTAGAAGTGATGTTTAGGATGCTTTGTGCCTCAGCACTTCCCCAGTTCATGCAGCTGTTCAAAACTCTGAGGACCTCTAAAGTGAAGTGACATGCACTTTTATTTGAAGAAACATTTCTTATTATAACTCCTTTTATAGAAGTGAAACATGTCCTGAGGTGGAATTTATAACATATTCATGTTGGTATCTTTGCTTTTACATCCTCTGGGGAGTGAGACTCTGCCTACAGCTGAAATAAGTAAGGAAAAGAAGAACTCTTTTGCTGTAGGAGACAAACAAGAGAAATACTATGATTTTTCCAGTCACTTTGCAAAAACTGTGGAATGAAGTTTTATATGCAATAGAGAATGTGTTGGGTATTTGCAAAAAAGATTGCATACACTTTGCTTAGTCACTTGTAATAAATGTTACCAAATGCATTCATGAGAGCGTACTTTTTTTTACAAATATTTTTTCCATTTAGAGTTTTCTTTTACTTTCAATGCATCCAGTTTCTAAGCACCTCGGCAATCAGAGACATGGAAAAGTGATCTCTGTGTAAATCAAAGGTATTTGGTTATAGTGACAAACTCACTTGTTTGTGGTTTTTGAGCTTCCTTGGATTCTATCTGTGGTTTATGTGTTCTTAACCACTCCTTCTCTGGCTTGCACTCCTGTGCTGCTCATGGAGGCCATGGCTGTAATCTCTGTCCTGAGCCTGTGAGCCCCAGCTGCTCCATGAACGGAATTTCTTCTGCACACATTGGGTTTGTTTAGGAAACTACCAAGACAACCAACACACATCTTTCCTGAAGGACAGGTGGAGCTGCAAAGCTATAGAAATACGAAAGCTTCACACATGGAGCCAGCACCAGCAACATATGTGCTCACCAACCATTTGTGCTAGGAAGAGAAGAAGCCTGTGCTGTACTAATGCCACAGTGAAGCGTCTCACCAGCACTGGTTAGTCACTAGGTCTTCTGCTTTCCTCTCTGCTTTTTTATTCCCCTGCACTGGCCCTTCTCAGAGGAGGACTCTATATCCATGGCCATGCAGGGAAGCAAAAAAGGGATGGCAAAATGTATTCCTGTGAGCCATCCTGATTCTTGCATTTCACTGAAGGCTTAGTCTTCCAAAATGAGGCATGACTAGGAGTACTGTATCACACAGGACTGGTTATAAGAAGAACAGAAATAAATGGTAATTGTCATAGACGTTTTTTGTGGTGGTGACTTCACAATGGACATTTTTTTTCCCATTCAAATCCAGTCATGTGGAAAAGAGATAGTCATGGCTAACAATAATGGGGGAATTTATTTATATCAGATTAATTTAGGAAATCATTAGTGACTTGAAAACATGACTCATACTGATGCCCAGGAACCATGATCAGAGCAGAATATCAGCATCTTCAAAAACAGTGGATTCAAAAATATACTTATCCTTGCTGGGCAATTTCCCTTGGGCTTTCACATCTGAAATGTTGAAGTATAAAAAAAGTTTCTTCTAAATAATTGGAGGAAAGAATTTATGAATCTATATATGTTTATATAGAAAAAGTGTGTTACAATGAAAAGAAGATAAAGTATACATAAAGAAAATATGGAAAATGTAAAGAAATTTGCCAAGATGACTGGGAATACTCAGATGTTTATGGGGTTTTCCAATAACATCACCTTCGCTTGAAGTTAAGCATATGCTTAAGTTCTTTGCCAAATGGAGGCCTAAATAGTATTGACTCAATATTGGCTGAAGCTTAAAAACTGCCATCTGCATGGCACACGTTACCGCACACCTCTTTCTCCCTTTTCCCTCCTTGTAGCCACAGTGTTAGCCTCAGTGAGCTCTGTGTCTGAAAACCCACCAGGTGACCACAGTAAATAGGCTGATGTGGATCATCAGGTCTCTGCAGGTTTCTATTCATCCCCAGAAAGAACTTGGCAGCTCAATTGCTATTGATAAGTAATCACCAGGCTCACTGACAGATGGGAAGTGGATAGCTTTATAGACACTGCAAAGAATTACAGTAGATAAGATTTCTGTAAGCCATTATTTCCTTTTTAATAGATTGCTCAATATTTTATCAGAATGAAAAGGTTCACCACTCAGCAATAATAAGATATAATTAACTCTTGTTACTAGTGTGGCACACAGACGGTAAATATTATGTGGCATCCATACGTTTCTAGATGACAAGCAGATTTAGAGATTTGAACTGGGTGAAATACTGTTTCTATCTCTGATTGCATTAGCTTAGAGTCCTGGAAGATGTATTGCAGATGTGCTATGCTAATAGGATTATTTTATAGAAGTGCAGACAGATTTTAGGAGCAATACTCTGATTAAGCAGTTTGCTGTCTCCATGAAGCTTTTTTTTATTATTATTTCCATCTGAATCAATGGTTCTTTGGTCTTACATTAGTTTCATCCAGTTGTCATAGATCACAAGAGAGTTGTTATTTACTGGCAAGTGATAATTTACTCATTTAGATTTCCAGGCCTCTTTATGCATTCATGCTGATTCAAAGGAAACAGAATGAACGCTGTAGGTGGAATCTTGGTAGACTCATTGAGGATTATTCATAAGTTAGCATGTTAAAAGTGATCAATGCAGTTTATAGAGACTTCCAATTTTCCCACAGACACGTACATATATATACATGAAGTGTGTATTTTATATCTTTATTATTTATATATGTGTGCCTGTATAGACACAACTGTGATGCATATGCTAATATTAAAGATTCAGAATAAAGTTGAAGAGTGTAAATACTGACATTTCTTGTTTATATTTCAGTTTGAAGCTGATGGCCTGATGAGCATGAGTTTTCCTTTTAGTTTGTATTTATCCCCAAAGCATACTAAAAAGACAGTTTCTCTTCATTTCTACTTTGAATGTGTCTGGTGTCATCAAGTGAAAACACTGACTCATGCTCCTTCAAAAGCCTCTGGTGATCGTTAATTCAGGAAACTAGATGTAAGAGAAAATACTTGGCTTTGCTGTCTTGGAGCAATTTAAAGTAAAAATCCTGGGCCATAGAATCATCTTTTCATAACACATTCCAAGGACCAATTTTCTTTTTATTGGTTGGCCTTCAACAGTTGTGGCCAAGTATTTTTCCCTACATCTACTTTGTGGAATTAGAGCAAAGCTGCTATATCTTAAGCACTATGTCAGACATACCTCAGAGGTGGCTGCTGCAAAACACTTCTGCAGGGAAGCCAGACAGATCATGTCTTCCAAGTCATACTTGAACTCTTTGATTTTCATCATTCGTTTCCCAGATCTTTGTCAGAATTGAGAAACTGAAATATGCCTTTCATATTCCAAGATTACTCTAAGGAAAAAATAATTGACAGAAGCTGAAAAAATACATTATTATTTTTAATACAATGAAAATAATTTATTAATGTCCTATTTTTTATGCCAGTAGCAATAGTGCAGTGGTTTAAGTGTTGCAATGTTTCTCACCATGATCTGTGGTTTTCAGTTTGTCCTGTTCTCCTGCATATGAGAAAAAGAAAGAGCTTACAAGGAACAACTAAGAATTATCTTTAATTCAAAGTTTTTGCCTATCATTTCCATGGAAGACTTGTTTCAGTGCTAAAACCAGCATTAGAAGAAGCTTTCCCTTGTAAATCCTACACCACCTCTTACTTGCTGGTAGCAGAAGCATCTTTCCTTCTCCTACCTAGGCCAGTAATAGAATGGTAATTGAGAATTCCCTTTCTAAACCAAAAATGCCCTGAATAACCCATCCCATGTATTATCTCATGGAAGTTTGTTTTAAAAAAATTATTAAATTTGGATTTTAAAAAAAGGTTTAAATTCTTCTTTTTTCCCCCCATTTCTTTTTACCTGTGAGTTTTCTTTGTATGTATTTCTTGAACTTCAGCACCTAGACAGTTATACATATGTGGATTGATGCTTCAGGGAGAGCTGGTAGAAAACACAATACTTTAGCTCATTATTTTTAATTCAATTAATAGAAACCAGACACCAGGCTTGAATTATCCCTCCTGCCTTTCATCATGAAGACAAGTGTCTTAAAGAGAGATGGACTATTACATATTCTCTAGGCATAGACCAGAATGCCTAAAAATAGCTTCAGGAAAGAAACATCACTGGAAAACCTTATTTCTTGCAGGCTGTGTTTGTTTATTGAATAACAACCTTCTCTGTAGAGTAGCTTGCTGGAATAAAATATACACAATCCATGAGCCCTAAAAGAAGACCAGTAAAAATGAACTTCTGTTGGCTCTGTCAGTGCCTAAGCACAGCAGTATGCAGCCCATGCCTCCAAAACCTACACCTTAAATATTTAAGGAGGACACGAGATTGCAGAGAGTTTAAGTAGAATAATCAGCATAGTCATAGCAAAGATATTGATTCCAATCTTTTTCACACATTTATTGCTTTTACTCAAAGAACTGTCTGATTTTCCTTCCTTTGTTTCCTCCCTCATGATTGAGGTTTTGTCTTAAAACACTGTGTGAGTAGGAATTATGTTCCCTGACTTTAGACACTGGTAATTGAGATATGGACAGCTGACCTACTCGCCACAGCTTCCTTCATGCTGCATTGACAGAAATATTATGGAGCAATTCATTAGTCCTATTTTAAGCATTTAATTCAGGGTGGGTGAACCAAACATTCACATGGGTGAAACTTTTTCTCTGGAGTGAACATAAATGACTAACTCAGATGGGGACACCTACACTGAAAGTGGTTATTTCTCTCTGTTGGCATATGCTGCCATAAAAATCCCCAGTGTGGGACCTCTTTGGTTTGATGCAGAATGGTCAGTCATTCCTATCTTCTAGGTGGCTTCTGAACATGGAGCTAAAACAGGGGCTCATCAAAGAGACACAGAGTATGATGCTTGACCACCTTCTTTTAGCCAATGATCTGGGTAGAGAGAAGATTAGCTGAAATGAGAGACAGGGGAGGCAGTAAAGGTAACAGTGGAGAAAAGTAAGATGCCATGCCTTATTTTTTTCCCCTAGAAATTCAGACTTGTGCTTTTCTCCCTAGGTTGCCTTGGCTGTTGGGGAAGATGTTACAAAATAAATAACAGAACAACTGGAACCATCCATGAAACAGCTGCAATGGCAACAGTGGGCTACTTCCCAAGGGCTACTTGGGAAATGCAAAGGAAAAACCTTGCATTGCACTGCCAAATCTAGGAGAACATTTTTGTGAGACTGAAGCCATGATAGCTCACTCCAGTCACATAATCACATCCTTCCCTTCACTTACTCTTATTACACAGTGGTATGGATTTGATTATTCTGTCAGCAAATACCCTACATCCTTGAAATGGATGAGTATGACATGCTTGGAAATATGGAGAATGCCAATAGGCTAAACATAATTCACATAAAGCTAATAAAAAGAACAAAAATAATTTACATATTAATCACAGAGTTCTAATCTGCCAGAAGACAGCAGGGAAATTGATCCCTCACAAGTACAGACTGAGAAAGTAGGTTGAAGAGGGAATTGAGCTCAAAGACAGGACGTGGCGTGACTTTCATCACATGCAGCCTGAATTTAAAAGCTACCAATTTGGTAGGGAGAAATCCATTAGCCACAGTGCATCAGCCATTGCTGGGTACATGGAGATTCCATAGATGCTCTGAAGAAATTCACATTGACTGGGACAAAGAGCTGCTTATACACTGCTATCCATGAGAAATACCATATAACCTTAGCAAGACAGACACACACTATGGTCATTTAAAGAATGACTAGATAAATTACAGGGTGAGAAGTTAAAGAGTAGCTCAGAAATACTAGTTGATCTTGTTCCTGAACTTCATGATTATTGTATCCTTTATTAGAAAGGCTCTCAAAACAGCTGTCAAATGTTGCATGCTTGAACTCAGACATACAGTTCTGACAGCTGAACATGATGTTTGTGTGTATGCGTGTGTGCATGTTGTGTATATATATTAGAAACAAGATGAGGTGATATTAATGATTTTGCTTCTGGAATTAAGATTCCCAGGGAGGCTAATTACAGCATACCATTGTAGTAAGCAGGTATAACATACGGAAGTATACACAGTATTGTTAATATACCAACACAAACTGCTATGTGTAATGCACACCTCTGTAGATTATTTAGGTTTGATTGTACAGAGATCCTGTCTATCAGCAGAGTATTAACTATGCCATCACTTCAGGAAAAAAAAATAAAAAGGAGGAGTCTTTGGTGCACAGAAAGCAAAATTATAGAAGTTGGCCATGGTATCTGCCCTCCACTGATACCCCTAATGCCAACAGTGTCTGGCCATTTACATTTTGAAATCTTAACTATTTCACCAGTTCCTGTCCTTGAAAAGCCATTACTGGAGCATTAGATGATAGGTTCTTACTAGTTTATGAACCTCATCTGAGTTTTTAGCTGAAGTTTTCCTATGGGTTCAGTGTCTCAAACTACACAGATGGGTTTTTTTGTAAGCTCTGCTGAGAACAGTCTGGCTGTTTCTGTGAGCGGTGGTTAAAATAGGGACCTTTGCTTGTTTTGAAGGAGAACAAAAAAGTTTATGATGACTTTTTTAATTGTTCCCATGCATTGTAGGAGACTGTGCAATTTAGCAAGGTGACACTTCCTCCTTATTTTTAAGAACGAGTTTTAAGGCTTCTTTTTTCTATATAGCTACCACTACTTTTTTAGACAGAAGTATGATTCCAGCCCATCTTTGAAATGAAAATATCTAAACAAAGAAAGCAACAGTCAGCCAAGAAAAAATGAATCTTCCTTTGTTTTCTTTTGTCTAAGCACGCACCGCATGAATCAGTGCTCTCCAGGTAGGGGCAGTCAGAACACAGGGAAGCAAAGAAGATGCTGAAAAGAGGCAAACCCTACAATAAATCCAATATCCTTAGCATTAATACACAGCTCCTCTGGTATAAACAATGCACAAAGATAGAAAGTAGAGCTTTTACTTTATACTGACTAATATAACCAGTTGCTTTTTTATTCATCTCAGAGACTTGAGAGCCCGGAAAGTTGGTCTTTTTGTGTGAATGTCAGCCATTTACACTCATGACCTATGATACGTGCAATATGCATTTTAATTTCAAGCAGACTTTTGAGGCATATCTAGTTATTGCCCCAGGTCCAGCCATAGTAGCAAAGAGACATTTGAAAATCGTTTCAAAAGGCGATCCTGATGACTTCCACTTTCCTGATACTGCTTCACGTGATTAGAGAATAAGAAAGGGGAGAAGACAGTCTGGAAGGCTGACTTTCTAACTATCACATGCAGAGATAGGCTGGGACCCCTCCACATAATGAAAGTGGCAGAGGTCAAAGGAGACTACTTCAGATCCACTTATTTTGTGATAGGATGTAGTTAGCAGGAAGGGACTAAATTGAAGACCTCCAAGTTTATTAAGGACTCCCCATGCTGAAGAATGTCACACACTCAGACTTTCTCCTGACTCCTTTTGTGGCCTGTAATTTGGATCTATTATACAAAGATAGGCCAGGGCACTTCGTATTGAGAATAGCTGTTGCTTCAGGCACTGCTGTCACAGATAAGTATGGGCCAGCATGTGCTTTATTTGGTCAAATTAGGTCTGTCTGATGCTGCATAAAATCCCATTGAGACAGTTTATTTAGCATAAGCCAGGTCAGTGATTTTGCCTAAACATGCAGAAGAAGATAACAGCGGAAAAGAACAAAGTCTGTCAAACCCAGAGACTGTATCCAGGACTGGTTGTTTGTGGATGCTTATAAAAGATTTTAAAAACCCCAGCTTGGCCAGGGTGATCCTTTTCCTAAAATATCCCTCAGCCTAAGCAGTCAGCCACTTCTTGAGCCAAAAAGTGGTTTAAAATTGGAGGACTAAATTTTGCAACATTGCACTGAGATGTCTAAAAGAGATCTTTGTAATTCTGAAAAGCTGGACACAATTCTGCAAGTATGGAAATATCTACATTTCCCTACAATTTATCCATTTAACTCACTTTAGCATTGGGGATCCATAGGATTTTACACTACTCCCAATTTAAGTCCCTGAAGCAGATCCTGTTAGCACCTACAGAAATTAAAAAGGCATTTTCAAACATGTCCTAAATCTATGGCCTCAGTCTCTCAGAAGATCTGAGGGTGGGAACAGGGAGTAACTATGTCTGAACCCAGGAAATATTTTATTTCCTGTAATTTAAACAGAATTGGCACGGCCTAGAAAGGGATAAGGACCAATTTTTAGTGCCCTGGAGCCCTTGTCAGAGCAAGGGGGCAGATGGTCCAGCTCTCTAGGAGAAAACTTGATTTCTACCTCCTTAAGTCTTATACTGCACTACCAACTGGCCCTTCTGTCAGTGCAGCTGGCCAATGAAGGCCCATGATATCTTTCCTTGGTCTCTGAGCCCTCCTGGGGAAAAGGGACATTGTCCTAAAGACAGCAAGCTCCATGGTGCTCGTGTCACTCAATGTGACTGTATGGGACCCAGTTGCTCAACACTAGCAACTTCAACTGGTATAGAAGAGGTGGGGATGAGAAGGCAGGAAGATGAATAGTTGCACTCGACATGTCTCTTGGAAAACCTGAATTAGAAAGAAGCAACTAATCCTGTATCTTTTCGTGTCCTGTCTGAGACCAAACAAGTATATTGGATGGAACATTTGGCATGTAAATCAGTGCAGCCCTCAGCCTGGGTCAGCCAAGGCAGGTTCTGTTTCTGGAAATGAGAAAGGCATACTCTGCCTCTCTGAAGACTTCTCTACAGCTGTCACTCATTTTGGAGGGAAGGATCCAAGTTGCACCAGGCAGTACACATTTTTTGAATAGTTTTTGTACAGTCAACAGCTGGTGGTCTCTGTTCACAGTCAACAGACTGACAGAGCTGGTCTATTTTGGGTCTATATTTGCCCCTACTCTGATTCTGCTGGACTCTCAGGCGGGGGATGAGTTCTGCTCACAAGCCTTTGGAGTCAGGAGAGACCTGTTTCCAAACTATCCAAGAAATGGAGCAAGTAGTCAAACAGAATAATCTTCCTTGTGTGCACCTCTCCTCCCTGGAAAGCAACCACCTTGTGCTTCTCCAATGTTGCCCACCTCTGAGCCCTGTCCTGTCCTGTTTTCAGGGCCTGGAGCTTGTTTGACCACACTTGCAAGGCTTGGATTGTTACTGAAATCTGTCAAATTAAGAAGTCTCTAACACTCTGTTTAGCATTAGAAGATGAATTTAAGTCTTCCAAATTTCACTCCATTTAGTAAAACAGAAACAAAAGGTTTGACTGAACTTTCCCCTTTCTTTCCACAGTGTTCTGCAGGTGAAGGCTACTCCTTCCCTATGCTTGTATGTGGGCTTTAGCTGTCAGTAATGACATTGAGAAGACTTGGAGAAGAATTGTGGGTGGAGTAGCACTGCAGCACAGTCTACATTATAACATAACAAGATTTTCTATTAAGGTCACTTTGCCTATGGGAGAAGTTTGGAAACCCTTCCTCCAGCCTCCCACAGTTACATAACTACGGTATCTTCTTAAGAACAAGAGACTTTCCTAGTTTGGGCACCCAGAGACACACACCAGACAGAAGAGGCATGCCGCACTACCAAGCCCTATGCTGCCACAATATGGCAAAGCAAGACTGGTCCTCAATCCTGCAAAACCAAGAAATGTTCAGATATTTCTGAAGAAGATAAAGCACCTTTCTGAGGTAACTAATTTACTTAGAGACCTGTCTGTTTGAAGCCTGGTCTTCTCCCTTCATCTCTGCATGTCCTGAACTCTTGTATCTCTAATAAACGCTGGCACATGCAGAACTGAAGCCCAAGCCCATGATTTGCATGGAATTACACAGCAGACAACTGCAGCTTTCTTTGGCTGTATGAGTGCCTTAATATCTGAGAGGAGAACATGAAATAAGTCTCAGTCAGCATATGTGATTGTTCCAGTATAAAATGGGATGATCGTGTCCATACGGAGCAGAATAGGTTTGATTTTATTTGACAGGATTCTTTCCAATGTGAGTGGATTTATCTTGCTAAACTTAACAGAATGAGACTGACAAAGCTTTTACTTTGAACTAGAGTTTTGTGAAAACATCTGGGCCTTTATTTCAATCATGCTTTCATGTCAAACAAGAAGCTTTGTTCCTCAAGCAGAGACATAGTAAATATAGGAGCTCTAGCCAAGGGGATACCAGTCAGAGAGTGGTTAAGTCTCAACCCAGTCTCGTGCAGGTGCAGAGGAGACAGATTTTTGTCCCTAGCCAGCCAGCTGGGAATTTCCTGACACCCCACATGCCAGGAGCATCCAGGGCAGCGGGGGATGATGTGACCTGAAGGACACAGCTCCTGTTCCTCTCCTCTCAGCTGTGATGGGGGCCGCAGGCGATAGAGATCATGGCCATACTGGGTACACAGACTAGCATAATGGATGAGTCTCAGATGACCATTCCCCTCCCTTCTGAGCAGGAGTCAGCCACAGGTGGATGCTGGGCTTTGTCCCCAGGGACTGACATATATGATACGGTATCAATCATATGTAATACGTTTTAAGAAAGGCAGTCCCCTGTAGAAAGCTTTTCACCTAGGGCAGGAATGCTTCTGTGTCTGGTCCACACAATGTCACCTGTGGATTGCACAGAGTATAAGGCTAAGGGGCATCATATTTCATATCTGCTTTCTATTCCTGAGCCTAACAGCTTTCTCCCTGACTCACACATCTCAGAGTGCAAAGCAGGTGCGGTGACCAAACTCCTGCCCCTAGAGATGACAACAGATAGACAGGGACATGCAGGTAAGGGGCTTATGAAGATGACAAAATGGCTGGTATCTGCATGCTCTGTTAGCCTTTTCCTGTCTCTTTTTTAATTGAACAGCTTAGATGGTATTCAATCAGCTTGTATGTTACTTGACAATTTTCCTGGCTATCAGTACCAAAGAGCATAAAACAGTGATTCAGATTGTGCTCTACCAGGTCTTCTTCTCCAGCCCCAGACCAGCACCTGCCAGGAAGGAGGTGTTTGAGGAGTTGGAAATGAGATCGCCTCTTTTTCATAGCCAAGGAGACCCAACAAGTGAGCTTAGCTGCTACCTTCTGTTGGAAGGAGGTGTAGTAAATTGCTGGCCCTTCACCAGCTAACATAAGTCAAGCCCTTGTGCTAGCAGTGGCTGATTTTAAAAACAATTCATTCTGATCAGGAACATAGTTATACAATGAAGTGTGCAAGACCTGGCAACATTGCCTGCATGTTTCTTATAAAACTCAAATAAAATCAACAGGACAATTTCATTGTATCATCTGAAAAACCTGCCTGAACCCCATCTGGTACTTCAAAACAGCATCTCTAAGTACTTATAGGTGTGGGTCTTCCTGCAGGAGCTCCTCTCTCAGCAGCATCCCACCACAGGGCAGGAGGCAGAGCAGCACTGCTCACCACGTCCTCCAAGCAAGGCAGTGGCATGGACAGGCAGCCAGCCACCTCCTCATCTGTTGCTAAGGGAACATTGGGAGACGAGCTATAATTATACCAATAAAGTGTGAGAGACAGCTAGTGAGAGAGAGACGTGAAATGGGCATCCGGGATGGTTTCTTCTTTATTTTTATTTTGTTTATTGCTTTGTAAATCACCAACAGAAGGTGTCCAAAACATATCACGGGTGGGCAGATCACTTAAATGTAAGTGGGGCCTTTTGTGCAGGACCATCAGCATCTTCCTAAAAAACAATGGGATGAGAAAAAGTGGTAAACTGCAAAATTTATCTCAGTCACCAGCACCTCCTCAGATGAAACACACAGAATTGTACTGTTTCAGCCAGGGCTTTCCTAGGGAGGAAACCTCTTGGGATGGCAAAACAGCCTGGAAATGCTAGTGCACTCCCCACCCCACAGTGAGAGCCCATAGTTTGGTGCAGGCAACCTGTCCTGCCCTGGCTATGGGAGCCTGGGACAGTCTCACATCACGGTCCTGGTTGGTGCTTAAGCTTTAGAGGGGAAGGAGAGTGATCAGATCACACCATGGTCCCTCAACCTGTTGCTGTCTCACCAGGGAATGCAGCACAGCCTTTCACTTTATTGAATAAACAATTAAATTCCCAATGTTTTCAATCACTATTCAACAGTCTTTACAACAACATCCTTATCCTTTGACCTAAACCCACCCTTTCTGAAAGAATACAGCCTGCTACTGTAGGTCTTACCCTTCTGAATCACTTAATGCAAGTTACAGGGAGATGCTCTATCCGGGAACACACTGAGTCACCCCCATGTGGGTAGGTGCCTGGATTAGTAGGACAGTAGCAAAGAATGTGCTAAAAGGAAGGGAAAAAAAAGAGGGAGAGAGACGTTAGAAGGTAATTACAGATATTTAACAATTAGCGGGTTTAGTCGGAGTTGCTGACTCAGAAGGCACTGCACATCACAAAAGTGGTGGTGTGATCTGCACCTCGCTAAGGACTGAGCAGCACTTCAGCATTTGAAAGCCAAGCACAATGTCACGCTGTATTTGTAACTGCAAAGGAACAAACCACCACAGTGATTATTCCTTGTGCCCAGAAGCGGAGTAAGAGCCAGGTAATGCTGTTCACTGGGCCTGAGCTCTGCTTCAGCCCTGACTGTGTTCAGGATCAGCCTCGAACAGCCAGTCTTCTCTGTGCAAGGCCCACAGGGTCCACCAAACTGATAGGTTGGCACACGCACTTTTTTTTTTTTTTAAATTTTTTTTCATAAATTCTTTGTTTCCTCTACACTGGTAAAATAGATATGCTTTATCAGTACCATTCTGATAGTTCTAGGGAGAGGGCAATGTCAGGGTAGTCTGGAAAAATAAAAAATAAGTACCCCTGAAAAATGACAATATGCAACATCTATAGAGTATTTGGCCAGATCAAATCTCAGATAACAGACACAGCCCTTCTGATTTCACCTAAATTATAGATGGCTATGTGCTCACTGTACACACACATATCTGCCATCACTACAGGAAACAAAAAAGGGCAAATTCAGCTCTGCTCTAACTCTGCCAAAGCAGGCAGCACTGCAGCAAGGAATCTGGCCCTACATGGCTACACTCCCTGAGAGCCAGAGTGCTTGCTACCGTCCGTTTCTCTTACTGTCAAACACATGTATTTGTGCACACACATTACTTAATTACTGACCTTAATGAAACGTGTCAGTACAATGCAAGTTCTCTCAAATTCCTTTTAACTTAACCATGCCGAATGCTTGGGGTGAAGCTATTCTAAACAGTTTGCATAATTTCCTATGTGCCATTCCCAAGAAACACTATGCATTTTAAACAATATGATCTGGGCCAGAGAGTTAATGAAGTTAAACAAGGCTGGCAAATGATAGTGAACTGGACATGATTTAGCAAATATGTCCTGAAAGGACAATATTTATGAAGGCAGAGATCTAGCTGTGTGTTCTGTAGGGAAGCTTTCTGCAAACAGATGACTGTGGTTCCCAGGATTTCAGCTATCAATCATGCTTCTTGAAAAAAGACCTTTTCCCTCTGAACGATCCCTCTACACTTTCCACTGTAAACTTTCCTTTCTCAACATGCAAAGAATTAAAGAGTCCCAGTGAAAAGTAGTGCAACATCCACAGGAGACAAGAAATTCCCTTAGCCTCATTCATCATTTCTGAGACTGCACAGTTCACATTCACTCAAGTACACATGAAATCACCTCTTTTTTCTGGCAAACCCTGCTTCCCTCCCCCTTGTCCCCAACCACCATGTTTTTTACAGATCACTAAGTTCTCAGAACCCTTAGTTCTGGTAGGGAGCCCAGGTCCCACCTGAATATTCACCAGTTTGGCTTTTCCACACCTATTTGATTTTTCTACACACGGCTGCTCAGAGCAAGAGGAGCAGCCCATGGCTGAAGCACATGAAATTTCAGCCTGCAGCCAGATCCAGTCCTGGGTGAGGTGATTTTGCTGGCAGCTGGAGAAAATCTTCACCCAGGCGGTTTTGTGTGCACATGCCTGTGCCACTCTGCATACCCAGTGTTCAGCAAGGGGCATGGTGGGGATCATTGGTCTTTATTTCTTGTGTCAAGGAAATGCTGCACAGGAGATTATTTAACTTGACAGAAGACAAATACAGAAAAACTGTTGAATGTTTGTTATCCTTTTACATGTAAGACTCATGAACAGGCATAGTTTAAATGCAAAAGGGGAAACAGTGCAGGCTGCCTGATGGAAGAGCTGTGGACTTCAGGCTTCGGGAGTGCCCCAGCTCCCCTAAAACAACTGTAAGAGGACTGTAAGCAAAGAAGTTGCTGTCAGGGCACCAAGGCATGGGACAATGCATGGAGCGATGTCTGTAAATGCAACACTGATCCAGGCATGAGGAAGACTGATGTAGAGGGGGGCTACAGTGAGGACATCCCTCCTTGCACCCTAGAGAATAATGGCTGTTCAGGAACAGAGAGCTCTACTCAGAAAACATGTGTTTCTAATGTTTTATCTAGATATAAAGACTTCTTGTGTTCGCTAAAGAGCAGCTGGGTTCATTTGCTTTATTCTTCACACTCTTTGAGACCACTTGTCTCATGCATCGTTCATCATTGATAGAAGGGATGATAAACCTAAAGCGACCTTTTAGGTGGCGATGGGAGGTGTGTTTAAGAGGGTTATTTTATCTTCCTTCTCAGTTCTGGATATAGAGGAGAAAAAAACCACACATTTTCCAGTGCGATGCTTACAGCTATATCTGCAGGTCTCTGGAAATAATTAAAGTCTTTGCCTTGATCCCACAGATTTTCTAAATAGAAGGACAAAATCTGTGTCTCATAGTCTCACATTTTCTCAGCAAGTATTTCTATTGTGATTCTTCCCAGCTACAAATACAATTCAATGTGCTAAACAGAGACTGGTGTTAGGTATCTTGAACCACTTTGAGCAAAGCACAACCAGCATTGATAGAGAAGAGACATAGAGGAGAACAGGTCAGTGATGCATTATTCTCTCAGAGCTAAGAAGTATGCCTGCCTGAGATGGAAACAAATGTAGTCCAGAATGGCCTTTTCCAACAGTTCTTCCAGTTGCAGTAATCAGATGAAGAGAGAAATTTTAGATTTTATTTCCTTTGGAGACAAATGGAAGTTCCAACTGCATTTGTTCATTTATCTCAAGGGATAATACCAGTGAAAGTAATACAGGAACCTAGTCAAACACAGACAGTGATCAAACAGAGGAGCAGCTGGATACCTGAGACAAGCAAACACTTCTGCACAGGGCAATTTCTGTTCTTCTGAGTCAACACTCTGAGGAAAAGGACAGCTGAACAGTGACAAAGGAAGAAAACATTTCTAACCTCTCTGAAACATCCCTCTTTAAGCTCTCCTTCATATCCTACCGATCAAGGCCTCTGAACCAGTAAATCACCATGTGCCAAATCATGGGTCTTCCTGCTCAGGAGGTGTTTATGCCTCTGATCAGTCTGGTAGAGCAAAAATAGTTTTTTTGAAAGTCAGCTTAACATGGTGGTTAGACTGTCTAGACTACTAGAATGTGTTCATCATTCAATCAGTTTGTGTTTCCAGGTACAGGCAGTCAACAGATGTAGGGCACCATTTGCCTATGAGCTAAACAGAGTGACCATGTCACAGGAAAACAGAAAAATGCTTATCGTTAATGATAATCAAGCAAAGTGATTTGCTTCTTGTTTATATGTAATCTAAAGTATTTATTCCTATATAGCATAACTACTGCATGGAGATGCTGTTTTCAAAATCCCCTGGAGTGCAGAAGAGGTGAAGAGAAGAGAAGGTGCTACACCTATAAATCTGCACTTCACTGCTCTGAATATAGCTGCACTAACCCTCTGTGTGGCACTGTGTTCTGCCAGAAAAGATCCATCCATCTCCCTGCATCCAGTGACATCAAAGGGTGAGCTCCCACTGGGGTGAGGTGGCTTTTGAGCACCAGTGACCGTGTCACACAGTGTGCAAATGCATCTTTGTGATACACACCCATGGGTGTGAGCTACTAATTATTTCTAGACCTCAAAGACCCAGCCTGTAAGCTTCTGGCATGACTAACCACCCTTGTCCACCCACTTCCTACCCCTGCAGTACATTCATTCTAGAAGTCTGGCTGTTAACAACTGTGTTTGATGCTTCCTAATTTACCAGAAGCCAAAGCTTAAACACCTACTAACCCACCATGATGCACGTTGGAGACCCACAGATGGGAAAGGCAGTGTTTACTGCGTGCTTGAGTGCATCACAGCTTCCATTTTGAGGCAGGGCAGTCCAGCTCCCACAGCTTCCCCATGTTGGACAACGCTGCTCTTGTTCCAGGCAGGGGCATGCTCAGTTGGCAGCAGTAAGAAAAATTTCAGGACAAATTCTGGGTATATATTGTATCTTTACAGATTATACTGATGATTGTTTGTCTACACACACAATACACATCTCATTATTCATAGAGCACTGTGTCCATCTGGCAAAAAAAATCCTCTAATTTTTGGAACAAAGCATTATTTTCTCTGCTTTTTTCCTCTGCAGCAGCTCAGACAGAAAGAAAGTGGATGACTGTTCTTGTAAGGAAAATGAAAGAAGCCTTCTTCTTACATCCCTTTTTTTCTAAAACTGCTTGGAGACTAACTTAAGCCAAGCCAAAGGCTGGCAACTGAGATGGCTCCTTTTGAAGCAGTGGTGCCTCCTCACTGTTTTGCTGTATTTACCTCCAGATTTTCAGAAAAACTCCGTGTCGATATAGCAGTATATACATGAAATGCCAGTGGAAGAATAAATAGTGGAGGAAGCCAGAGAAAGGAATTTACACCAGAAAACCAGCTTTTTTTCACAGTGCCGGAGCATCTGTCACAACTAGAGAAACAGAGAGAAAGACCAATAAAAAAAGGCAGGAACTTCTCCTATGGCAGTTCTGGACACGGGAGTTAATTATTGCACTTCCAAGTGTAGATGGGAATTACCATCATTTCCAGTCACTTCCAAATGACTGTAATTGTGTGTGCCTCAGGAGGAGGTAGGTTTTCACGTGCTACCTGACTCAGTCTGTCCATTTTTATCCACAGCAGCCTGAGCAGGAGGGCTTCTTGGCAATCCCAGGCTTGGGTCACAATGTCATCATGGAAATATGGTCAAACAATATTGTTATCAAATTGTATGCTCATTAAGAGATATGTTTTGAAGAATGCGCAAAACACAAAAATAGGCAAATATCACTAACGGGCACTAGTGGCTCCAAAGCAAGGACTTATATGGATGTGTTTGTGTACTTTCAAGACATACATACATATATATACCTATGTATGCATTAGTTATATTTCATGTAGCTGAAGGAGTTAGATAGGAATGGGAACTAAGCAAATGCTAAACAAAGCAGACAGTCTTTTCCAAAGAAAAAATGTCCAGTTATATTTACATGTAGAGAGAAGCTGACCAGTCCCAGAAGAAAAACAAGGAATAATATCTGCCTTAAGCTGCATCAGGTTTTCCATCCTCTGCCATACAGGGCTGGAGATCAAAGCTATGGCTGAACAGATACAGCGCTGCAGTGCTGCTGAGAGGCAGGGCTTGGTCATTCAAGACCCAGAACAGGACCACAGGACTCTCTAGACCCTCCTTTTTTCCTAGTTCAGCAAACAAAAAACATCAACTGCTCCATAGATCATTAGTGCCAAACTTCTGCCTTTCCCTGGATGCACAAGGGGATTTCACCTGAATTTCCCCCCTCAGCCTTCCTGAAGATGATTTGACCCCACATGTTTTTCCTAGAGATTATGGAGTTGAGTGACTCGCAGATGAGTGGGAATTAGGGGAATCCTGGTTCCATGTTTAGCTCTTGACTCAGTACTAGACCTCAGAGGAGTCACTTGACCTTCACGGAGAACACTCAGCCTTGGTGGAAAATAGAGAGAAAAAAACACAGAACACTGCTTTTGCTGAAAAGCAGGAAACCTCTGCACATTTCCGTTAAAACAAAGGGTGGTTCATCAGATGCATCTGACTGCTACCACACTAAATCCTTTATTAACTTAATCCTTTAGGAGGCTCTCTCTCAGTTTATGGTCACTAGATGTAAGGGGGTTTGTTTGTTTATAGAGAGGAATATAAATGTGCTAATTGCAAATGAAAGTCCTCTGACTTCTAACTGCTTTCTCACTGTCCTGTTTGGCATTTAAAGCAAAGATGAACCTTTCTTTCATCCTTAAGTAACACTCCATGAAAATAAGAAAAAAGAAAAAAACCCCACAACCACAACTAAGCTGTTCACATTATAATGGTTGCCATAATTGCGTTTAAATGCAATACACTTTTGCTGATTAGTTTGCATGCAACCGAAACAAGAGGGTAAATAAACACTTATTAAGGGCTTTATTTTTCTGTGCATAATTGCTGTTCATCAGAACTATTGTGCTGGAGGTATACATCAGCTGAATTGATTTTCTTTTTATTGAAAAATAGGAAAATGTAATTTATTTCTGTACAAGACCCTCTAAAGATGGCACAATCTGAGAGTTTCCATCAAGAGTCAAGTGGATTCAAACACATTTTGGCGTTCCAGCAGCCCTCTCCCACATTTAAGCTGCTATTCCCATGTGCCTGTTACTAATTATAGCAGCAGCTCTTCAGATTGACAGGAGAGTTCCTGATCCTGGCTCCTGGGCTTTGCTCCATACGCTCCTAATATGGTAGAGCACTGCAGCCAAGCAAACGCTTGGGGAAGGACTTAAGAGTGAACTGGGTCTGCAGGATCGTCCCTCCCCACACTATGGGAAACTGAGCAGCAGCGGCCACAGAGAAGCTGTGCTTTAACCTTTTGGTGTCTTGGATCCAGATCAGCTGTCAGCAAAGCCGACTGGCTTCTCACAGAAGTGCACAACTGTGCAATAGCAAATGACGCCAACCTTCAGTTGACACCAGCACCGAGTATTCCCACTTGTCCCCTGCCTCTCATGGCAGCAAACCAGGACACAGAAACATCTGGTTACAGCAAGAAGGAACAAAATGCTGACAGTGCTCATAAATGGACATGTAAAGCAACATGGGTGTCATTTTAGTCACCCTACCCACCCTAGTTTTATGAGTAAGACAAAGCTTGTATGCAGTGCTGGGTTGCACATCTCTGCAGGGTATTAAGCTGTGGAGGCCATGGAGATAGAGCCTGAGAGATTATTTCAGAGAACAACAGTTGATTACATCTACAAATATTTGCCAATGTTTTTATTACTAATTTTAAAATCTTTCCTGCATGACTATATGAGTTTAGCAGGGGTCCCCAAAGCCACAGATCCTGGAACTCACTCAACAGAGCTACATGGAAGAAATTCGCCCCTTTGCAGAGAGACAGCAGATTTGCTTGAAAAAAACTATAAATGTGGGACAGGCCTTTTGATGTCCCTCATCCTCACAACAAACATTTTTCCTCCAAAGCCCGTTCTCCAAAGTTCCAAGCATCTCTAACAACATCTCTGCTCCCTTTGCCATCAATCGGGGAGCTCTGAGAATACACCATTTGGGACTTTCAGCTGCAGGCGATGGTTTCCCAAACCTTAAAAGCACCCTCTGGACATGCAACAGAAGCACTCATTTACACACTCCTAGCTCTTTGGAGGTTTATAGGGAAATATACTTTACAAGTCTGTACTGCACAAAGGCCAGCTGAAACAGAATTCAGGATAGAGAAGGCATGGAGAAGGAAACTTTAAAGCAGTAGCAAAGTGTAATCAGCTGCCAGTACAAAAGTGGGAAGGAGAAGAAGTAAGAACTTCTTTGGCACAAAATTTACTGTTTAGAAATGTGTAATTTATAGCACATCACATCCTTTCTTAAACAGTCATAAATACCACTCATTCCTTTTTATTGATGAGGAGTGAGGAAACAATGCACAGAAAATGGAAATAGTTTATTCACATTGCAAGGCAGGACACCAAACATCTCAAATTCTAAAATCTTTGGAAAAAGGACATCTTTAGCAGGGTCTAATGCTCAGGGAAGCATTTACATCTTGAAAACATTTCTATCTTTGTGGCTGCTGTGGATGGATAAGCTCCTGTAACTCTGGTAGGTAAAGGCAGATGGGAAATCCCTGCAGGAACATCTTGAAGTATGTTAAAGCTCCACTGAAGCTCATGGCAGAGTTTTCCTCTTTTTTTTTCCTGTGTTTCATTTCTACTATCAGTGATGCATGAAGGAAGCCAAAACTGCAGATAAATAGAGGTTCCTGTTGCTCAGGTTCCCTCAGTAGTGAAAGTGATAAATACACATTATTTATAGTTAGAATAAGCCAGTAGCTACCATGTGTGTTTCTATCCCTATAAATCGAATAAACAGTTTGCCCTACACACCTTGTTAAGCCCCACTGCAGCAAACTCCTCTTTATACATTGATCCAACCTACCAGCTAGTGTTTATCAACAATAAAGCAAAAGTATGATCTAAATTGCCTGTCTTCAGAAGATAAACTGAAGTAGGCCACCAGAAAAAAAAGTACAGATCGGACGTATCATTCTTGGAAATGTTCATTGAGGAAAGATAATAACTTCATCTCCTTCAGGGTAGTTTAGGTTTGCTCTTAGGCAATTCAGAGCACCTAAGCTAGACAGTGTGAACGTCCCTTCACAAGAGGTATTTCTGTTGATCATCATCTCAGCCAACTTCATTGTGCTGTACGTTATTCATCTTTTCATTCAAATGGCTGCTTATTCAGGATTACTAGCAGGTCAGAAAAGCCTACCTTCATATATATATATAAACTGCATATATAGATATATAATTTCGTATCAAAGGCAAAATTTTGTTTGTTTTCGAGTGTTTGTCTTCTTTAGATAATTTCTCCACAAATACAAAAATCAGTTCAATCTACTTTTGGAATGTTTAAGCATAAACTCTGAGTTTCCAAGCATTACTTTTCATTCTTGCTTCCCCAAAACTAAAGTTAGGCAACTACAAAAGAAAAAAGAAAGAGATAAAAAAGCCCAAACCTGAACAAACAAAAATGATGAAATGAGGTGGTGGTGCCAAATCCAGGCTTTCTACAGAAAAGCCCAATTTAAATATCAGTCTGCTACATTTGTTTCCAGGTCCCAGACTTAGGTTGGTGAATGCTTCAAATTGTTACTGCGAGCTGCCCAAATCCCATAATGAAGTTGATGAGGTAGATTAGGTAGAACAGATTCCAGAAGCAGCTGGATGCTGCTGATGCCCTCTGTGCAGCCAGGCAGATCCCAGATTCTCTCCTAGAAGAAGCCTCACCAGGCTTGTCACGGTCAGTTGCCTTGACAGCACCTTGTAATACTCTAACCTGAAGGTGAGATCAGGAAAAATCAGGGTCCTTCCTGTTGCTTGAGGTGTTGTGTTGCAAGATTCTGCCTGGAAAGTTCATTAGGTGGAAACCTGGAAGCTGGTGGATTCTGGAAATACTCAAAAATGGCCAAACTCATTGGCAAAGGTGGGTGCAGCTGGGCCGTGATAGTGCAGTCACAACTTGCCACCACTTCTTGGGTTGCTCCTCTAGCCCATCTCCTCACACTTTGCACCTCACACCTTCTCTTGCCAGGTTGTTTGCCAGCTGATTCTCATTCATCCCCCTGTCTTGGCCAGGTTCAGGGAAAAAAGAGAAATTGCACCATCTGGATCTGCTGAAAAGAAGTCATGGAGCAGAATGTCACCAGAATACTGACAGTACAGCAGCCAAAGCACAGCTGCCGTGTGAAAGCTCAGCAAGAGCTGTGACAGAGCAGGTCTGGTGGGATGCACCTCTGAGTTTAATGACAAGGGAAAAACTGAGCTAATGATCAAATCTTGACAGACACTGTCAGTAGAAGCACTGGGACTTTCTGATCAGCTTCATTCAAAGTTGTTGGCAGAGGAAGCAAAGTTGGCAATGTCATTTTGACTTAATCCATCATTTGTAGCAAGAAGTCCTGCTCAGAGAGCAGTAACATCTCTTAAGTCCTGAATGTGATTGCAGGACAGAAGCAACAGCTGAGCCCTGAACAGTGCAGCTGTGTCTCCACAGCCCATCTTGAGCAGGAAGCCTTGCACTGAAGCAGTAACTAGAGGCTGATCAAGACATATTAAGCAGAGGCTGAGATGAAGATTGCTTAAGCATACTTCTGTAGACAGCTATATTTCTTACCCACAGCAGATCAAAGCATTTGCAGTTTCCTCTTAATGCACTCACCTTGCAGCCTCCAGTTCCCCTCACATCTCCATAACCAACATAAGGCAGATCCTGGTACCAACGTGGCCAGGGAAACATGCAGCTTGGCAAAAGCTAAATACTTGATGTGTTACCCAGCTTCCCAAGCACTCGAGCCTGCTAGATGAAGGCTGAGTCGGGCAGCTCTCCACGGGGTCACTGCAAGAAAGACAAGGACTGGGCAGTTGTTTGTGAAGCTGCTGAATATTTTGACCTTTTAATTCCATTTCATCCCTACAGCTGAGGCATAAAAGGTATCCTGTGCAGAGGTGTCCCTGGTAGAGCGAAGACTTGAATACACAAACTCCTACATTTGTGCATTTGGATGTACTGGCTGGCTTTTTCCATGCCAGAGACAGTCTGTCCTTGAAAATTAAGGTGATTCATCTCAATTCAATCTATACTAAGACATTTTAAAACCACTCATTTACCCTGCATCATACAGACACTTAACGCAGGCACATTATTATTCTTCCTAGTATACAGTGTTCCTTGGTTCTTACTGGCCTCCTGGCTTAACTCCTAGAAATTTTATGTTCTCTGATATTAGATGAATAACATATTTGGTCAATTTTTCTTTTAAATCCTGAACTTTCAATTACAGCAATATAATCTATATCAAGAAAGGGATTTGTATGGACTTTCTTACAGGGACACAGAAAGCACTCCTTGGCCAGTCTTGGATATAAGAGATGGTCCTGCCAGAGGGATGTGGAGTCTGGCAGGTAACTTTTATACATTAGGGACATCCAGAGGGTATTAGGGCAAATGAGTCACATCAGTTATAATGCCATTTTATTTGGTTCGAGACAGGAAGGATTTAACCATTATCAGTCTGTATAATCTCCCAGGGATATATGTTTAGGATGTCTTAGTCCCTCAGTTTTTCTGAATCTGGAAGATTTCCAATTGTCAAATGCTCTTTCTGCACCTTCATATGAGCTGAGACTTCTTAGGACCATGGAAAAGCATAAAAATACTGAGATAAAAATCCTCAGCCCATCTATGAGGCTGGATATTGTGACCCCCATCAGCTTGGGTCTGTCCTGTATGGAGGGCCATGGAGTATGAGGAAAGACATGGAACTTGTTCAAGGTGGTGACCAAGCTCTTTCTGCAGCAGGCCTTGCGGGACACTTCCTGCAGGGTATGAGGCACACCTGGCCTGTTATGCCAAGACCCTGTAACAGTGCTGGCAATGCCATGGAGAAGGATGGGTGCATGCAGGGACACAGGGACGCTGGAACTAAGCCTCTCCAGTGAGAGCCAGGTTTTGCTGTTCTCATAAGAAAAACATCATTTTGATTCAGCAGAGATGATGTCCCATTCTCTGCCTCCCAAGATTTGCCTTCCTGAAATATCAAGGTTGGGGCATATTTTTTGCCAAACTGGGCAATTACTCTCACCACAGGAAGAGCAGATGCTGCCAGCCGGCTCAAACATTTTGTGAATAAAGAGTGAAGCTTTGCGATGCATTATTTATAACCTGCAGGCTGTAATGAGAGGCTGCACAGTCTGGGGAGTGAAAGACAAGGGGAAATCCAGTAAGAGACCTGGACAGATGAGATCAGGTGAAAATTCATGAGGCAGCAAGAGTGGGGAAAGGAGAAGGAATGGCAGCTAAGGAAGCTTTAAGGCTGCAGGTTTAGTTGTGTGATGGCTGAGAGAAGAAGATAAGTGTTTTAGCAAGTTCTCAGCACTATCCCAACAGAGGTTTTACTTCCTTCCCCCAAATGATTTGGACCAAAATCAACTTTTTATTAGCTACAGCATCCCTTGTTCTTTCCACTTTCATATCCCTGATGTACATTGACAGCCACTACTTCTACCTTCACACCTCCATTTCTGAGCAAAACCAACCCTTGAATATCTGTGTTCAAGTGCCTTTAGCAACTCCACCATGTCTTTGCCCTGCCTGTAGTAGCTGGTTTCACATCAGCACAAGCAGGTCAGGTTCCTCTATTTTGTTGCCTAGGTGCCTGGTGTTTATGTGTGCAAACATTTCCATTGTTCCTTTGTGATTGCAGCTAAGCTTGGGCAATAAAAATTCAGTTGACATGAAAGACTATTAATTTAGTTCAAAAGTATGGGATGTGATTGATGAGGGTAGATAATCCTGATAGAAAAAAAAAAAAAAGGTGTCAGTTTGCCTTGTTACCATCTTAGGGATAAGTAGTTTCCTATGCTTGCAGTCAGCAGCCAGCAGTCTTGCTTCTAGAATCCTCAAATGTAGAGAAATTCAATGTATTTACTGACAAGGCTCAATGGGGGGAGGCTGTACTGACATAACCTTGTATCCGATCACTCCAATTTCAGGCTTCAGGGCCACGAACAGAGTAGCTCTGGGAGTAGTATTTAAAGTGCACAGTATGTGGAACTGACCTGTATGTGTGTGTGTGTGTATGTGTTCAGTGCTGTATCACTGCTCTGTTGCAACCACTTAAAAACCTTTCAGAAGCTGAAGACTGGCAGTTTACACTTGGCTCAACAGAAATGGCAGCCCAAGCAGGTCCATTCTGTTCTGTCCTTATTCCTTTCTCATCTTAAGGATTAGCAACAAAATGAAGCTGTTCTCTTCTTTGTATCCTATCACTACTAAAACTTTACAATCATCAGGCTATTTTTTTATGCTTCTGCTCATTTTACAGCTGCATCATGTCTGTGGGAGAGGTCTTGAGGACATCTACACCTTGATAGAGGGTAGGGAAAGCATGGCACCAGGCCGTGCACATTTTCCTTCCTGTGCCTGCCAACAGGCTTCATCTTCGTCATGGAAAAAACAGCTGTTGGAGACCAGGAAGCAACAACCTGATTTGCTTGAACTTTCATCCTCTGGGCTCCAGCCCAGGCTGTAGGACATTAATTACTCAGCTGTGGCAGATCCCCTTCCCCCCCACAGACACAGTGCCATTGGTTCAAAATCTGCCTGGTAATGAAGCCCATCACAGCAGCTGGCTGGATGAGGCACCTTCCCTACTGGAGCGACTCTGTAATGCTATTTGGGGGCAAAAAGCAGCAGATCAGGCTTGTCTCTCTCACAGACTTTGAAAGAGAGTGTCTACAAATGGACTCTGCATTTTATTGAAAGGAGTGCAGAACTATATGCTTTTTGCTGTAAGAACTCATTTTGCATTCTTGTGTTCAGAGGGAACACAAGGAGCTGCTCTACACATGGTTGATACTATCCACTGTTATTTGCATGAAAAGTCAAAGCTCAGAATTATACTTACTGTTTGTTTGTAGATAGGAAATATTATTTTTAATTGCTTCCCTATTGTGATCAAGCCAATCACCTTTGGCATCAAAAATGATAACAGGAGCTTGCTGCAAAGGCTTGGATTTGCATACATGCATGGCTTAGATCTAATCCCAGTGAAAAGCTATCATCTTACTGCCTCACATGTGAACTTAAAGCATTAACAAGATTACCACAGCCTCATAAGCAAACAATGCCTCCCTCTCAGCAGGTTTAATATGCTCTTTATAACCAAGATATCAAAGGACAGTCCTCCAGCAGAGCTCAAAGGCTGGCTGGTAAGTCTACTTGGGACAGCTCCGACATGGGAGCAGGGATGCCCTTCCCAGCTGAGACACTGGGCAGCCTGGCACTGGGAGCTGTGCAAATGGCTCTCCAATTTCATCTGAAATACAAAGTGTTGTTCCTCAAAGCCAGTATCAACCACATGCGATGCCTTATGCAAACAACACTGAAAGGGAATTATGCACATAGCTAAGGGCTCTGAGAGAGTGCAAGGTCAGGCTGGCCTGGTCTCAGCAGCCGCCTTGAGGCTGTAAACCAGGGTAGTTCCACTCCCTCTTTGACACAAACACACACTCTGGGAAGCCAACACACTGCTCCTGCTGGGGCTCTTGGAAAAGCAAGGAAACCACTGTCTTGGGAGAGCTGGGAAAACCTGGAAATGTGAACCCTGAGGACTCATGCCAGACAACAATCCTGTTTTTAAAAAACCTTCTGTCATCTGTAGGGTAATGCTGTATTTCATTGTGTCTCCTGTATAGAGGCAGGTGAAGGCTCTCCCCTCCTCTCCTCACATCTCTTTCAATATCCCCATTTTTAGGGGAAAGATAGATAATGTGTCCCAGAAAACCAGGAGGGATTAGAGGGTATCAGAGTATTTATATGGCAGTCCTGAAAGCAGATCCTTCCTTCCACTAAAATCCATCATGTGCTCAAAAAATGATTAGATGTGGTGCTTCGGGACATGGTCTAGGGGTCAGGGAGATGTTGGAATGAAGGTTGGACTTGATGATCTTAGAAGTCTTTTCCAACCTAAATGATTCTATGAAGAAGAGCTATGGCTAGCTGGAAGGATCTTTCCAACAACTCCCAAGGGAAAATGTTTGTTTCTTACTTGTGGCAAGCTTTTTGGTGTGAAATGTAGTTTTCAGAATTTTCTTTTTTAAACCTCACTCAAAAGTAAACCTTTTCATGGCTGTTGCTGTTAAAAAAACCAAGCCACTTTTTGCTTATGCTCACAGACTTATACAACTTTCATGACCATCACAACCAAGTTCTGCTTCAGAAGGAGAGTAAACAAAACAACTGACATTTATTAGGGTGAGCTTGAAAGTGGTTTTAATAAAAGTGGCTTTGAGATAAGCTTAAAGCATTGGTATAAATACCAATGATGCAATTGAATGAAAAATAAAGCAATATGGCATATTTGCTTATTTTATTCTTCTCCCTGAAGAGAACTGGTATGAATACAGCACTCTTCTATACCAAGCTACAGACATGACATTTATCAGATGTAATAATTGTTTCCTCTTACCATATGCAAAAATCCCAATGCAACTGAGGCTCCAAGGACCAAAACACTATTTTAAATCTGTTTCAGTAGATGAATCAGTGTAATTGCATAGCAGAAGAGGTAAATTATTACTTTAACCAGAAGTTTTAGCTTTATTTGGTTCCGTTTTAAAAGTACATTCTCATGTATTTTTTCACAGTGTGGCACAAAGCTATTAAAATTGTTTTCCACAGACCATGCAAGCTGTCCATTTCACACAAGAAGTAGGCAAAACCAACTTAAATTAGTGCTATATCCACTAGCTACAAGAACAAAAATATGGGTAATTTGTTGAAGATTGGCTCAGAAATGACAGAAACACTGTATTGCAGACAAGGAGGCATTTTCTAGATGGCAGCAGGATAAAACTTAAATTAAAAACTAGCTAAGCATGAGGTGGAGTCCAGGATCAAATGGGAGCAGAAAAAGGAGAGTATTGGTCTAGAAGGTTCATATTATATTTGAGTCAGGCCAAGATGCAATGACTGATTGAGGAGATGGATAACTGAATATGAGATCAGTACACACACAAATATAGATAATGAAGGATAATGATATTCAAATATCCTTTAGAGAGTGCCACACAGCGCAGCTGTAACCCAGATGTCAGTCTTTAGGCCAGGACCTCTTAACAGATCCTGATCAACCACTTGGGCCCAGATCCCACATGGATCCGAGGCTTCTCAAGATACAGGTCCTCATGCAAGGAGGATACAGACTCACATGTACAGAAAGGATTCCTCTGTGGTTAAAATTCTGTTTTAGATTTCATAAATAGCACTTCAGCTGCTGGTAGAGGTTGCTGAGGCCCCAGTAAACACATGAACCTGTGCTTTGAAATTACTACTTCTTTTTTTGCATTATATATGTAATTGAGTGTTGTGTTGAACCAGTCCTTAAGTTCTTGGAAACTTGGTTTCCCTGAAATAATGCAACTTCCTTTCCTCTCCTCTTTGGCAGGGTTGTGCTTTCAATGAAGAATTTTGGGGGTATAAGATTTCAGGTATAGTGGCATGTAGTGAAGACACACCCCCACCATCCCAGGCCCTCTTCCCAGAACTTAGCTCGCAGATTTGGGTTTCCTTCTAACTGTAACAGTCCAGAAGAAAAAAACCACTTTGTTTGGTAAGTAGTAAAAGGTAGCACAAGGGTAGAAAGCACTAGGAAAAAAAAAGTCCAATTTTTTAATATTGTAGTAGGACAATTTGAACTCACAGCAATTTTGAAGTGGGATTTTCCTCTTCGAGAATGAACTCAAACATGTAGAGTCTTGTGCAGGAAGTCCTTGAAATTTTTTGGTTCTCTGAACACTTTTGCATTAGGGTAAAGGGGAAACCTTGAGGAAAAGCTTCTGAACACCTGCAGAAAGGTTAAGGAGACTTGGAGACAGGTTCCTTCTACCTGGCTCCCTCTGTGCACCAAGCATTGCCAGTAGTGCTAACCTATTTTACCTGCATGGTTGTACATGACAATTGAAATGAGCTCTTCTTTTTCATGGGCTGGAAACCTGCATGCTTTGCAGAGCGGTTATGCCCATGGCAACCGTCTCTCAGCACCTCCCCACAACCCCCTGCCACAGAAGAGCTGACAAGCTTGTGGCGGAGATGGAGGCCCTCTGAGCTGGGAGGCAAAGGAGTGTTCCTTGGGACAGTGCTACCACAGTGCCTAGGGCTTGGTTTCTCCATCCCTTCTTCTTTTTTTTTTTTTTTTTTTTTTAAATTTCGGGAGAAAACTAGTGGATCCAGCCCCTCACTAATGGATACATTGTATTGGAATACAATAATCTGTTTTCTTGCTTCTTCGCATCATGCTGCCATTCCATGGATGGGAACAGAAGAAGAGATCCTCTTTACCACAAACAAAGCAGCTTTTAAAACAATTTTAAAACAGATCACAATTAAAAAAACAATTAAGAAAGAACTCTTCTGTTCTTCTTTAAAGTCTGGGCTAATAACACTGAAAGGAGATCTTGACACAGCTCTGGGAACCTTTTTAGCAGAAATACTTTCTAGGATATTAAAAAGGAATAACTCAAAATGTCAAGTTTTTGTTGGTTCGGGTTGCTTTTTGGTTTTTGGTTTTTGGTTTTTGTTTCCAAAGGGCTCCACTTATGATGAAAACACTTTGAAAGAAAATCTGCAGCTCCCCATGTCAGCTTTTCAATTCTTGTCAGCTTTGTCCCATACAACACAACTACTTCTTACCACAGTAGTTTTGCCTAACAGATGTAGGCTCTAAAGTGAAGCAAGCTCAGATGAAGCTGCTTGCAGACAGCATAATTACGTTTTCAGTGATCTCGACCCTGACATGGATTTCCAGGCTTAAATAGTCACTTCAGCATTTATTTCACTCAGCCTTTAGCCAGGTGCAGTTTTTAGCTGGGTATCGTGTTTACTTTCTAAAGCATGCACTTGCAAAAGCCTGAGAACGGTTGAGCTGGTAGTTTGTGCTCCCTAGAAACGGAACATCTCCTTTTGTAGCAGCACACAAGACACTTCAGTAATATTCAAAGCAGCAAAAAATCAGTAGGAAATTCATACTTGCATTTCTCTCATCTCAGACCCTCAACATCCAAACCCATTCTTGCTTGTTTTTTGTACCACTATCTCTACTCTGTTGCAGGCTACTATATTCAAGGCCTTCTCATTGCAACCTGTATATGTCCTTGTTGAGCTGCTGTGTGTCCCTCTCACAACCACTGACAGAGGTTTTCCAGGTCCGCTGGGACAGCCAGTGCAGGCCAAGGCACTGCTGGGAGCATCACCCCTGCGGATGGCATCCCTACCAGTGGCAACCCTGCTCACAGTATCCCTGTGGCTCTTGGCCAGAGCCAGGCCCTCAGATCTATACAGCCATGACACATGCCCTGCCAAAGCACTGAAAGCACATTCCCAGAAAGTACCTCTCCCAGCCAGCAAATTACATTCTCTACATGTGGCCCTGGCTTCCAGCTCAGTGCTCCCGTGGTGCTGCTCCCGTGGTGCTGCTCAGGTGTCCCCAAACAGGTCCTGCAGGGTGGGTGCTGGCACTGTGCCCTGAGCCACACCACTGTGGATATCATCACCTAGCTCTAAAACCACAGATTGAGGAAATGTGGCAGATTGACGTTTAACTCCCCTCTCTTCGAAGAGGCTGTTGTAAATATACAGCATGACAGCCTGCCAGAAAACAGGGCATACGTATCAGGATTGCAGACTAGCTGCATGATCACACTGAAGCATGTCACCTTCCCCTTATTCCCTCCTTTCCTTCTCCTGTCTCCACTGTGCACCAAACATCCTGGTGCTCTGTACCAGAAATGGCAATGCCCCTTTCACAGACCAATTTTCCCCCCTCCCTTTTGCTCTCTCTGGTGCAACTCTGAAGAGTGTTGTACTCACAACTGGCTGGACTGGGAGAGGTTTGGAAACAGGATTTTTCATAGAATTATAGACTCAGAGAATGATTTGGGTTGGAAGGGTCCTTAAAGATCATCTAGTTCCAATCTCCATGTCATGGAAACTCATGGAGAGGTTTCCTCCTGCAACATCCCCAAAAGAAGGGCTGCAAAAATAGGAATCACTCCTATTTCCTCCTTTCACACTTTCCTGAACAGAAGAATCACAAATGAGTACAGAACAAGCCACCAGAACTTCTACACATGCACTGGTATAGGCTGGCAGCTGGTTTATACGCTACTTCCTGCATTTCACTGCGTTCACATGGATTTGATGATTTATGGCAGACTTCAATTTAAGAACATAAATGCAACATGAGCCACCAGTCACCCTTTTAATGAACATTGAATCACACACTGTTCCTTTTTTATTCCTTTATCTCTTAACCCAATATTAGTAACAAAATGACGCTCAGAAAGGCATTTAATTGAGTGGTTTTATCTTAAAGATCACAGGTGATGGATAAACACTAAATACAAAGTTTGTGTCACTGTTCAGTGATGGCTTTCAGAAAGCAGGGGAATCCCTTTTGAGGCTGACTCTTTCCCTGCAAGTTACTATTTGTAGCCTATTCTCCACGTGGTCTTACAAGCCTACGATTAAATATTGTGAAAGACAGGCGGTGGGCAGTGCTAAGCAACCGGGAGGACCACACACAGGGAGCCAGCCACTAGGTTGGAATAGATTTCTAGCTCTGAACTCAACCTTTCCAGCTTTCGAGGAGCTCTGAATTTCCTCACACAAAGATTAGTAACCAAGCATTCTTCGTAAAATGGCTTAAAGCTAGCAAAGGTCAATCATGAAGGTCTTGGATGCCAAAACAGAGCTTTCCTTCCCATCCACAGCTGTGCATGCAAAAGATGATAAATTAAATTAGCTATTGTTTCTCCAACTGTTTGCTGAGAGTTTGTTTTTGAAAAGAACTCTAGAATTTAACAATGAAACAAAAACAGGCCCATTTTAATATTTGTGTACATAAACTGAAAACAAGAATTCATTTCCATTTGTGCATTGTTCCCTCCCTACTCTCATACCAATTAATGAATATACATCAACTAGTTGAACGATCTGTTGTTGTCCAAGGCTCTGGATTTTTGGCTTAGCACTGATATGCTTGGCACCAACCACACTCATTTAGGAATTATTTGGATGTTCTAGCTTGCCATTATTCCATTATTTTTTTAAAGTGAAATCTCAAACAATTATCAGTGTTCCAAGGAGAGGCTAAATTGCTTCAAAAATCCGACCAAATAATACAAAAACAGTGAGACTGTTGCACTCTGAAGAGAAGAGCTGTTTCACTCTAAATAGAAGAGCTCACAATGTCCTTGCCCAGGCTTGTTTTCCCAGAAAGAAAGTGTAGATTGAAGCTGCTGAAGTGAACAGTTCATTCCTCCTTGCCAAGTTCCTGGGCTCTTCACTGCCACTGAGAGAGAGGATGTGGAATGTACAAAGAAGGAAGCATCAGCTTTGCTATTTCAATTCAAAGACCCCAGAGACCCAGCAAATTACTACTACAATTCAAAGGGCTGTCCTGGGGAACAGAAGAACAAGAAAACCACAGTGAAAAGGTTCCTTAGTAAGGACAAAGAGCAGGGTAGCCAAAAGATGCAGAAGACTGGTGCTGATGGGGCCAAAGTTCACTGCTCCTCAGCAGCAAGCCCCTGCAGAAGAGGGGCTGCAAAGCAGACGAAGGCTTCTCTGAACTTGTGGGAGGGTAGAGGAAGTCCTTCCCCAGGGGGCTGGCCATGGAGCCATATTCCCCCATCTAGAAAACTAGACTGGGAGACACTAGCAGGTTCATCCTAGGTGTGGGATCCTCCTGCTAGTATCTCCCAGTCTAGTTTTCTTTTGCAGCTGTCCTACAAGCAGTCCTTCACTTATGCTCTTGACAGGAGGATTTGCTACATAAACAAGTGTTCAAAGAGAAGAAGCAGATGCTGTCCTACTTCAGCGTGTAACAACAGCAAATGGCATAATCAGAGGCTGATTACAAGACTGATTTCTGCTCTATAATTTAAGATGTGGAGTAGGTAATGGCGTGTGCTGCACACCATGTGCCATAGCTCACGCCATAACCTCAGCTCCTGCAAGACAAGGCTTCTTCAACAGCATTTTTTGTTTCTGGGCAAGTTCTCTAAAGGCTCTGAGAGGCAGAATAATGTCCTTATTTCATTTGCAACAAAATGTGTGTTCTGAACACGTAATCCATAGTCCACAGGCTGAGGAGATCAGAAACCCAGGAGGACTGGGCAATTTTGCAGGATCTATTGTGAAAATGTCAGCAACCGCACAGTATGTTCCAATGGTAATAAGCTCAAACATAGCGATCTAATCACCCAAATGATAACCCTCATTATATTGTGTAAACTGTGCCACAAGTTACACTATGGTAGGAACAGAAAGGGTATCAACAAAGGAAGACAACCAAAGCTGTATTTTAAACACCATTCTGAGCAAAGAAATGCAAAAGACAAGGAATCTTTTCAATGGGAAGTACCTGAGGTTGCTGAATAGAAATAGAAAATGAAACAATAAACAAAATAAAACCTGAGCACAACTCTGGCACTATAAATCAAGCAGGGACAAAGAGGCACAACATTTTTGAAGCCTGTCAAGCCACACTGAACAGCCAGCCCATCTCTGGAATGCCACCAGCACACTTGGCACAGCCTGGCACAGGGACCTGCATGAAATGCACAGGAGCTGCTGTAAGAAGCAGAAATTCATTGCTGGCAACCAGGCAGAAAGGTTGAGTGGTGGCAATCTCACTGGGCAAGCTGAGAGGTATGCAAAGATAAAAAAATGCTACTTAGAAAGAAAAGCTTTAGGGTTTTGTTATATTTTTAAACATATAGCACTTCTGTAGTTTAGGACCCATTCCACTGAGCTTTAGCTTCCTTCTTCACTTTCCAGTTGCAAAGGATTTTAGCAAGGTAATATGTCCTTTAACATCTCTGCTTTTCCTCCATCATGGCAGGAGCAATATGTGATCTATGCCTCTGCCCTGTCTTCTGTTTTCATCTTCTGCTTGTCCCTTCCACCAAAACCATTCAGGCCATCTCTTATATTTATTGCTTCTTTCTGCGTAACTCCAAAAGCACTTCTCCTCATCCTAAAAGATTTTCACCTCTTCCACACTCTTGACTGCTACTGCCTCCTCCTCTCTGGCAACTGTTCTGGAAACAATGCTGTCCTTTACTTTAACATCATGACCAGCACAAGCATAAAAAATAATAAATATAAGAAATATTGCTGTTAAGACCATTTTTACTATACTTCCTTTCCTGGTCCCTTCAAGTCACCCCACTAATTTCACATTCCACCACATCAAACACCAATTTTCTGTCTTACCTCTGAAAACCCCTTGGGATACAGTTCCCATCATGTCATCTCATTTAGAGAAGGCTACTGTCACTTTATCACCAGGAGCATCCTTAGTCACCTGAATCTCCAGTTCTCCCACAAGTCCGTGTTTGCCCTCTCCCCCTTCTCCCTTTGCCATTGGCAAAATCTTTTCCAGCATTCACAGAAGCAACTTTCACCCATCTGCCTCAAAGCTTACTTTCCCCACAAACTATCCAGAAGAAACAATCTGAGGAAGGATGATCATGCAGTGAGCTAGTGCTTCCATTCCCATGAGAGGAAAAGAAGGTTCACACTGCCCCTCTTCCTGCTTCCTTTTGCTTTGCACATCACACGTACTTGAAGACTGAGACTATGGAGAAGAGAAGGCTCCAAGGGGACCTTATTGTGGTCTTCCAGGGTTTTTTTGTATTTTTCTTTTTGTATTGGGGCCTACAAGAAGGCTGGCGAGGGACTTTTTAGGATGTCGGGTAGTGGTAGGACTAGGGGGAATGCATCAAAACTAGAGGTGGGTAGATTCAGATTAGACGTTAGGAAGTAGTTCTTCAGCATGAAGGTGGTGAGACACTGGAACAGGTTGCCCAGAGAGGTGGTGGAAGCCCCATCCCTGGAAATTTTGAAGGCCAGGCTGGATGGGTCTCTGAGCAACCTGATCTAGTGGGAGGCGTCCCTGCCCATGGCAGGGGGGTTGGAACTAGATGATCTTTAGGATCCCTTCCAACCCTGACAATTATATGATTCTATGATTTTCTATGTGTAATACTGCAAAACGAGACCTCTGCCATGACTGGCCTCAGGTAAGTACCATTAAGTAATAATATTACTAGTAGTACATTTTTAGTAATGAGACATGAAAAAAATTCTCCTTGCCTTTTACATCATCTTGCTACTGTGATCTAATTCATATTAAGAATTTATATTTCCTTTAAATAGAGTTTGTGAAAGACTTCAGAATTTGGAATCACAACCAGCACTGCCATGTTCCAATGACATGTGTGTGTACGCTCATGTATATACACATAAAGACCCTCCTCATTTAAACTTGCAGAATCTCTTATTAAAAATTAAAGCCAGTTTTTAATAAAAATTTCTCATCTGAATTCATCAAGATCATGCATTGATTTTAATATTTATTTAAAACAACTGTGACCTTTTAGAGGCTCACTTGAGGGTTTATTGCATTTTCTATCCAAAATGAAATTGCTTTAATTTTAAGGGTTTATTGTTGTTATAAAGATGAGGAATGGCAGGGTACTGTCAATTGTAATACGGCAGAATGCAATAAATATGGTTTAGCGCAGAGGCTGACTGAAGTGACCCACCAATACACAGCATTGAGTGAAAGTAAGCATTTTCAAATAGAACAACAACTAGCAGAAGTCTTCCAGTAAGTGAAGGAATCGAGGAAAGTGCGCTCAGAGTGTTGAACTTCCCTCTTTATCATCCTCCAGAAAGCTAATAGGGGAGAGGAAGGGCAAAGGCTTCTTTCTCAGGGTCTGCTGTGGAAGCAGTACGACAGGATGCACATGTCACCAGTTAGAGCAAGCTTTATCTGCACCCTGATATCGACATGCCCCAGGTGTGCTTGCGTCAGCATTAGCCAATTAATGTATGCACTGAGGTGTTTCATTAGATTTACAAAAATGGTTTGTCAATTTTTAATTTTTTTTTTAAATTCTATTCGATTTCCTCTTTCTTTCAAAAGGCAGGATCCCAGCAGATCTGAGGCAGCCCAACAGAAAGGCAGCCAGGCTTCCGGCTGTGTTTTGGCAGAAGCTTGCAGGCACATTTCTGCAAAACTTTTTAGTTTTCCTGCAACATTTCTGGGTGGCTCTAACAAAGGGCCAGCTTCTTGCTTTCCTCGCTATTGACCATGGATACCGAGGTCCCTATGGAAATACAGAGGGAGCATATACTCATTTGAAAGCAGGGATTGTGATTCTTTCTGGATGCCAGCAAGGAGCCTTTTCCCCTGAAAAGGCTCCCATGTCCCCAGACAAGTCTCCGTTGTTGCAGGGAGCAGGCTGGCCCCAAGCAATACCTTGACCTCACCTCTGGCTCTTGCTGTCAGCGTGGCAGCTGGAGCCTCCTTCAGCCAGAGGGAACATTTTCACTGCAGATTTCCAGAGCTGGAGAACTGCAAGCATATCTGTTTACTGAATACTAATAATCTCCATGTGTTATGCAGTTTGACTATCTAATGTTAGTACTCATTCAGCACAGAAGATAATAACTTGAAGAGAGCCACCCCCGCCAAAGCTAACAATCAGAAATTCACCTCCTCTTCTGTCTTACAAGCACAATCCCGTATTTTAAAAATCTCACCTGTCTATCAGGATATTTACTGCATTCTGTATTCATCCCCATGGCTGCTGAGCACTCACTTACCAAAGCATTTGTCTGTAAAGTAGTAAAGCGATACCATTTAATTCCGACCTTTAAAGAAAAGGGAAAAATGCTTAAGTGGCAGACTGGATTGCAAACAGGACAGAGAGCTTTCGTCCTTTGGACTGCCATCTAAAATGAGTAGCTTGCAGAAGTCTTTGGTGAACTCAATCAAATCTGCAGCAGAGCTGTCTGGACTGCATCAGGTAGACCACAGTAGCTGGGAAAGGGCTGTAATTCACCTCTCACTGGCTCCTTCAGGGGAGGGACTGCTCCAAGCTGAGCTGAGGCTGTTTGGCTTAGCCAGGCTGCACCTCTATTGTGAGGGGGACGAGAGGGTCCAGTGAGTAGCTGGAAAGTATCGGCCTCTGAAAAAATGTGGAGTTGGGGCTTTTGCACTTATTTTCCAGACCTCAACCTAGGGGTCAAACAAGATCACAAAGAGCCTATGTGAAGGGACATAGCAATAAGGTTATTGCCAGAATTGTTAATGCCTTCTTCCGTTTCAAAGCATGAAGATTAATTTCCTCCTTACACCTATGATATAATTTTGCAGTGTTCAGCACTCTATGGGGACTGCTGATATATAAATAACTAATTAGATAAGGCTCCATTTATCTGAGAAAGACACAGCCTTCTGAAGGCAGGCTCACAGCAGAGCAGAGACTGCATGAGTTGTATAATGCACTCCTGGCTTTTGAAGGAAAGCCAGGCCAAGTCCTATATTGCTTTGTTGACTGAAGGCATACTTTTCCAAAAAAATCAGAGCTTAAGTTGGATTCCTGAGTCTGTGTTTAAGCTTCAGAAGTGCAGCTGGATTTTCAACCTACCAACACCCTTGAAGTCAGCGTATGTTCCAAGTATGCTGGAAGTCAGAGCAGTTATGTGGAAGCCAAGGTCTGGCAGCGTGGCCAAGATGTCCAGAATGCTCTTCAGTGTTCCAGAGGCATGCAGGAGGCCTTAGCTGAAAATCTAAGCCAAGACATGGGCAACTATCATGTTTTTCTTCCCTTCCCTAATACAAGAAGCATTTCAGTGAAAACAGTGCTCTGACTTTCTCGTGACCTTGTTGCCCTGAGGACTGTCCATGTCTGCTGATGATTAGCATATAGGGTTTGCTTTCTGTTTTAGACTTGGTTAAGTTTTAGACTTGACCCTGGGACTTGAAGTACAGAGGATGGGAAAGGGAAGACACAGAAAAGCACTAGCTAAAGTAAAGAACTAGACAACAGCTCTAGCAGCTACCAAGCATGGTTAGCTGTATATTTATCTGTCAAAGAAAGTTTAAAAAAACCCCAACAAACAAAACCAAAAAGACTTGAGAAAACCTACATTCAAGTATATGTCCTCCCTGTTGTCAGAAAATATTACACTGAGTAAGGGGAGAAAATATCCCTACCCCCAGGAAGGTATCTCTTACTGAGAAAAAAATTGCTTTGATCACTTTTGTGGATTGAAGGTTGACAAGGTAGCAGCAGAGCCTCTCTCTGGCCTTTAAAGATGGGCCTGTGACAATAGGAATGTCTGAAATTAAGGACACTTTCTGCCTCTCTCAGTCCTCAGCAATAAAGACAAATCAAATAGTATTAGACCTCAAGGAGGTCTACCCGGAGAAGTTTTTATAAGGATCCAGAGGTGGGAAAGTGTCTCCAGGCAACCTAATTTTCATGTTGGAATCAGGAAGTTTGGGAAAGAGGAGGCACCCTTCTGCAAAGGGCAAGCAGCAGAGAGACATTGCACCTTCAATGCAAAAAGCCTGTGCTGTCAGGGCTTGCCCTAAGCAACTGTCCAGGATCAGGACCTTATAGGTGAGAGCTTTACAGATGAACAGATGAAAATCTCTCAGGTCAGTCTCAATTTATTCTGGATAAGAAGGTTAACTCTGCTGGATTTACTTTTTTCTGTATAGGCACGAAACATTTACTCAGATATCCCCCTATGCCTGGGGTACTGCAGTGGCTGTTGGCACACTACCTTCTCATATCCCTTGAATATTTCCTACAGATTTTTTTATTTTATAATATATATGCTACCATGATGAGAGTGTTCCATCCCTTGCAATTCCTGTTTTGCATCACTGCAGAACCTCTTATTATCAAGACAAAGAACAATGAAGTTAAAAGTCAAAGTAATGAGAACCAACTCTGTGACGGCAAAATAAAAATAAATTATGACTAGAGTTCAACACAGTCAGACTGCAGACTCTGCACTGATATCTGCTGAAGGGGAGTCTGTGGGGACCCCATGTGTCCAGACAGTTAAGGTGAAAATATTGAGATAAAGTTTAGGTCAAGAAGGCAGGTCCACTCTACAATAATCTGCAAGATGAAGTGTGTGCAATAGTTAAAATGGGCCAGGATTCAATGATGTGTTATTCCTAGCACTCCTCAGAGGAGCAAATGCGAATACCCGTGCTTTGCAGAAGGTAGGCTGGTGGGTAGATGAGTTTCACACTGGGTTTGCAACTGTTCTGTTCCCTTCACTGCACAGAGGTGTATGTGATGGGATGGGGAGCTTATTGCTAACATCATGCTAGCTTAGGGCTAGGTAGCATTGGGCCTGATGGAGGAGACAGATGGGCTGGGAGAGCAGGCCATGTCACAGAGCACCAGTTTGGCAATAGTCACTGGAGATCAGTGAGTGCAGAGAGACAGCCTCTGGTGTCCACAGAAGGTGCTGCAATGAATGCACTGGCAAAAGGTACCCCTCTCCTTAGCAAGACCTGAAACCCAGGGCAGACACCTGCAAAGCACTGGTGACAGCTGGCAAGTATTCTTTAAGCCTACCTGGAAAGAGCTCTATTGGCCATGAAGGAGATGGCTTTGTCTGTCCTTTCAGCCCATATCTTCTTTGTTCAGTCTGCTAGAAAGGTTGACAAGCTGTTCAAATGACCTTGACAGCTCTGTGACACAGGTGCCATTACTAGACTGAGACCAACAACTGATTTCAAATAGTCCAAGAAGCTCTACAGTTAAAGAATTTCCAGTTTCACCTATACAGACACAGCAAATGGAGCCTGATGTCACATCGCATGGAAGTCTTTAATCCAGCATGTTTATCCAGACAGTGGTCATGAGTTGCAACAAAAGAAACTTCAATTAGACATTAGGGGAAAGAAATCACCACTAGGGTGAACAAACACTGGGCCATGTGTCCAGAGTGGCTGTTGAGTCTCCATCCCTTAAGATATTCAAAACCCAACCAAACACAGCCCTGAGCAATGTGATCTAATTTAGCCCAGCTCTGAGTAGGACACTGGCTCAGGTGATCTTCCAAGGTCCCATCCAAGCTAAATTATTCTGTAATTCTTCAATAATTTCTTAAAGACTCATGATAAAATTACCCAGGCTTAAAGTAGACACCTTGGGGATATTGGGGCTTTCCTGTACTCCTTTTGATAGGCTCAGCATTAGGGAACACTTATCCAGCCCAAAGGCAGTTACATGACGAAAAGAAAATGAGAAAGCTATTTTGTCCTGAAAGGTTGAAAGATGATGTCAGAATGAATTTAGGCATTTTTATATAGACCTCTTAAACAGATGTGGCTGTTGTCAGCATCCATCCAGGTAGGTCTACCCCTTGCTCAACTGTACACCCCTGGAGAACCAGAAGGGCAAATCAGAGCCTGGGAGATGCACCACAAATGATGTCAAATCAGCATGGTGGTGCTCAACCAGCACCCCGTGGAGGACAACCTATAGAGCCACTGAATGTGAGGATAGGGGCAGTGGGTTGAGGGGGGCAGGTGGTAGAGTGGCAGCCTCCTCCCCTTCTTCCCATCAAAGGCCAGGACAGATAGAGCACACCACTGAGCCCCACATTTCTGCAGGGACAGGGGAAGAGTGCTATGCCATGACGAAGCAGATGCAGGACACTGTAACAGCAGCAGAAATGCAGAGTTCACAGCTGTGTTGAAGGTTTTGTATGATTCTTTCCAAACCAAGTTTGGTTCTGTATTGCTTTTAATACCTCAGAGATAAGATTTGAGTACACTGGGAATGGCTGAATAAAAATCACCAGCTCCATGCATCTGCAGTAAAACAAATACAAGTTATGTCAAGTGAGAGAATCAAGAACTATCATATTTTAAAATATGCTATTATGGAGTGTGGATGCTGATGGGGACAGTGCCTTCGATGTCATACTCATCGTGTAAGTCACTGCAAGGGGTTAGGAAGGAGAGGGTCCCAAAAGGAGGAAAATACCTCAGCTATCATATTTGGGACGCTGAGATAAGATTCCATGTGAGAGGAGATTTAACAAGTCAGTCACCAAACCAGGGAGTACACCTCCCACTCCAACTCTGAAGTGCCTGCTTGTCACAAAACTTGACCAAGCACAAACTCTGCCAAAATATGGCTACCCAGCACCTCTGGGAAACCCAGCATCATGAACTATTTTGTTTAGAGAAGAGCTAAGAGAATATGAAACAGGTACTGATTTTTGCCATTTTCCACAATAAAGGGAGATAGGGGGGCAAGGGGGTGGGAATACTCCATATGAGAGGGAAACATAGTAAGATTTTTTAAAAACCCACGTACATCTTGGCATGAGCTCCTGGATGTTTGTAAAGGGCAAGCAGCAGAGAGACATCCTGCAACTTCAGTACAAAGCCTGTGTTGTATACAGTTAGTGAGACTGAAAGAAGTGGTAGGATTTATTTTTAAAGATGCTATTTTAGTTTTTTTAAAAAAAAAAGGTATAATTGACTCAAACCTCTGGACATGAACATGACAACTTATAGTCATGGATGATGGATGAACATCCATGCAGAAGGCACTGCAAAATGCTATTTGGTTTTGATCAAAGGAATTTTTTTATGCCTACTACCCATTTTTCTCTCCTCCTCGTGCACAACACTTCACACCACCAAAGTTAAGGACCAGCACTGCAAATGTTATAACAATACATGTGAAATTACATACAGGACTCACAGAGTTACAGTTACCAAATGCCTTGATTACAAAACACAGCATGAACAATCTAGATAATGGAATCCATTCCAGCAGATCTGTGCCAAAAAACTAACTGGGACCTTGATCCGAGCAGTTAAAGCAAATCACAACATTGTTTTACTGCACTGACCACCCTCAAAAGATTCAGGTCAGTTGCTAAAATGATTGGAGTGCTTAAAGGGTAAGAGAATTTTTTCTTTCTGCAATAAAGGAGTCTTAAAAACAAAAGTTGCTCTGTGCCACTGTCTCATATACTGCTCCAATTCCACTCATTATTCACTATTAATATATTCATTAAACTATATAAATCTAAAATTATATCAACCCATGAAACAAATTTGCAGTTCACTTATTCAAAATTGGTTTGATAGATTAACTGCAGAAAATTAACTTCATTTTGTGTTATTCCTAGAAGGTCGTTTCCATTTAATATCTTCAGAAAGCAAGATATCCTGAGCATAAGTAGGAATTCACAGCAACAAAAGGTCATAAATTTGGGGGAGCTGGGGGGTTGTTGTTATTGACATTGGATTCATGTTGTACTGGTCAAGAGTATCTCTACCTATAAGAAGGCCTGAGCTTGGTGAAAAACAACTTGGTCAGATACATTCTGATATGAAAATTCTATAGTTCTGTACGTTTCATAAAATCAGAGAGGGATATTGTTTTATTGGTGTTGATTTTCTAATATTTTAAAACACTTCTGATGCAAAATTATCAAGGCAGATTGCAGAAGCATAGTTACATAGAAGCGCAGTTACATAAACTGCACGACATTCAATGAAAGAATTGTGCTTGATTTTACATGTGATAGTAATGAGCAGCTAGATATCAGAATGATTGAAAGGTGTCCAAAATTGCTGTTTGCCAGCAGAGAACTGTATTCCATAAGAGGTTTTTTTGTACTAGCCTTATCATCAAAACATCTATGAAAAAACTTTAACACCTTCCACGATTCTGTTTTCCCTTTTTTTATCCTCTCCTAAGAGAGGATTATATTCACTTCCTGCTATTATGTCCTAATGATTATTATTTTCACAACTTCTGCTGTTGTTTTACATCTTCCCCTATTTTTGGTACAGGCTGGTATGTACTTACATTAGAGAAGCCAAAGTTACTTGAGGTGACCTGCAATCAGGTCACCTAGTTGGGCTTGGCACGATTCAGGGAAGCTGAAGGTAAATGCTTGGGCTTGGAGGGTTGCAAGTGGAGCCTATCCAAGCTTTCGTGCTCTCTGTCACCCTGGGACAGTGAACACCATGGACTCCAAAGCTGGAGGCGGTACTACAGAAATGAAGAAGGAGGTAAGAGTAGATGGATGCTACATAGTTACAGCTTCATGTGAAGTACTTTCTTTCTACATTGAAAATAAGCAGATGGCTGTGCAGAGTGTCTGCAGAGGACTCTAATTTAACAGATAAATACGTAAAAAAGCTTCAGTATAAGACATTACAGTAATGCTTGTATTACTCTGAAAGGCAAACTGAGCCTTAAACTCTAGGCATTGACTGTTTTGCAGAGTGATTTGCAAAGCCTCTGAAGTACATATCAAACTAGCCCTGGGGGGCAAAAAAAGAAGTATTGAAATGATGCTATTTGATGGGTGCATATTTGTGTGGGGGCTTATTCAGGTCACCCAAGCCAGTGTGCTAGCACTCTGCATGGCAGTCCAAGAACCTCACCAGGTTTCAGGTAAAATGTTGCACCACATTGAATGCAGATTTTATTGTCTTATCTTTCAAGAGCAGGAGGACACTCTATGAGAATCTACAGTACAGTTAAAACTACTCGATATCTAATGGAGTACTTTATTAGATCCTTCCTTATGGGAGTCTTCTGTTAAACATTTGAAATATAATGTATTGCCTTAGATAAATATGTAATAGAAATTGGGAGTTGTTAATGCATCATAAAAAGTCTATTCCAGCAAAAGCAGTTACCTTATTAATTAGGAATAGCAATCCTGAAGATTCAGTTATTATATGATTTTAATTTAGTTCCAATTCAAAACGAAAGTTTAATTATAATTGCGCCTAATTCACCCAGAGTATGAAAGGGCTCACTTAACAAAGGACATTCTGCCTTCATTAAATGATTACAAAGGGAACTAGAAATTGATGGTATTTTACCATATTGTTCCAAATCCCAGGAGATTTGCATCAGATATGCTCCACAACATTTAAGGAAATCAATTCTGGAACCCCAGCAAATGAATCCATAAATTACACTTTAATATCTCAAAGTGCTGCCTTCCTCAGATGGAATTTGTCACTCCCAGGATCGATATGGAGAGTACAGGGTTAGATGAGCTCTATGGAGAGCAATTCATGCGACTGCATCATTATACCGTGTTTCAGTGAGTCACGTTGTCAATGCATTTGTATCTAAATGAGCAGACATCCCATTCTTGGAGTGAAGTCTAGATACAAAAATTTGCTACAGGTTAATCCACCATTTCAGAGGAAATAATGGAAATTAATGTTAACCAAAATTGACTAATGCATGAGGAAAAGCAATACCCACAAAAATGTTTGAAGCATTTAAACACTTTGTAGAGTGGCTGTCATGGTCTCAGTACACAAAAATCAAAATGAACGCTCCTTTTTAGCACCAACTTACTGAACAAATTTTTCTCTCTGGAGAATTAAGACGAGCAAAATTGCCCTCCAGTAATGTCCAGATATCATCAGCAAATAGCCGGCTTGTTTAAACCCCACACAAGGAAAGGGTTTGCGGCATCCCTTTGTTCAGCTACCCCAGCACCAAGAACAGAGCACCACGAAGGATTTATTCAGCGGGAGTGTCAGGTTTTTGATAGGCACTTTCTTAGTGGGACTCCAGACTGAAGTGCCTCACTTCAAAAGCATTTTGTGTGGGTAATGCTGTTGTAGATCTGGTGGGGGCAGTGGGACCTGCTGCCATCTCTGCACCAACACTGGAAGTTGGACAGTTGACAGCAAGGGAGGTCCATAAAAAAACAAATTATGAACTGTATGCTGCAGCTAGGGAGTGCCAGCACATATCCATGTGTCTCGTCCTGAGAAGGAAGAGCAGTGCTATATTTTTCCACTATGAGAGCAGGAAAGGAGAAAGTGTCCAGGGATGGAGAGGTAAAATGAGTTAAATCCTCATTTTCTCTCACTTATTATAATTTTGTGGGTGAAACTGTCTACATCAGCAAGAGCCAGTAGTCCAACAGTAATCTGTTGCTGCTGGGAATCCTACGCCTGCATTATAAGTATGTGTTATTTTTACTGCAGTGTGGACATGGCCCATGCTCTCCAGGATCCCCTGCACATGTGGCAGGGGGTCCTAGATGAAGGACAGCCATCCCCAAGGGACCATGCCAAGTGCCATGCTGGCCTTTCCTCTGCCTCACACCAGCTCTGGTAGCATCTCTCCACCTGCCATTGCTTACTCAAGGCCTTGTGCAGAGGAATTCTCTTTTCCTCCTCTGACTCATGCTCCTGGCTTGTTTTGGTTCAGCACCTTTACAAGAGATGGTGCGGTGCAGGGCTTGCTGGCCAAGCCAAGGATCAGGAGAGCGGCATAGGCTTGCACAGTCTCAACAGCAGTGGGAACAGCTGGGTGGGCCCCCTGTGTCCTGTCCCATACACTGCAGGGTCCTGCCAGCACCCCATGTGCTATCAGGGCTGCACTGTGATTTCTCCCTTGTTCTTCAAAGGGAGAGCAAATTAATGGGGGCAGACAGCAATAGACACCACTGGGCATTGCAGGAGATGGGCAAAAGCTGGCGCTGTGCTGCCTCATGGTATAAGAGCTGAAAGTTTCCATTCCTGATCTTCATGTACATCTGCAAAATTGTCAATCAATGCCTGGTTTATTGCACAAGAAAACATGAGAAGAGCTCACTGGTATGTTCCCAGCAAGCCTTATAAGTACTTGTGTAAGCGCTCTGCCTCTCACACTCTGCTCCTTGCTCAGTCAAGAAAACATGCTCCACTTTGGCAACAGCCAAGATCCCTTGCATAGGGCTCAGCTTCCTCTTGCTTTCTAAAAAGTGGTGGAGCAGCTTTTCCTCCTTCCTTATTTTCTAGGCTATACCACCATGAAAGTGGTGCCCACTATTAGAATCATAGAATCTTAGAATTGTCAGGGTTGGAAGGGATCTTAAAGATCATCTAGTTCCAACCCCCCCTGCCATGGGCAAGGGACACCTCCCACTAGATCAGGTCACTCAGAGAACCATCCAGCCTGGCCTTCAAAATTTCCAGGGACAGGGTTTCCACCACCTCTCTGGGCAACCCGTTCCTGTGTCTCACCACCTTCATGCTGAAGAACTACTTCCTAATGTCTAATCTGAATCTACCCACCTCTAGTTTTGATGCATTCCCCCTAGTCCTACCACTACCCGACATCCTAAAAAGTCTCTTGCTAGCTTTCTTGTAGGCCTCCTTAAGATACTGGGGGCCTACAAGCATGCACTTTACCTAGTGGATTAAAAGTAGTGATTTTGAAGCTTTCAGAGTAAAAGGGTTTGCCTGAATGCTCCCACTACAGAAACAGCCTGGACAGATGCCAGCATCCAGCCACTAGCCTGTCCTATCATGGGTGGCAGGGCATTTATTTGTTATGTCATTGTTTCTCATCTGGCTCTGGCAATTGCAATATAACTGACAGGAGAGGCAGGATTTTTTGTCTTAAGGAAAAAAAAAACAACCTAGAGAGTTCCTTGTGGTTTTTCCTATAATGCTACCTGCACCTGGCATAAATTCATTAATAAGAGAGAGCATGAATCCTGTGATCAGCACAATTCACCAGAGTGTCCTTCTATTTATTTTTGGAAACTGGTACATTACCACATGAGCATCCTTTTTCCCAAAATCACAGCAAACTCCTCACATAAGAGAGAACATTGCATTTTAACTTATCAGATCAGAAAATGAGAAATCTCTCCCTGTGAAAAGGTGCAAGCAGGCAAGGAAGAAAGTACACTGAGAAAGCAGCAAACTCCTTGCCTTCCACAAAGTTCACACACAAAAAAAATTGACATTTTAAATGTTTTCTTTTCTGATTCTCCTCACCCTTTTATGTTCAAAGAAAATTTTCTCTGGGTTACTCAGCTAAATAGGAATAAGATGCACCAAACTGAACTTTTTGCCAATGGCATCACGTATGCTGAGGTACCAGCCAGCCTCATGGCTTTTTGTAACAAGGGTTGTTCCTTCCACCACACTTTTTTGCTTTAAAATAATTGAGGTAGTTAAAGTGTCTCTCCTTTTATTCTCATAGTTGCCGTCTGCAAGTGATTATATAGGAAAATAAAGTAAGATGGGATTTTTCTTCTGTGTCTGAGTAGGAATAGGACCTTTGATCTAAGGTGATATCAAAGTCTCCAGAAAAGAATGCTTCCCAGATTTAGGGAGAACAAAACTTACACTGTGGAAAATATTTAATATGTAAGAGCCACCAGTTCTCAGACAATGACAATATATGAATCCAGAATAGCAAAAAACAAGGGCTGGTCTCTGCAACCAAGCAGACTGTCCTGGAGAAGCTATTCTGGGAACTGTAAAGTATACATGTTCAGACACAGGGGCAGGCAATACCTCTGAAAATCAGACTCTGGGAGACTAAATTTGGATACCCAAAATTAGAGGCCATTTTTGAAAATATGAGCCTGGGTGGAAAATTTTGCACTGTGCATAAGTAACATGCCATTTTCACAGGCTTTATAACAACTTATCCTAAGCCAGCATTTCTTCAAATACGATAAAAACACCCCTCTTCAGTCCAGATGAACTTATTTGACTAATCAGAATTCACAAACTAAGGTAAACATAAAACCCAAACACAAACAGTTGCAGAATTACAGCCTGGTAGGTGGAAAAACAGTCACCGTGTGCTAGGCAAGCTCAAAAACAGCTTCACCATAAAATGTTTCTAAAAGCAATCCCTGAGAAACAGACCTTAAATTTGCTCGGTTGAAGCATTGTTTTTCCTTGGGGACCTCTGAGCTGTGTGGGGCATGACAGCTTTCCACCTCCCGGAGAACCAACCTCTGAGGGCAATTTTGGAGGTAGAAGCTGAACTGTGGGAAACCAGAAGCACCTCACATTGGGATGAAGCCCCAGAACGGTACCAGGTGATACAGGGCAACTCAGCCCATGGCACAATCAGCAGGGCATGGCTTCAGCCACCCTGCAGGTTAGTCCCTTGCAGATGTCACCCGCGGAAGCCACAGTGATGTCCCACACCAGCACTTCTGTTCTTCCCACACAGACAGCATTTCCTTACTCAGAGATATGAAATATTTGGTGGAGATTAAATAGCCCCTAACTACAGGGCTAGAACATCTCTCCTATGAGGACAGACTGAGAAAGTTGGGGCTGTTCAGCCTGGAGAAGGCTCAGGGGAGACCTCACTGCAGTCTTGTAGTATCTGAAAGGGGCCTACAAGAAAGCTGAGGGGAGATTTTTAATGAGGACTTGTAGTGACAGGATGAGGGGTAATGGCTTCAAACTAGAATAAGGTAGATTTAGATTAGAAATTAGGAAGAAATTCTTCACTATGAGGGTGGCGAGACATTGGAACAGGTTGCCCAAGGAAGTTGTGGATGCTCCATCACTGGAGGTGTTCAAGGCCAGGTTGGATGGGGCCTTGCACAACATGGTCTACTGGGAGGTGTCCCTGCCGTGGCAGGGAGGTTGGAACTAGATGATCTTTAAGGTCTTCCAATCCAAACCATTCTATGATTCTATAATTCTATAAGTTACAGCTGATGACTAAGATGACACTCTTCTGTGGGACTACATGATATGTACATTATGCGACTGTATAGACCTGTGACATCTCTCTCTGCTGTTGCTGTTACCTAGCATCTCTCTGGTGCTGTTTTCCAGCAGCAGTTTCAGTTACTGACATTTCCTTCATCATCCTTTCATTTTTTATTTCTTGTGTCTCTCTTACTCTGGTTCCAGGTAACAGGAACAATGTCATATTCTTCATTTACGTTTAATTTGCTGGTATTTCCCCCATGCATGGTTTGTACAAAACTAGTCTGTCAATTCCTCCCTTAGAGAGTTAACACTCAGGCTTTCTTCAATTTCTTTTGACCCCTACTATAAAATTCATTTTGATGAATTATTTATGTCTGGAGCTCCCCAAGGAATTATCATTGGTATCTTCTATAGTTTCTCCTGTCACTGGCTATTACTGAATTACATCAGTTGGACAGCAGCTGCCAGTAGTCAAATTAGGTTCCTCCTCCACCTTGGCTTTTTGCATCACCCAACAGACACGAACCAACCAGTTCCTGGAGAAGGTTATTTTATAAGCCTGCTCCCCTGCCCATTTTGGAGGTTAAAGTCGGGTTGATTTTATTTCCTAATAACCTTGGTATGAAAGGCAGTAATAAAGAAAAAAAATAGGTTATGTTAATTCTATGCATTTAGGTGGACAAATAATGTCGAACTAAAATCTATCCCTGCTTCAGAACATAATATAGTTGTATCTGGCTATGCTCATTGTCAAATAGATACAACTGTATTCTCCTAAACTGACTTAATTCAAACATCAGCTTCAGGAAGCAAATGTACACATAAGCTCCCTAAACCCTCCTTGAAAAATAAAGCAAAACCTTGAGCATGAATATTTACCTAACCAGCAATGGACCTTGATCATCATCTCCTCAGTCATTTATCCAAAGCCAGACCATAATATTGTCATATTTTCCAGTCACCACAAGAAGTGGGTTCTTCTGGGCTTAAGGTCCTTAATGTTAGATCTTAGAGCAATTAAAAGCTTCACAGAAGCCCTTTGAACAGGACTTGTAATCCACCCTGGCAATAATAAATGTTTATGTGTATTATGCTAAACAGGCAATAAAATCTTCGTTGGCTGGGAGTGTTAGTCAGATAAAACCTCTGTGTACAGAAAATCCACATGTAGACCTGCTTCATTTGTTCAACTGATTTTTTTTTTCAGTGAATTTTCTGTGTGTCTGAAAATGACAGCTCTATGCAAAATTTTTGCAGTGTTTTCAGTTTCACATTTAAATTGACTTTCTCTGCCTTCTTTCATTTTCAGTCTGCTTTCTCCCTCTCTCTAGGTTCCTGTGGCAAAATAAATAAGTGTTGAAAAGGTAACAAAGAAAAAATTGTGAGGCACAGGAAGAAAAAAAAAGTAAAACCTACACTTAAAAATTCAAGCTTTTGACAATATTTCAAATAAATATTCAAAATGTGTTTGAAAAATGTTTTTTTCCAGCTTGAAAGCAGCCATCCATAATACTTTCTTGCCCTTCCATTCCCTGTTTTCTCTTAGCTTTGTGTTGAAGGAAAGCGCTGAAATAATTCCAAGCAGAAGTCTTTCTTTGTAAGAAAACTCAATTCTTCTGTACAGGAGAGAGTTCACTGTTAAACAGAATAAAAACAATGGGCAGTGAATACTTATATTGAGACTTCCTCCCTCAACATCAATATGGGCTTCAATTTTTTTAGAGAAATCCCTACATTTGGGATGTGTATCATACAGAACAGCCAGCACTAGGGGTTAATATAGTCTGAACATACCATCTTTGAAGACATCCCTTCAAACTTTGATTTAGACTCATTAGTGAATCATACTGAAGCATGCAAGCTGGCATATCCAGCCTCTCTCACCAGTTGCAACCCTTGTGAGCGACATAAAAGTGGGAATTGGCAGAGGCAGGGCCCAGCCTGTATCTCACTTTCTTATGACCCATGATGAGAGCATGCCCCACAAAGTTCAGCCTCATTATTAGCTCTTCATAGGGACTGAATTCACCTCAGCAATTATAAATATTCCCCATTTCCCACAGCTGCTTTACTACTATCATCTTCCTCCTTTGTGCCTTTTTTAAGAGAGTAAGAGCAGTGTGCCCCAGCACTTAGTGTAAGACATTTCAATGCAAGATGGCCGGACACGGCACAACAGTACCACTACATCTGGCCTGATGTCTCTCCACAAAGTAACTCTCAATTAAGTGTGTAGAAAACCAGGAATTTTGCTTTAAATCATACTATTTCATATGGTTTTGAGAACATCAAGGACTCTGAACACTCAGAAAACCTTAGCAATAGTGATACATGTTCTAAAAATTAATTAGTCGAGAATTTATAACTGCTTTCTTTTTCTAATCTGTTCCTTTTAAGATCATGGGAATTGTTCTCCAGATTTGGGGTTTATAATTTCTTTCCAGATATGAAGTGACTAAAATGTTTTATTTCAGTAAAAGGTCACAAAATGTAACTGTATAGTAATTCTAGGAGTGAGAATTTGAGGAAAAACACCAGTTGAAGTCATGAGAGTTGGCAGCATAATAGTCAAAACATCTTTGCTATTTTTTTTGGTATAACAGCAACACCTTGATAAGTCAGTGCTGATTAGAGCCAACTGCATCACATCTTGAAACATATCTTTGAAAAATTAATGCTGAATATGGTTATTTTTTCTTACAGTCACATAATTTCTAATGTTTTCTTAAAAACTCCAGCTTCTCCAATTACATATATGCATGAGAATCATGGGGTTTAACTGCTCATGATAAGGCAATGGAAATCTAATAGAACAAAGTCAAGCAGTTAGATACCAGCCAAGAGAAACTTTGTTGTAACTTGCATCTCATCAGCTGTATGCAGCAGAAGGGAGAAGAGGCAGGGGAGCAGCCAAAGGACTGGGGAATGGCCCTGAGCTGCTGGCATGGAACAGAGGAGAAAAATCCTGGGATGTACTGGGTGATGTACCACGGTGGGCAGGGAGAGGCATTTTTCATACTGCACATAACCCTGATGGGACCACAACCAGAATGTTGTCCACGGTTCTAACAAATCTAAACTCAAGCTAGAACAGGTGCAGAGATCTACTAGGATGGGAATGGGGAGTTAGTTTTACTGATGAGACAAATATAGCTTAATAGGGTTAGCCTAGCAAAAGAAAGGCTGAGGGGGATATGATTACACTTTATAAATACATGCCCAAATACCATCAGGGATGAAGAATCATTCAAACTATAAGACAATGTTGGCACAAGAGCAAGTGGCATGAAAAAAGTCAACTATCTTAAGCTAAAATTCAAAAGGTGGTTTATAAAAGTCTTCCAACAGTAACAGTAGGTGCTAGTAAGCTAACTACTTTTACAGCAGAAAACCAGTGAATTTATGCAAGGGATTTTATGACATGGTATCTGCTGCAATAGTGAGTATCCCTTAGGGGCTCTGCACCTAGAATAGTTCTGGTTGTCATGGTTGGAAGGTAGAAAAGAAATATATAAATGCAAACTCTGAAAGCTGAGATCCATGAAGGCAATTAAACAAAACTAAACAGGTAAACTTTTTTTTCCCAATCTCCTGAGTTTAGATGGCTTGTATCTATTTTTTGAATACATAGAGTGATTATGGCTCAAGCAGTGACACCCAAGTCAAACACCATAGAGAGTGGAATGAGCTCTAGTGAGAGAAAAGTAATCCCTTGTTTATTGCTTACTGCCCTTCCTTTGCACCATGCTCCCTGTCACCCCATCTACAGAGAGGATGGCTCATGAGGATTTCCATAGCTTTGGCCAAAAGGGAAGTTTGTCTGCCCAGCACTACCCAACCCACTTCAGCCAAGGGAAAGCCAAGAAAGTGGGACAAAGTCTTATCCTGGTCCTCTGCTATAGCTGGGGATAGATTACGTGCCCAGTTCCTTCCTGGTCAGAACACCCCAGGTGCCTGTTATGTCATAGTTTTATCAGAGGAGAAAAACCCCAACACACTTGGATCTCAAAGCTCCACAGTAGCCACCTCTCTCCTGTTTCTAATCTTCCCCAAGTGACCTGACTGTATCCCCACCTTTTTGTCAAGCAGACCAAGTGGCTTCTACTAGGTGGGGAAAGGTTTCTGCTTCACATCCTTCAAAGGCAAAGGCACACTTGCCTTCAGCTTGATTTCATGAACAATTCATTCACAGGCTCTGAAAAGGCTACCAGCCTTGCTACTCCCACAAAACAAAGAGCTGTACAGGTAAGTATTTCACTGAGGGCCCTTGGAGTGCAACCCTGCAACTCTTGTAGTGTCACTGGCCATAAAGATAATTTGTCTGAGGCAGTATCAGAGGAAGGAGGAAATTTGGGGCTGAAATATCTGCCGTGAGAAGACACCAGCGTGCCTTTCTGGCAGTTCTGCCTGCATTGATTTGCTGCAGGAAATTCTCAATCAACATATGAAGAGCACTGGCAAGAGCTATCTCCTAATTATAAATCATTTAGTCAATCAAAATATAGCTCCTCAGCTACGCAAAGATCTCATTTCTTCTCAAGAGCCTTACATGGAAAGAAAAATGGGAATGCTGTAACAGGAGGAGGGAAAAACTTTTTTTAATAGTGACAAAAAAATGAAAGCTTCAAGATCCCATTTGTGGTGTAACTTACAGCAACTTAGGTACTTGTCAAAGCTAATTAAGACAGGCCATCTGCAAATGCTTATGATTGGAAACATTCCCCCCTGTGCCAGCAGCACAGCATGTTACAGCCTCCTCACATCTCACCCTGACAAGCGCTAAGCTGCTTTGACTGACACTACTAGTCCTGGGGTAGGGAGCAGTGTGAGAGCACGTTACCTGAGCATCACCCTCCAGTTCTGCCATGCAGGAAAGGACAGGGAAAGCATCCCTGACCCGTCTGCACCATCAGGGACAGGAGCACTCTGCGGGGAGCAGGACCAGTGCCACCCTTGCACACATGCACAACCTATAGGCACAGCCTGCTCTCAGGCCAGCTGCCACTGGTGCACTGGGACACCTTGCTGGGTACCCTATGGCAGCAACTTCATTTTCGAAGCACTGTACTAGCAATTCACTGCCTTTGGCAAGCAATTTGCAGGTGGAGCTGTGGGCAGTGACAGGCTAACTAGGAAAGAATGAAGCCTGCCGGTTCACCCCTGCATGGTGGACAGATGGGTGCTGGCAGGCCTGGCAGGTGACTGTGGAGGAGCAGGTCGAGCAGGGTAAAACAGCTCACAGGACTGCCACCCAGGCAAATAGCAGTGCAGCCTCTGTTGCTAACATGCAGTGCCCTTGATACACAAATGTTTAGTTTCTCCCTAGCAACGCTGCTTTTTTTTTGTTTTTTCTGTCCATGAAGCATTCTTTGTACCCTGAGGAAGCCAGAAGTGCTGGAAGCTCATGAGGAGTACAGCCTCGCAGGGGAGCCAGAGGCAGGGCCATCAGCCCAGGGCTGCCCTGGGCATAGCTGCACACATTTTTGGAAAGGTCTTTCACATCTTAGAGGCTGTTTTAGAAGCGTCACAGTTAGATGTGGGCTTTAGAAACTGCCTTGGCCTCAGGATTTCTTTCTGAGCTGAAGATTATCAACCCAGTTCAAGCACATAGAATCAGGCTTTAATCCCAAAGGAGAAATTTCAGTTGCCAAGCAGGGTAAGCTACAGAACAGCTCTCCCACAGGTGAAGGTCTACTTTGGGAAAAAGTGACAAGGACCATCTCTCCTTGGGGTGACACCTGCCTCCTGCTCACTGGGCACCCTCTGCCTCCCACAGGAAAGCTGAAGTTCACTCGGCTCATCCCACCGGTGAAACAGGAGTTCCAGCTGTGAGAACTGCCTTTGACGTGTGTGTAATGCAAACATGTTGGGCTTACACTGAACCTTCAAAGAGGCACAGGGAAAATGAAGCCACATCTCTTTTCTTTGTAAAGCACTACAAAGAATGCCTGCAGAGTTTCTGGCTTTTTTTTTCCTCAAAGAATCATACATATGTATATGTGTGTACAAACATACATACATATATGTGTGTGTGTGTCGTATACACACGCACGTTCTTAGGTCCTGCTCATCTGTCAAGAGATGATACTAGAGTGGAGCTCTATACCTGGATGGCCTGAGCAAAGTATATTTGTAGTGCTTGCAAGCACCTCACGCACTTGGGAAAAAAAAATTAAATGTGGAAAAGTTATTGCCACACTGAAATAAAAATATTCTCTCTTTATTCAGATAGTTTTAATTAAATTAAAGAGGTCTTTTTAAATAAATCAATACTACACTTGAAAATTGAGTTTGCCCAAGTCTTTATAATACAATTGTTGGTTGCTTTTCCTTTCTGCTTGGTGGACACTTGTCTCACATATTATGCTTAATCAAGGTTTAATACTTCACTGCAATTCTTTGCATTTAGACAGTCTAATATGGACTCTGTGGGTGCTATGCACAGGGCACTGACAGGTCAGACAGTCTCGAAATGAGAACCTCTAGTTTTCCCAGCACCACTGTTACTTATAAAGTAACATTTCACTGTTTGCAGCTGCTCCAGACATTATCTTTAGGTACGTAAGGTATGCATAGTCATGTGCAGATAACCAAAGCAAATAAATGAAAATACAGTCTATAAAAAAGGCAAGCCAGTTCCCACTCTGTGAGCAGGAACTCTTGTGTTTGCCACCGCCCAGGGTGGCATACAGAGCTACCAGCCCAAGAACTGCTCAGCAGAACCTCTCCCTAGCTCCAACTATCTCCTGAACTATCTCAAAAAGATGTCATGGCCTTGCTTTTGAAATCTTTTTCCCCCTCAAAGAGATGGACACAAGCCACTTCATTCTGCAGCATTTGGCATTTCTGCTGAACTTCACGTAGAAGTGAAAGAACAAGGTAGACTGATGTGGAGACAGGAACCCAGCAGCTGGAGTGAATGTGCATTCCCTGTCTTTGGAGTTTGGTGCTAAGCTAGACTTACTGTTTATTGATGGGAAAAAGCTAAAAATACATTATGTTTGCAGTACTCCTATCCCGAAGTGCTCGATAGTCGGCAGAGATCCAAGACTCATCACAGCCAGAGCCTGGAAAACACTTCTAAAAAACAAATAAATGAACAAGTAAACAAACAGCAGACAAAAACAAATTGGGAAAATGACACAGAGAAACCCCAGCTCCAACGGCTGCAGAGGATTTCTGTGAAAGAACACAAAACAGGTCTATTCAATGACACTTCTACTCTGCTATAGCATATCAGATGGCTGGGAGATGTCCGGTATCATGCACTCAAGACAAAGATAAGGCAGATTCTTCCTCTCAGGAATATTAAAACACAAGACTATGCTAGCACTCTAACAGCATTATAAAACACATTTTTGAAGGAAATGTATAACAATATATTTAAAGTTCTAGCTACAGAAAAGACCCTTTAATGTTATCCTACAATTATTAGCATAGGGTTTAAAATGAGAGGCTCTCAAAGAAAGTTATTTTTCCTCTGAAATAGTAGGTTATCAATGGTTTTCAGACACTGATATGCATTTACATAGATATACATCAATTTACATTTACATACATTTACAGTGCATTTGCGCTTACAAGACTTTCCCAATCTCATTGCAATTATTGAACCTTCAATGAACCCACGAAAGATGCTGCTTACCTCAAATTTGACCCTATTCATCTTACAGGTATATATTCCCCTCAAATCCCAACTCCTGACCATAGACAGGCCTATCACAGATACTTCCCTTAATACTTACCTGCTTTTTAATTTCTCACATTCCAATGAAGAGTAAAATTCATGCTGGATCTTTCAATAAGATCTTAAAAAACTGTGACAAAATGGGATTTTTAAGAAAAGTGGCAGTACCTAGAAGCGAAGAACAAAGTACCTGATCATAATTACACTTTGCACATTCTTTACCTGGCTTGCTGTAATAAAACCTCAAGAGGTGCACAGCTGACATCCAAACAAAGCCACAATTTCTTCAAAAAAGAAAGACCACCATTCAGGGTGGGATTCTGAGGGCCCCATTTCAGACAGGGACCTGAGCTCTCTGTCAGAGACTCAGGAGGGAGCAGTGCTGGTGGAGGGTGACGGAGTTACTCCACCAGATACTCAAGAGCCTGAGCAAATGGCATAGGCCAAAATCCAACTTCCAGACAACTGAAACCAGGCCAGATGGCCCCTATTCTTCTTCAAATGGAAAAGAAGATGTGACAGAAGTGTATGAGAACTGGCAAGAGGGATAGATGGCTGAAGGAGAGGGTGAGAGACAGATTAGAAGGAAAAGAAATCCATAAAAAGTGCTAAAATAACTAAAAAAAAGAAAAAAAGGCTTTTGTCCTCAGAAGAACACAGTAATTAACAAGTAGGTTTCAATCCACAAAGATGTTAATTTTTGGTTCACTGCTCTTTGGGGCTGTAAACTGTACTTATCTATATTTAATCTTGATGGGGTTTGTGCTCTGGAATCTCCCAACTATGTTGAAAAGGAGACACTGAAGCGTAGCTAAAATCCCTCAATTTCAGCCTGGGCTCACATGAATCAGAAAGCTTTGCACTGATACTGCTCTGGGTGTACGTTGACATCGCCAAGAAGAGAACATGGCCAATTACTTTCAAGATAGTTCTAAGCTAAACAGTGAAACTACTCCAGACATTCATGCGAACAGAATTTAGCTCAGTCTAGCCTACCAGCTTTGTGTAGCGTCTTCTCATTACTCTGGGACTTTACATAAAGTCCAACAAATTCTGAAAAGTCAGCCTCGCTCAAAAATCAGTGTAGAAATATGGGCTTTTTTAAAGCATTTTTATGAAAAAGAATACACACTGCACCTTTCTCAATCAAGCATTTCTTATCAGATCTATTGTTATTTTTAAAAATCAACTAAAAAAAAATTTCAAATACTCATGCAAGCAAAATTCCTTCCAAAGATGTTTTGGGGCAAGTAAAACCACAAAACATATTCCTTTATGTCCTGAGAAGAGCTTTAGAAACCTCAGGGCAAAGCCAGCCTTTGGGCAATTTTCAAGGCTGTCAAGACACATAAAGCAGCAGAAAAGTCATCCTCCAGCAATCGGTAATTATTAGATACAGACACCAGTAAGCATGCTGGGGGACAAAGGCACTGCCAGCAGTGACCTCAGCAGGCTAGGAGACGGCCTAGAAGGCGGCATTGAACAGAAGGGTTTCTGTTTAAGAAATGCCAGCACTCCAAGGGCTCACTTTACAACCAGACAAAAACCCAAACTACAGTGGAGAGAAGTAAAGTAGGACATAAAATTTTATTCTGAAATGATCTCTGGCCACAACAATAAAATGTAACAAATATTCACTAGAACAGTCTTAACTCCTGTCATTGGCTGTACAATACATACAGTATCATAAAACTGGCCACTAGGATTAAAACCCACTACAACATCTTATAATGTTAAGTGGCAACAGCAGCATCTCACAGAAAATTATACATACATATATACACAGTCCACATTCAATCATTTTTCACGTTTTCAGTACACACAGTTGCAGCATATTACAGTCACGTGTCTAAGTTGTTGCCCAATAAAAACCCAAGCTACTGCTTAGACGTAATTGTAGCAGTTGAACTGAGTAATTACAATTTGTAGCAGAGATGTACAAGCCCCTAGAAACAATAATTCACAAATGTTGTTTTATTTAAATGCTACCATAGCATTAAACTGGGCAATATTCTAATCTTTGCTGACTGGAAAAAAAAGTTCTTTTTGTACTTATCACAGGTATTATTAATGGAAAAAAATACTAAAAAAATGGAGAGCATTAAATAATGCATATCCTTTCCTAAAGATTCTAATATTGCCCGATGCTACTTATGTCTGAAGTGTTTTCAACATTCCCATGAAGTCATTTATAACTTCAAACCACTCACCAAGTTAAAAGTGGCTTAAGTGCCTTGCACCCAAATTGTAAAAATCCCTGGCTACCTTTATAAGAGCCAGGCACATATAAAAGGAATGCACTTTGGTTCATACCAAATGCCCTGGGATTAAATCACACTATAAAACTAAAGAGTTTGAGGTAAATTTTTACAAATACACTTGATTTCTGTCTAGTGTCACCATAACAAAAATTTATTAAAAAAAAAAAAAATCAATTTGATTTTAAAGTACAACCAATGAAGAAGGGCCATCTTTAACCCCTTAATGAGACGTACTACAAGAACAGTGTCCTCTTCACCCCAGCAGTGTGATTGCCTTATTGTTTCTATTAAGGCCTCGATCATCTACAGGACGTTTTAAGACAGGCATAGCATTTAAAAATAGATTTCATCCCTACTATCCAGTATTCAAAGGGTTAAAGAGGCCAAGATGCATGCCCTACAACAGCATTTGTAACAAAAGGCACATTGTTAACACCAAGGGCACAATCCATCCTCTATTGTTAATCTACACATCTTGCATCACTCTGTTGTTCCAATACACTTAAGTGGTAATGAACACTCCAGTGGTGCAAGAAATTGAGCCAAGTGAGACTGCAACCAAAGACAAAACAACACTGTGCTATTACTAAATCTGAAAATAGCTCAGGCATCCCCAGACAATGGTACCATGTGAGACTAAGCACTGTTTCCAAGCCAACTTCTATCAGCCTAATTATCAGAGCCCTTAGAATAAAATCACATCAAAGCAAGAGGCAATGTCCTTTCCCCCCCTCCCTCCTTTTTTACAGGTATAAATAAGCTACAATAAAAAGCAGCTATGTCACTTAAAAACCTTGATGTAGCCGCTCCTTTAGTATAGAGGAAGTTCCACTGTATCTGGGTTAAAAAAATAGCTCTGCACACTATATTTGGGCCTTAAAGTTTCCGGTAGCATTTATGAAGGTGGATCATAAATGCATTATTGGCATTAAGAACTGGTTACACGAAAAAGAAAATGTAGTGGTTTTAGCCCATGAATGTTATGAATGTTTTCACCTTAAATTGCCAAGAAAGGCAGGAACATGCATCAATGTTCCCTTTCAAATATATTAAGGGAGGTGATTCTTCTTCCGCCCCTAACATAAGCATCCCTATTTCTTAACTTTTGCAGGAAGATTTAAGGTAGAAAGGGGTGGTAAAGCCAAGTAGGTGGTGGAGGAAATAAAGATTCTCAGTTACTGTAGAAAAATACAGTATTGTATTCCCACAGCCATAAGAGTCAGTTAATTTTATATGAAAATTAATATATCTCTTTTCCAGACTTAGAATTACTGACCATAACTTACTGGATATTCATCATCCAAAAGCCACTTTTCTTAGCTGTATTACTATATTTAACTTTTAACATGATTTCATACATGTTTACATATTGCACTTACACACAAAGTTGCGAACATTTAACACTAAATAATTTAATTTGACTAGAGGCAGGAAACGATCTTTTTTTTAAAAAAAGTCTCAGAAATTATTTTTGGAGCTTCTTTAGGTGTTGGCTTTTTGGCAAGAAGGTAAGCGATATGTTTCCTGAGAATTCTGTCATTTTGCATTTATATCCCTTCCCCAGTCTTACATTAAACTAAAAATAAACCAACTAACCAACCAAACAAAAAAATTAAGCTGTAAGTGGTAAAGTAGTGAATATGAAGGAGAACTTAACCGGAAACTTTCTTGGCCTCTCAGGGGACCATGCTTTAAGTGTTTTTCATAATTTGTACAAGTAACTCAGAAAAATCTCTGCATACAAAAGTTACTGAGGTTTAATGCAATCCATTTTAGTATGTCTTGTTCTTACATGCATAAATCCTTCTAAATGACGTTCTACTTTGTTTAAAATTCCCTTTTCATGTTTTATACATCCAATGTAGACCACAGACATTGTACGCGGTGAAATACTGATCTTAGATTCCAAACTCTTCCTGCTGAAAACATGCTACAACATGTGAGTACTTCTCTCATGGGTCCAGATACTATCCCTCAGTAAAGACTCTCTTTCTTCCATAAATGCAGTATAAAAAAAAAGAATAATCAAGCACACACACATGTGAACAAATCTACACATATCTCTAACTGTTCCTTCAAAGATAATTTTCAGTACAAATGCCAAAAATTAGGTCAAATTCCAACCATTTAACTTTTCTTTGATAATTTTCCCTTATTAGAAGGTATCTAGGATGGTGTCTGCCAACTGAAAAGCTTTCCACTGAGGATCTTTCCATTTACAGTTATGCTGTCTAAGGTGAAGTACTTTTCTACAGAAAGCAATAGTAACAGAACATTTGCCCCTACATGCAGATTTGATCTGAAGCATAAATGTACCAGAGAGGTCACAGTCACTCAGAAAAACATTGTCAGAAGAAATAAAAGCAATCTGTGACATCCAGGTAGCATAACAGCCTGGAAGTTAGAGTGTAACACTGACAGAATGAGTACTTCTGTCTATGTGATTTAGGGAGACCAAGTTGCACATTAGGAGAGAAAAGAAAACAGGAGAGGAAAGAGAAAAAAAAAACAAAGAGAAGCCGAGCGTTAATGCTTAATGTCATATACCTGAAATGAAGCCCAGAACATCTTGCTTTACCAACTTGTCAGATTTAGAAGAACAGACATATAGACTTATTTCCACTTTCCTTCTTTCTTTCTGAGACTGCCTGTTCCACCCACTCTACCACACGAAATGCAAGATGAAGAGTTTTTTTAGCCCTGGAAGTTCTTATTTTTTGCATTGTATTTAAATGCTTACTTTAATCAAAAAACATTACTTTTGAATCTATAAAGCATTCAAAGGAGGTGCCTGTGTCATTAGTGATACCACTACTTTCCCCAGGCCACCACATAGAAAATGACAACGTAGCGTGCTATAGCTCCACTTCAAATTCCAAGTTTACAAATGCTTAACTGTATTTCTTTGACTATTCTTCCCAGAGCCCCGTCAGGCATAGGTGTGAGCGTTCATAGAATTAAGACCCATACCCATAAAATCCAAAAGGTAGTCTTACAAATTTACCCCAGGTAAAACCTAATATGAACCATGGAAGAGAAAGGTTGGTAACTTTGACACCACGCTGCAATGCATGACAGTCATGTTGTAACCAGTGGCCTGCCACTGATGTTTTATTACTGTGTCACACTAGTTACAGTAAGGCTAATTGTACTGTAGAAGACAAACATTTTAAAAAATAAGTATAAAAACTTAAAGCATTGTCCCCGTGTTTTTATAAAAACAAAATCAGCATTTCTTACATTTAAAATGAGTGCTGAAAGATACAAATGAATAAAGTTATTGAGCAAATAAAAATGTTTAATCTGAGCTACTTTTTCAAACAAATAAGGCTCAGCCACATCGTATCTCTCATATTAACAGCATTGGGTTTTTCAAACTCAGCTAACGAGTTTTGGCAACACTGTTCTTTGCTGAATATTCCCATTGGCATCTGTCATCTGTGCCAAATTAGTCCTCAGCTTTGAAGCTGAGCTTGAAGTCGGAGGTAACTTGGAAATTGACGTTATAGCACCAGTGCTCTCTGTAATTCTCTTCGCCGAGGCCTTTTCCCCAGTTGGAGGCTTTGGCAACCGTCTCCTTAGCCAGGGATGCCGCAAAGCCTGGCTGGGTGTCATACGGATAGCAGGATCCCATTCTAAACACTGTTTTAAGAAGTCAAGGAACAGGGGATCATCACATCCCTTTAATGCATTACCCCATTCTCTGCTCTCTGGTGGGCCACGTAGTTTTCCCCTCCGAGAGCGTCCACCATTAAGTATTACAGAGCCATCAGACAAGGTCGTGATGCTGCAATAGCGGGGATAACCCTTAGAGCTCACAAAGGTTTTAGCTCGCTTGGATGAATCTAAGAGTTTTGGAGAAGGCATGCCCAATAGCTCAATCATACAAGCCAGCTGGTCTCCTTCATCTTCTCCAGGTAAAAGCGGATAACCAGTGAGAAGTTCTGCTAGAATACAGCCCAAGCTCCACATATCTATGGGCATCCCATAACGAGCACCAAGGATGACTTCAGGTGCACGGTAAAAACGTGACTGAATGTAAGTGTAGACACGCTGATGCTCATAACAACTTGAGCCAAAATCAATCACTTTAATACCACTTCTACCCTGTTGCTTCAACAATATGTTCTCAGGTTTAAGGTCACAGTGGATGATTCTGTTTTTGTGCAAAGCATCCAAGCACTGCAAAATTGAGTGGGCAAACTTGCGGACCAAAGGCAGGCTAAAGCCCTGAAATTTGTTTTTCTTTATTAGTTCATACAGGTTCATGCTCAGCAATTCGAATGTCATGCAGATATGGCTGCGGAATGTGAAGTTTTCCAACATGTGAATAACATTCATGTTGTTATCCTTATCTTGTTTCCGGAGATGCTCCAGGATCTTAATTTCTTCCGCAGCTTGACGGTGAAAACGCTTTTCATTTCTCACCATTTTTAGTGCCACATGCTGATGCATCTTGTGATCGTAGGCCTTCACCACCTGCCCAAAGCTTCCTTTCCCTATAACTTTCAGGACTTCATACCGGTATGCAATATGATCATGGGGTACTTGTATGTAAGACCCTTGGTCATCATCATATCCACAGTTGTTTGAACCACCAATCACACCTTGCCGCTTCTTTGCATTTGGACCCAAAAAGTATATTTCCGGGTAGCTAAAAATCTCATGGTGCTCAAAAGCTGTTAATTTTTGCATGTATTGCTTCATTGCCTGCTCTGGTGTCATAACGGAGGCTTTCACCTTCCCTGTTCCATCTGTAGATTTTAAAGAGCTGGAGCTCCCTTGTCGTCTGTGAGCACTCTCTGTCTGTCTGTCCTGAACCACTGGCAATCCAGATTTGCCAAGCGTTGTAAGTCCGTTTGGCTGTGTCGTCAGAACTGTCCTCTTGTTACTATTATCTTCAAATAGCTGCTGAACCTGGATTTGTCCATGGCTACCAACATGGAGGTGCTCATTCATTGTGTGCTTACTGCCTCCAACCTAAAATTGAAAATACATACCCAGTTAACAAGAAAGGCATGAACTCTATACTTCACCATTCATTCTGTAACCCACCATCCTGCCTAAATCACCTTGAAACTAAGTATTTTCTTAGAAATCAACTGTCTACAGATAATCTAAAAAATACAGCACATATACTGTGATACTGCTAGATGCTAATAAATTTTCCAGATCCTTGTTTCTCAAATGACACTTTCATGACTCTCTAAAATGTTCATAACAAGGCAGTCACAGCTGTGCTATCATGAGAAGTTAACAATTCCTCCAAGGAATCTTCAAGGCAACAGTCCTGTAACATCAAGAAGTATGCTTGAGGGACATCAGACTTTACAGAACACAGCAGCAGTTTTATTGATGCTGGATCAATATGTAATGGCTGCTAGAACTTACATGACTAGGCCCTCGTAGTCACCTGTCCTCAGAAGTCAAGATTTTAACTTGTCTGTAAATACGCTGTATATCAAAAGCTCCAGATACAATTTTAAGCAATAAGGAATGTGCTGTGACAGACACAAAGAGGAAAAGAACCTGCACAATTGTGAAGTTCAAGAGATGACATTCACTTCTTGCAACTGAGGCAGTCACTATCCAGCACAGCATTAAGTATGAAGCATAAGCAGATTCTGTAGCACTTTCCCAAACCAGTCGTATAATAACTTTAAACCAATATGAGATTTCTGGGCCTGATGCAGACTTGAGTGGAAAGAAAATCTTTGCCTTGAAGAACATACAAGTAACTTTATTTTAAAGGAATGGAAAAAAGGCTTAGTTGATTTTAGAAATTACATTTGTTCATGGTGGTTTTCACAAGGAAATAAACAGCAGCATTCAAGCATTTTCAAGCTAAGAAACACCAGTAGTACTGGGGTGTGAAAATAACTATTGCTAAAACTGAGTTATTTTTAAGGAGAAACAAGTCATTTACAAGCATATAATGGCCACTAAAATAGCTGTCCTTAGAATTACTCATTTGCTCTAAAGTGGAGGATAATTAGTTTGTCTTCTGCTTGGTCTTATACAAATGTTGAAGAATTCCCCTGCTGTCTCTCCAGCTGATTCACCAGTCTTAATATTTATGCCAAATTACTAACCAAAAGTTCACGATACTGTCAGACAGATGATCAAGCCAGCATTGAGAGCACTTTTAATCTGAACCTTCTTTTTTCTAGGCAGCTAAGAATAATATATTACCTGTTCACTTAAGGTTGCTGAAATGAAATCAGAAAATGACAGGTGTGTGCTGTGATATGAGGCAATGAAATCTGTGCTGCAGCCACAGAAGTGCTTCCTAATGAGAAAATCAGGACATACAGATTCTAGTATACTTTCTGCTTCTGTTAAGATCAGTCTGATATGGCAGAAGCATGTTTTTGTAAATTCAGTAATTTGTTCCCAAGGAGTAGCCAGCTGGACACCAGCTTCACCTTTGGATAATATTTAGAAATTTCCAGCTCTGAAACTCACACAACTTAAGAACAAGAGTTCTCAGGGATTGCTTCTGCAGAATTCACTCTCTTATGATAACATTTTGACTCATATTGAATAACTGGTCCATTTTGTTTCATCGCTGCAGTTTGCTTATGTTTATTTGCAGAGAAATTTAGGCTTGCACTATCAAATTTTATCAATCTTATAGAAAGCATTACCACACATTGCAATTCAGTGCAAAGACATTTGCAACATTTAAGCACAGGACATCATCAGTAATTCCCTTCCTAGTTTGATGTCTCAAAAGCACTAGGAATTAAATCATCAAGGAGACTTAACAAGCCTATCATGCCCACAGGGAATTTCTTCCGGTCAAGTTTGAAGTGCTCTGCAGCAGCGGTTTTCTGAAGGTTGTCCTGATCCTTTATACCGACAGCAGTTACTGAAAAAAAGAAAATTTGGCTCCAAGAGCTGTGACATGATACATCTCAGAAGAACCAGATCTAGTCAGTAAGATATGTCCAAGGTTCAGCGCATGCAGTATTGCAGAACTCTTTTTTTATAAAAGACACCATGAAGCAACAGAGTAACTGTACAGATTACAAGTACTCAAGCTAGGCAGTTCCAGGTACAAACGTTACTTCTGCAGCACTGGTTGAACAACAAAGCAGAACCTATCTGGACAAACTGGAAGCAGACAATACTAATGTTCAGATAACGAGGAACAAAGAGCACAGCAGAGAAAACCATCTTGAAGAATTTCTTAACTCAAGTACTCATTGCCACAGTTCACATCTTGAAACATTTTTTTTTCCCACTTGAGTCACCTGTTTTCAGAGGTAGCTATTTTCTGCCCTTCCTAAGCACTGCTTGTTTCAATAGATGTACTGGGGAATTCTGCAAACTTCAGTTATATACTTTGTATCGGGGCTTGGAAAAAATCCAAACATTTATCTGCTCTCAACAGGGACTAAAGAGTTCTTTTTCCTAAAAGCATGTTTGCAAACACATTCTAAAGTGTAAACCATGTAGCTCTGCTTCCTGCACCTTCAGGCAGCCTCATGGTTGCTCTTGCTGCTCACAAGTTTGCTTTTTTTTCCAAGCAGCAGAATGAAATCACCAGCATTATCCTAGCTTCACCCCATATCCAAAACGACCGGTTTTGCCAGTTTCAGTCAGCTGCTGCTTGGGAATGCAAATGCAGATGCAGACAGTAGCACTGGTTTTCTTTGTGGAAGAAAAGACACCGAATTAGCACAGGCTCTAGTCCAAAAGCTGTGGGGGAGAAGACTTCACTTTTCTTTCAAAAACCCCAACAGGAGCTTCAGAGCTATCAGATACATCACAACCACAAAGTCAATATGAAAAACGGATGTTCCTCATCTCAAGGTATTGCCTGCACAAGAATCACCACCTCTTCATCTATTTCCAACCTAGAGGAGGGTTGGATTCACACCAGCCCTTTGCTCTACCTATCTACTTTTGGCTACTGGGTGTCTAAGATTGCTGTCAAGTTCAGGCTTGCACGGCTTACAAGCTCCACAGGCTTCACCAGTGACTCTCTTAAGTTCCCTGAACCACAACTAATGGGCTTGGGAAGCTACAGCCTTCTTAGTCCAGTACCAAACTGTTCACAGTATACAGAAGCTCCACCAGCCTTTCACCTGAAATCTTAAGATTAAGAGGTTTATAAAGTGTCTCCCTTTTGCTTCTGCAGACGGATCTGTGAAATTCAGAACCAAGGCCTACACAGCTGACAAACTGAGTGCATTTAAGCAGCTTACTTATTACGTATTTTACTGCCTATGCTCAGATCCATCTACATGTTCTAAGATTTACATAATTTTATAACATACTTCTTCAAAACCTTACTGATGTACACACTTCTCCATAAAACACACTGAAACAACAAATAAGCTTGAACTAACCTTCCTGAATCTTCCTGCAGCATCAATTACAAACCAGCAAGCATTAAAATGTTTGGGTTTTTTCCCCCATCTCAGTAGTTTTTCATATATCCAAATTCACTGTTCTGATTTTGCTTTAACTTTGGTTTGCTCAGTTTATGGAAGTTGATGGCTATACTGAAAACATAACCTTTGAAGTAGACACACTAGGCAAAACGAAAACACTTTTTTTGGAGGGGTGGGAGTGTTTGGACTTTGTTTCTTTGTTTTCACAAATGGGTTTAGGGACAGAAGTAGAACAGTAAATTACTTGGACTACAGATCTCTAACATTACAGAAGTAGCATAAAACTGAGCCCATCCTGCTAAACAAGAAGAATAACTGATTGACAATTCCTTTGCAGTAACACTCAGCCAATGCAATGGTTTGTTTCAAGATCTTCTACAAGATTCTGACTACAGGATTGAACACCACAGGAGTACATACCTCTTCTCAACTCCATCTTCCAAAAGCATCAAGACATTATGTAGCTGCACGATATTTCATCTTTGCAAAAGTTACTTGGTGTGATATTAGCACCCTATAAAACTAACCAAGACATGTTTCAACAGTATATTATCATTTTATTTTGAGCAAAACCCCAGAAAGATTTTGATGTCAATCAGAATCTAAAAAAGATTTCTAAAATGAAACTTAATAATAAAGCAGTCATGATGGGCTGCTGAAATACTGCACAAGAATAAGACGTCTTTATCTACTATTACTTTGCATTGATAAGGACAAGGGAGAATTAGTGTTCCAAAGAAGTAACTTAATTAAAGAATAAATGTTACACTATATGCTCTTTTATTTACAGCATTTCTGGACATGCCAGTTTCATACCAATTGTGTCTACCACGCTAGAGGCATATGGTATCAGGTATAGCACGCTTCACTGCCTATTTTGTCGACTACAGCCTGAGCAAATGTACAAAAGGCCTTTTTTTTCCTTGATAAATGGATTCAACAGCATTCCTCTGTTTAGAACTAAAAATAGCTGCTAATTAGTACAGCAACAATAATGCAGGATTATCATAATGGTTTTATTATGAGAATGTGTTTTATACACCGAAAAAGACTAAGCCCTTATCCTAAAGAGCTTGTGGCTCAACAAGAGCTGTAGAAAAAACATCCCATTTAGATATTTTGCTGCCATCATATCTGGTCTATATGAGCTTATTTTTTTGAAAAGTTAACTTTGACTTTATGTAGCAAATATTTTCCCAGACAGAACCATGCCTCAAGAGTAATACTCATTCATAAGCTTTTTTCCTCTTGTCAGGACTATGCAGGTGTAGTAAGTCCAAATACTTCTGGGACACCCTGCATGTATTACACATGTTGAAACCAAAAAGGACACTCAGTGCACACTAAATGTAAGCTGAAGTGTACGCATATGAGAGATGTGTCCAGATGTATTGCAGGGCCCCATAGCACAGAAACCAACTACTGGAACACAAATTTCAGAGCCCCTCCATTAAAAATGAAGATAGCTTCATACTCCTTGTAGACACACGTTTTATGCCGAAGAACAAACATCCAAAGAAATCTAGATATAGCAAAGTCCAGATCACAACTGTTTCACTCAAATGTGACAGCATGTCTGTGGCAAGTTATTACATGAAAACACCACAAAAGGAAGGTATTTTCTTTGGTTTTACCTGCTTTAAAGCAGCTGCACAAAATAAAAATTTGCAGCATATGACCCACCAGGGAAGGAATCTCTGTTCCATTATAATGTAAATTAATTAAAAAAAAATATTGAACATTTTAAGATTAAGACTGAATGACTGATGCAAAAGTATATAGATAGACATTCATCCCTGGTGGCAAAAGACAACAGGCTTGCTGTGGGGAACTCTTTAGAAAGGGCTTGAAGAGGGAGGGCACCGAATCATGTACTGTAAATGGGTTGCTGTTACAGCAGTAGACAAGAGGAGAAAAAGATTAAGACTGCTTAACTGCAAGAGAAGCAGGAAGAGTGTGGAATGCAGGGATACGTGCCAAATAAGAACGAACAGAGATGGAGGTAGGCAGAAGATGGAGACAAGAGTCTGGGAGAGGGACTCACAGATGGGTGGGGATTTACATGAGCAGAGCAGCCAGCAAGCAAGATAATCTCTACTGCAGCATGTCAAGTGGATGCAAGAACACCATAATGAAATAGGAGAGAGTGAACAGAAAAAGGTTCCGATCATCAAGGCAAGAACTTAAGGCTTCAAAAGAGAAAGCAATAACTTTGGAGAGGAAAATGAGAGGACAAGGAGTTGGAAATGAGCTCATGTTTTCCACCATGAGCCAAAAAGATAGTCAGGGATGGAAGCAGGCACAAATAAGCCTAGGTAGAAGCCACAATGTTTTTAAAAAATAAACAAAACCCTTCCTGGTACAATACACAACAGCCTGCTTAGCAACAAAGGTTGCTGTGATTGCAGAGACTGCAGCCAAAACCTCTGGCCTGTTATATGATGCCTATGTAAAACAGCATCTATCCCCTTCTACCCATGCTCTCCTTTGCTATTACATTCTACCAAACTATGAAATTTCACTTGAAAGTAGGAGACAACAATTTCACTAGAATCCAGATCACACAGTTCACTGTTGCAATAAATGTGATAGGTGGTGGATTTCTTCTGTCTAAATTAAAAGAAAAACTTTTTAATTTAAATATCTTCAATCAGTCTCTCTTCACAACTACTGTATACACAATGCACATGCTTACATTCAACCATGGGCAAGTTCAATCACTCAAGCAAACTACACTTTCTGAAAGTCTGAAACACCAAGAGATATACTCCCAATTTTCAGCTACTACAGAAGGTACATAGACACAATAGGGATGAAAACAGAATAGGCAAATGAACACAAAAGAGGAAGCTGGTTTAAGAAAACTGAAATGTTCCATTTTAAACAGGTCTGACTGGAGGAAGTAGTGGGATGCAAACCCAATGGTTTCAATGTGTCAGTGTCAGCTGAGGTCAGTAGGCCTGAAGTTTATAGAAAGATCACATAACAGATATAGCCCTTTTTCTTTAGGTTAAAATCCAGCATTCTGATGTCACATCTGATCCTTACCACAAAAAGTTACGTTAGCCAACCACAAAATAACCACCTACAAAATCCTGAAAGGCAGTCCGAGCTATTTCTGTAATAGTACCCAAGGCTAAATAAATACTGTAAAGTAGGCTCCGTATCACAAAGGAAAGGCAGAGTTTGCAACAGTCAGAATCTAGAGGGACATGAAACACTGCAATACAATGCTTGATCATCCTTGTGCGCTTCCTGAAGTATTGCATCTCTATGTATATATTTACACACATGCATATATGCTATATATAAACATATGCACACATACACAATATATGTATGAAAATACTTGAAACACAGAAACGTAATGCTTGAACATCCCTTGCATGCTTTCATAAAGACTTCATGCTTATATATGCATATATATATGCACATTCACTATATATAATACACACACACATATAAATCTATGTATAAAAATAACAGATTCCTGCACTTCCAGAATTAGTAAGTAATCCCAGATATATGGCTGGACCACCACGCTTTCACAAATCCTAAATTGTTTGGACTGTGTTACATGTGGGCCCCTGTTATTTGCGGGCCCATCTATATGTGCAGTTTCATGATCAATATCCAAGCTGTTTGTACTATGTTCCTTTTTTTTCTTTTTTTATAAAAGAAAATTAAGCTGCTGCCCTAACTCTAAAATCAACTACCACTTAACTAGCAGACGAATGTGAAAAAAATGGCCTTTTGATACTAATGAACAATTCAGATACACACCATAGCTACATAAAAATACAGTGATGTTAATCTCAAGTACGCATTTCCACCTTGAATTTGCAGAATATTCATCATTCCTTTCATAATGTCCTACATATACTGATTTTTTTTTCATTTAAGCCAATTCTTTCTATAAATGGATTTGGATAAATTGCTTCTACCCCTGAAGCTACCTAGAAAGTCACTGAAACACTAATACCTAAAAGCATAGTTTCACCTTCCACTAGCCCATAATCACATTACCATTTAAAGCTCTGCCATATGTTTACAAAGATAGTATGTGAGCATTCATAAAGAACTCATTAATTCCAAGAAAAGTATGCGATCAATGCCTTTCAGGGTCAGTATGAAATCCTTCATAATTTAAAAGGAAATGTATGCAATAAAAATTTCAGATATTTAGTGGTAACACAACAGCATATAGACCCCTGTCATGCCTTCAGGACAGAGATACCCTCTCTCATCCATATATAGTGACATACTTGGGAAGTTTCATTCCTAGTAGATTAACTAGGAGTGGGAGATAATGTGAGATATCACAGAATCGGAAAATAACATCCTTTTCATGCCATCAGTGTTTATTTCTTTAGGTAAACTACTGCAGCAATAAAGTCAGATTCGTCCAATCATTGTCCCCATGTACAGTGATAGCTATTTCTAGGGAAGACAGCTATCAGCCTGAGCTAATCCAACACATAAAGGGAGAGCAGCCTTCATTTTTCACCACAGTTCATGTGACCCTTTAATCACAGTAAGCAACCTCATTGCCAAAATAATGTCATCTCAAAAAATGCATTTACCAGAACAGCTTCTCTGTGCAAGTGTGGAAGATCGAATTTGTCACTGAAAATGAGACACAAAACCAGACTGAAAGGCGGCTGGGGAGGGGGAAGGAGAAAGCTGCTTCTCAGTGCAGTCACGGGGTTCCAGCCTCACACAAACATGCACATTTGATGGGAGCCTGCGGAAATTAAATGCACTTTGCTTAAGCACCAAGCGCCTAGTCAGGTGGGACGGAACCCCCGCCCAGGGCCTGGGGTACCCGCGAGTGCTCGGTCCCGCCGCGGAGACACCCAGCGAAAGGAGAACGGCGGCGGCGACACTGCAAGCTCCTGGAGCCGGACGCCCCTGCCCCCTCCCGTCCTCCTCCCCAGTCCCCCGCCCCGTGCCCGGGCTCACCGTGTGAGAGACGTTGCTGGCCCTGAGCGGCGGCAATGCGATGGGTGAAGGCGGGCCGGTCCCAGCTCCTGCCCGGGAGACCCCGGCTCCGGTGCCCGGGGAAGACTGCAGCGGGCG
>VYZX01014628.1:139738-167812 GCA_013401335.1 Brachypteracias leptosomus
GAGGGGAGAAGTCGTGGGATCACCAAGTCCTCAGGCAGCGGGAGTCACTTCTGTCAAACTGGAAGGGCAAAGGTAGCACCGTGGGAGGAGGGTTAAGTATCTTGAAACGTGTAATGAGATGAAAACTTTTAAAATGGCAGTGAGGAGAAAGAGCTTTTGGGATTGCCCTGGAATCGTAAGTGTCTCAGCCTAGAATGAGGAATCCGGAGGGCATTATTTGCCTTGTTTTCCAAACTGTACAGCGTGCTTTGTGGAGTACAATGCTTTGGATTCCTGGTTTGTCAGTTTGAACGTCATTAGAGCCAAAAATAGATATCTGAACATTTGCTCAGCTTGGGACAGCGTTGAAATGAACTCTGCTACCTACGCTCAACCCTTTTTGAAGTCTGTACAGACCACATGTATTCTCCCTTTTGAAACAGCTGGTAGATATGTAGAGAGAGCACCCTTCATCCCCTTCCACAGGAAAAGACAGAGAAATAAATCTCCCTTTTTCCTATGCCTAAAAAAAAATAAAAATCCATCCCTGCTGCCAGATAGAAGGACTTTGCCTCTTCCAGTGCCACAGATACATGCATAAACAAAGACGTTTCCTGTACTGGTACAAAGAAATAAACAATTTCCCTAACCCCTCCTGTCACGCAGAAAAAACAATCATACCTTCTCCCGCCCACGCCCACATAATCTTTTCCCTTCACTGTAGCAAAAAGAAAGCTTTTGTCTTTCTCAATATCCAACCCACACACACCCCCCGAGATGTCCCTTCCCCTTGTCTGCCAGGTGTATAAATACTGTTTTCTGATTATACTCAGTATCTTCCCATCATTTTCACAAGCAGCACATGCACATCAAAAGTGTCTGAATATCAAATGCTGTGATAATATTAGTGATCTTGCTGAGATACTTTAAATGTTTCAGGAACTGCAACAGAACTTTTCTAGTTAGTCTAAGGAGGGAAAAGGGGAAGAACCTTGCTCACAGTTGAGCTAGATAAGAAAAAATGAAGTTAATATGAATTTTCTTTTCATAGGGCTTGCAGGAATTCTTACTTCATCTTCAATATTGCGTCTTCTCTGACTGTCAAAGTCACAGATGGCTTCATGCCATGTTCTGGGACTAGTTACACCTAAACATGGAGATAAGAGAAAGCCTGTTCAGTGTCCTGTTTCAACCACGTTCTGGTTGGGTATACCATTCACAGTATGCCTTCCACAGCTTGTTCAAACAGTCTTGGACCACTATGTGAAAGATGGAAGTAGTCTATCACATAGTAAACAGTCTTTTAATTAAGTCAATGGAAACACATTACATCAGTATCTTTCTAAAACTCTGTGCGTTGTAAGCTTTTGACATTAGTCTTTGAGCCTCAGAGTGGACTTGGGCCTGCCTAGAAGCCCCTCTTTCTCTCTCTCCATCTGCAATCCATCCTGGCATATGTGGTTAAGGATAGTACCTGATGGAGTCTAAAGCGGAACTGAAAGTGAAGGCAAGCTCATCTTGATTCCTTCTGAATGCAATACAAGAAACTTCAGTTTTAATGCTTCTTTCATGCAGAGTTTAGGTTGATAAAGAGGAGGAGCATGCTAATATAACTGTTAAAATACCTTGGTTGTAAATAGCAACGCCTTTAACAGCCTTCTTCAAAATCATGGTCACAGATCTACAAAGAAAAGAAGGAAGCAAAGCCTAAATACTGAAAGACAAAGCAAAGATTAATTCTTTCACGCCAAGTGTTACACTCAGGAATCTGAACTATGTCCTGTTGAGTGGCCATAAAATTTTATTCTTTCTGATATTGGCCAACTGAGCATATCGGCACTTTCCACATCAGTACTACACAAGATGAAATCAACAGACTTCAGTTCCCAGGACAGAAATAAGTTTAAGGTGTCTGACAGGAGAAAGTGTATGGTGCTCAGAAATGAGAAAGCAAAAGGAATCAGAGTTTTCTTGATCCTTTTTCCTGTTCCCCCAGCTTTTATTACCCAAAAGTGTGAACTAACTTGTAATGACAGAAGATTAGTCTTCCCTTTCTTGCGAACAAATCTGCTGAGTGTTCATGAGTGTCAGTCTACTTAGAATCATAGCATAGTTTGGGTTGGAAGAGCCATGTAAAGGTTATCTAGTCCAACCCCCCTGCAATCCACAGGGGCATCTTTAACTAGATCAGGCTGCTCAGAGCCCCATCCAGCCTAACCTTGAATGTTTCCAGCGATGGGGCATCTACCCCCTCTCTGGACAATCTGTTGCACTGGTTCACCATTCTCATTGTAAAAAATGTCTTTCTTCTATCTAGTCTAAATCTACCCTCTTTTAGTTTAAAACCATTACCCCTTATCCTATTGCAACAGACCCTACTAAAGAGTTTGCCTCCATCTTTCTTGCAGGCCCCCTTTACTTACTGAAGGTCTTCCCAGAGCCTTCGCTGCTCCAGACTGAACAACCCCACTGTCTCAGCCTTTCTTCATAGGAGAGGTGTTCCAGCCGTCTAGTTATTTTTGTGGCCCTCCTCTGGACCCACTCCAACAGGTACTCACAACGGGCTTGTAAGGTAGTGTCATCAAAGCACTTGTTTTCAAAGGAAATATCTGAAAACTTACTTTCCAGATGTGTACCCAAACAGACCTGCAAACTGGAAAGTGCCAACTCGGTAGAACACAGACAGTACTGGTTCTGCTTCACAGTGGCCGCCTGAGGAAGGAGGTGAAGAGGTCAGCAGTTGGAGGTGCAGGTGGGATCAGAAGGCTGCTTGCTGTAGCTGTCTTGAATGGGTTTAGGTTGGGCTGTTACAGGTATAATCCTCCTATGAGAAACTGTACAAGGTGTTCTAGAACAAAAGTTGGTAACTATGTAGTAAAAATAAAGTGGTTAAATTACAACCATTGATTGAGAAAATTTAAAGTCATTAAAAAAAAAAAAAAACAGAACCAAAATAGTCTAGAATAAAACATGTTATCTGCAAAATTTTGTCTAAAAGTATGCCTGCCCACAGAGTACATTAAAATGCATTATTGAAGATAATATGCTGGCACAGTGAGGAGAGATACAGAGCATGCTGTGTTTCATGAGCCATTTGGTGAGCACCCTTGTGACCAAGACAGATATTAATTCCAGGCAAACCGTGAGGAGTTGCTGAGGTCTGTTTTGCCAGGCTGCCTTGGGACCCAGTTCATATCTAGTAGTCCTGTTAGAGCACTGTACCGCCTTAGCATCGCTGTGAAATCTCCCATACCAGTCCTCTTACCTCTCCAAAGTGGATGCCTGTTAGGGTTTAATTATACGGGGCTTTGATATGTAGTTGTAGGGTGAGAGAGGCTAGGCCATCAGTCACGCAGCATCTCTGCCACTGTGGTATTAGCAAACGCTTATGTGGTCAGATGCCAGAGAATTCCTGAGAAGCCATGCATGTCCAAAGCTGTGGTGATGACTCTCGGGGCTCCCACAGTGACGGGTGCAGCGGTTGCTCAGCACCTTGCTATGTTCTGATTGTTCTCACCAGACACAGCCAGATATTTTGGCTATAGATAAATGACCGCTATAGATATAGCAAATATGAGGCTCTTCAAACGTATGATAGGGATGGAGGACATGGCGCTTAGGGACATGGTTTGGTGGTGGACTTGGTAGTGATAGGTCAATGGATGGACTTCATGACCTTAAGGGTGTTTTCCAACCTGAATGATTCTATGATTCTGTGAAAAGGGGAGGTAAGACAAACCGAGAACAAAGAAAGTAAAAATGTGATTTTTCTGCTGCCTTTTAATCATCTTCTCATACTAAGCAGAATTTGTATAAGAAGGAGAATCTATACTCTCAACATCCTTTAATATGTTCTAGAACCTAAACCATTTACAAATACATTATTTTTCCCATTGTTTTTGTGAAGTAAGCCCTAGATGCTGAGCTGTAAATATTAAAACACTTAGGCTATGTCTCACCATCAATTAAACATAGGTCCAAGCCTCCTGTCTCAGCCAGTAATCAGTATTTTAAAAGTAAACCCTAAAGCCCAGTAAGCAGTTGCCTCAGGAGGGCCTGAACACAGTCAGCACCAGGTTCTCATTAATGAGTTGTGGATAATTTAGACATGAGCAGGACCCTGTAAGCTACAGTGTGGTCTTTCAGCAGATTGTGCTGAGAACAGTGGAGGCACTTCAAGACCTACAGATGCTGGCATTGCAGATGGAAAGCACACAGGTCCGGGCTCGACTAGCTCTCAGACATACACTTCACTGTGTGGTACACATGTAAGGTTTGCAACTCCACCCTCTCTCTGCCCTCCCCAGAAAAAAACAATTCCCAGCAAAACATCGCCTGTAGCTTATGATAAAATTGTATTTCAATACTATTATAAAAAATGAGGTTATGTATTCAGAACAAGAGTGCAGAGAATCACTGCCACAAATCAGTTTGCTACTATGCATTCGTACTGACATGAGGGTGTATGGAACTAAACTGGCTTGCCAGTTTCAGATGTTTGTTGGCCTTTATTCCAGTGTGTGTTCTTTTGAGGCTAAACTTTATGTTGTGTTCAAGGGCTTGCTCTTTCTGCTGTTTAAGAACACATAAATCACCACTTCCGTTACAGTATTAAGAAACAACAAAGGATGTTTTAGTGGTCAGTGAGTACACCCTGAAGAGATACTTCAGGATCCTATGAGTCTGCAGGCAAATGAGTAATTTTTTTATTCATATGCTATTACAGCTATTTTGCAGGAAATTGTCTCACAATATACTTGTATTTTAGTGTTGGCAAATTGCATATTAAAGAAAATGCTTTCCCTTTTCACCAGACCATGCCAATGTTTCTAAGCTTCTCTATTATGTATTTTCTCTATCATTTCTGGATTCTTATAGCATAAATATTCATTAGAACATGAGACTTACTCCTTTGTGTAAACTCCCAGCATATGTAATGGGAGGAGAAAGGTTCCTGTTTTCCTGTCTCGTGCAGCAGATGCAATCCTGATGGAGTCAGTGGAGTAGCATTAACACAAAACTAATCTCAGGGAAAAAGCCTAAAGATGGCTGATTCTTTTCAGCTGCTAGCACATCCTTCTTTATGTACTCAAAAAAAAGTGAACCTCTGGGACAAGAAAATAAGGAAATGATCTATGTGTCCTTGGCCCTTCTTTTTCTGTGGGCCCTTTCCACCCCACCAGTGAAGCTCCTCCATTTCCCCAGTTACACAATCAAGGGAGATGTGATACTTGCACAGACATAATTTAAAACCACTGGCTCTCCTGTCACTTGACTATTAGTCTTTCCTAAAAAAAAAAAGTCCTATAAAATAACAGTTACTACAAGTTTAGTATGCAGTTAATGGTTAGGATTTCTACCAAACTGTTTCAGAAAGAAACCACAAACTTGTTAAACTTTGTGTCATTCTCTGAATTCAGTTTCCCTTTCTAACCACCTTGAAAATCAATACAGAAATTTGGTGTAATCTTTCTTGCACTCATTGTGTGGGCTACTCAGTTTCAAAACCAGCTGTTCACACACAGGCTTAGTCCCAGCTGTTGAAACCCTGGTAACCTTTGCTCGTCCAATTCCACAAGTGAAACGAAAGAGATTTAGCTTTAAAGGGCTTATGGGAATCACTCACTCTCCACAGCAGCATTTCATTGAAGCTGGGATTTAATTCTGTCTGGTGCTGAGAGGTTTCAGCTCCCTTGAGTCAGGGAGCCCATAATCTCACAGGGTGCACTGAAATTGATAAATTACATCTCTCACTCACTTGTGATAAAGCTCATTAAAATTACTGCTCTACAAAAATACAAAAGTGAGACATAATTAAAAGATAATGGGTCAGAGGAACTCAGAATCCAGAAGGAACTCTGACCAGGTTCTTTTCCTCACCCAGGCTTTCTCTGGGCAGAATTTATTAATAATAAAAGGAAAATGAGTCATTAAGATTAAGTCCTAGGACCTGAGTGTTATATTATTAACTAGTATAATCTACTGTTGGGATTTACTGGTGACTTTTGAGTTAAACCATGAGCCGCCTGCTGAAAAGCAAATTTAGGGCTACATGCTGGGAAAGAACTTTCTCATTAAAATGTAATCAAGGTTTGTTAAGGCAACAAGAAAAGCACCAACCTGACGTGCTGAATTAAACTGAGGGGGAACTGAAGGTGTCAGACAGCTGTGAAGAGTTCTTCAGCTCCCTGTTTCTCAGGATGTAAGGCCCACATGGACTTACCTTGGCAAACACAGACTACAGCTGTTGAATGCAAATGTAAGAGGAGCCCCTGGCCATGTTTCCTAAGGATAGTACGTGCAACATACACAGAACTTTTTCTACAATAATGAGCCTCCTTACCCTTCTCCATTTATCTCAGGAGTGTAAGAATTATTTGAAGTGAGTATGGTCAGACTGGTATTCGAGTAACAAGGAGGGATGTGCAGGCATATATTTATATTGGGAAGAGAAAGTTTGGAGTGATCTCCCCAATGCCTTCTTCAGTACCTTACTACTGGTTCTTTGGTGTGCAAGTACTCTGAGCCACCCAACCTCTCATTTTGGTTGCAGTGTGAATGCTTGGTGGATATTTGTATTCAGATTTGAAGAGAAGGAGAAGGAGGAAAATAGCAAATGCATGATGTTAAAATGAAACAGAGGCTTTAATTCACTATAATCATTTTTAATCTCCTTCCAAAGGAACATATATATGCACATTAACACACAAACAATTCACAATCAATTCAGAAAATTGCAACTTAAAATCATTGTATAATTTGGAAATTTAAGTAAACAAAGGAGAATTCCTGCAGATGTTCTACAAATAGAGAAAAGTGAAAAAGAAGGCCCAAGGGAACACTTCAGTATGTGTGCTACTTTATTAGTAAAATTAATCCCAGCGATTTCAAAAGGACCACTCACACACAGTTCCACCTGTGATTAGGATCCAGGCTTTAAATTATAGAACAATTTGCTTAGCTGTGATTTTAATTTGCAGAAAAGTGGAGGTTGCTACCTACAGGTAACTTCCTATAATAAGTTTTAGTTGTGTGTGAAATGGGTAATGTTAAACATTTGGGGCTAGAATAAAGAGGATGAAGCAAAGAAGAAAAACATAATAATCTTTTATTTTCTGGCATTACCTTCCAGGTAGTGTGACCTTTATCCTTTTCTGTCTCTCCATTCAGTGCTGCTTCCACTTGTGCTCTCCTGTTTTAAGTCAGCTTTTTGTCTCCTACTTCTTCTTGTCTTTGTTCTCCTAGCATTGTCTTTCAGTCAATGGGGAGGCTGCAGATGGACCATAGCCCTGCACTGCCACATTTTCTGGCCAGGGCTCTCCATCTCCCAACAAATTGTGCCATCACAGGGCTGTTCCCTTCCAGGAATCAGAGTGGGTGAAGACTGGAGTCCTGCTGTGGAGAAAGAAGAGCTGGAAATGTGAGAGGATGAATGGGCAGGATCAGTGGGATTAAGAGTACTGAGCAAAGTTTCAGGGGACTTCCCTGAATGGAAATAAGTCCCTGTTTCCTGAGGTCCTTTCCTGAGGGCTCTGTCCTAGTCCTGCCCTTACAGCTGCAGAGTTTGTGTCTGGGGCACCTACCCGTGAGAGTAGCTGCAGCACAAGGAAGCACAGGGGAATGAGTGCCCAGCTAGTAGCAGCCTGTTTCTGAGGGAATTGGGGTCCTGATAGGTAAATTAAAAAAAAAAAAAAGATTTCTAAAGAAATACCTTCTTGAAATCTCTGTAGTTTCAGGTCAATCTATTTTTGCTAAATACATATTTTGTTTTATTCTATTTTCCATTTATTCTTAGGTCCTTCCTTCTCTCCCTGCCAACCTGATAGATTTATCCAGTATTGAACTGCAGGGGCAAGACCTTCCCATATGCTGAGGTCCTCCTCTTCCACTGCCATGTTTTTTGTCCTGAAGGACAAGGTACCCTGACAAGCCAGGTATTCCTGGTTGACATCTTCACAATAGTTTTCTGGATAAGATTTTCACCTTGCACTTAAATTGCTCAGAAGGCTACACCAAGCTTCTTGTCTCTGTGAGATAACCTGTATAGCCTCACGGTCTCCACATTCCTGAGAAATGCTTTATTGTAAAAAAATAGTTTCTGAACCCAATGGCACCTCAAAATAGCATGGTCAAAGGGATCAATTCCTTAACCACTGGATACATAAATATTCATTCAGGCAGCAACAAGATGTCATGAGAAGAACTGTGTGTCTTCTCCTTCTGGAAGTTTGAATGGGGTACCAGGCTGGCAGCTGTACCTAAATTGCAGTTTCAAGGCTATGTACTAAATGGTCTATTTCTGAGAGGAAACACAGGCTGTGTGTGATGTGAGGTCACAGCACAGGCCTAACTAAGACATCTTCAGTACCTGGGGAGCGCCACTGAACAAAGTGGAAATATATATGTTGCTGAAAAGAAAGTTAAAACTTTTTTTTTCAAAGCAAATGCTCTTCTCTGGAAGTAATGCAGTATAAATATGTGCCACTAACTTTTTTTTTTGTTAATTTTAGAGATGAAAGTCTCTATTGGCAAAATGCCAGAACCACAGGAAGTAAACCAGAGGACTGGAGGAACAAGAATTGATAAGAACAGAGCATACTTTTTCCAAGGATAGCTGGGGGGTTTTAGGTTTTTTCTTTTTTTTTTTTTTTAAGTAATTTTCACCTTTTGGCTTTTAGCCAAAGTTGTAGTTGCTGCTTCCAAGACTTAAACTAGAAATTCTACACTGTTCCACAGCTTTTCCCAAATCCCGTAAGAAGAAAAAAATCCTTTGGTCCATTTCCTAGAGTATTCCCATGGTATTCTGTTCAAAAGAGATTCATCTTTTCAGGCTGAAAGTTGGAGAGCAAAGCACAAAGGTAAATCATTGCTTCATATTTGTACTTTTTTTTTTTTAAATGAAAAAATAAATGATCAAAAAGTATTGATTCCTTGAGCAGATAAGGCTTCTGAGTAAATATTCAACCTTCATAGCATTAGGTGTTCTGTAACATCAGTTGAATATAACAGGTCCCACATGCACACTTTTAGGGAGCTAATAGCAGTGTAGAGGAACTCGTTTGACAAGGTGGCCATTCATAGTGACCATCAACATCAGGCATGACACCTGATTGCTTCAGGCTCATTGCAGAGAAAGCCATAAATTTTAGAAGTTTGCTATTCAGATTAGCATGGAGAGATAAAGAAACTTCCTCAACTTATTTTGACCTATCCTCATGAAAATTTGAATGTTTTCTTTGCTACTGTGGAGCAAAATCCCCCAATATCTACATAAGAGGATAACTGGAGGATCAACAGGATATCTCAGTCATGAAACATGACAATCTTTGAACACACCTCCAGTTGAGAAGAAAAGTTTGCTTGGTAAACAAGCCAAAAGTAAACCTTGAGCAATGAAATCTCCCACAAGGAGGCCTTTTCATTTCCCATCTTCCCCAAGCACTGTGATGTGAAGTCTTTGAAATGACAGTAGCAGCAAAAGACAGGGGCTCAGGCAGAGAACATGCCCTCGGGACATGCTATGGTTCCAGCAGCTGTGAGGAAGACATTGACTTACAGAAGCACCCAACACAGCATCTTTGCCATGAGCATCACGTGGAAGAAGGCAAAGATCACTCCCAAAAAGCCAGCCATCTACAATCAATGCACTTCCCAGAAACTTGTGTAAGAATGTCTATCAGCTGCATAAATACCATTCATTCAATTCAATGACTAAACCAAAATTATTTTGGCCATTCGTCTATAGGTGTAAGCCAGCCTCATTAAACTACAGACATCACGTTTTTTCTCATACATTGCCCTTGCCTCTGAGCATTGTATATTTTAATCAGAAAACAGCACTGAGGTCCAGTTTTCTTTAAGAGCAGATTTAGAATATGACAACTTCTACTTTTGAAAGTAGATTGCTTTAGACACCTCTGGGCTTTGCTCTAAATATAAATCACCCATGCAGTATGCTTGTCAGCTTAGGCCAGACATGTCATATAAGGGTTGGTTGGATTTTGGAGTTTGTTTGATTGGGGTTTTTTTCACCTAGATATAAAAAAACAATGTAGAAAGTTGAAAAACAACCAGACTACTCTCATCATCACTTGAGAGAAAGAAGCGGAAGCACTAAGTTTAAGACCTTCTTTCCCATATGGCTCATAAAATGTCAAGACTGCCATTTTCTTCTCCTGAGGAAGTTGACAGTAATTTCCATTTTAATACAGATCCCAGGGAAGTAGACAGAACATCCTGGCATTGCTTTTTTCATAGCAGAAGAAGGACCTGGTATGAGACTGACTCATAAGTACCAGACATTATGGCAAACACGGAATTCTCTGTGCCCCAAATGGGAATGCTCAGTACCAGCACCATCCTGGAAGATCTTTAAAAAAGTATGCTCTTCACTCAGCTCTAATTAGGAAACACGACTTTGCTGTCATTCCTAGCCATATTGCACAAGATCAACAAAACTACCGTACTAAAATCTGCATCTTTAAAATCAGTTTCAAATCAGCAATTTGATTCTCACTTCTTAATCATTGATTCATAGCTCATTTAGTCTATGCTTGCAAAAAAACCAGCTTTGTATCTTTAATGGTTGCATGGTTCCTTTGAGACCAACACTAATTTCAGGAGGGCCCTGGGCAAGAATGACATGAGTTCTGCAAGCCTCCATGGAGCTCCCTCCTCAGCAGTGCTGTGGAGAGACGAACTCTGCACGTCCATGCCAAGCTCTAACCTTTCCTCCTCAGCTTGTCTGTGACCTTGCCCCTTCAGGCTATGATTGCCCCAACTTTTAATTTGTGAGGCTTTGCAGTCTTTGGTACTGTTATAGACAGTGCTGGAAGCCAGGAGCAGGGGAAGGATGTGATAAGGAGAAGGATGTGTTGAGATTGAGAGGGAAACCGGGGAATTCACTATTTGCCACAGTCTGCCAGTATCAAGGCAGTGTGCAGTGTGGATGGGAAGGTATGGACTAAAAAGATAGAAGGGCATTCTTATGGACCAGAGCTCTAGAAAGATGGAACTCTTTGTGGGTAAATAGACTGCATACTACAGTTAAAGTTTTGTATTCCGTTTAGTAATACCAAGGAATTTTTGTCTGTTCCTGCAGACTTTTTCACAACATATGGGGTACCCTTTTCTATGCAATATGAAAGAATCTGCCAGGCACAAACAACTTCTTCTAAAAGAAGTTATGACCTTGACTGCAGAAGAATGGATTGATATCCTAAACACTAGAAGCTGTGAGAATGGGCTGGTGAGACCTATTCTCACTTTTGATGTGAAGGAAATTAACTATTTGGATCTCCAGGAATCTCCAGTCACACACAAGTGACACGCAAAGTTGACAGCTCTATCTGGCAATTCAGATCTTCCTGTAGGTTTCGTCTTTCCAGACCATCTGTCAAAAAGATACAAACCCCACACATCTAGCAAGATGGTGAAAGGGAGCAGTTATAGCTGAAGACAAGAATTAGTCAAGACTGTGCTACCTGCTGACTATGATCTCCTCCCAGTTACCATTTCTTTCACCTTGCAAACTTTCCTAATCAATGCTCTTTTATCAGAATCTTGTCCTTGTTCTGTTATTTGAAGATCAGCTGAGATATCCTTAGTGTAACCAATCTATCAGCCACATCTAGATTAACCGTTCTATTTTCAGCCCACAGGCATTTTTTCTTGTTAGACAGCTGAAGAGAAGCTTCTGACTCTAGACTGTCTCTTCAAAGTTCACCTTGCACAACAGCATCTCAACTGCAAGAGAGGAAAAAGGATATGAGAAAATGCAGCTATTGTCAGAAATGGAGACAACTGCAGAAGTGGGTCGTAAGAGTATTCTACAGCAGAAGATCTAAATCTAGGAAATGGGTCAAAATGTAAATTACCCCAGAACTTTCAGCATCTACCTGGGACCAGCGTCCATCTGCACACTGATTTCAAAGCTGTTTCAGCATGCACACTCATAGATTTTAAACTCAGATGACTCTATGGTGATCACCTGGTCTGAAGTCCTGTCTAATCCAGGCCTTAGGATGCTCTAAAGAAAAATCCTTCTTTGGACCCCACAGCAGTACTTGAAGTAGAGCATGTATTTTTTAAAAAGAAATCAATCATATTTCCAGTGGTGGAGAATTCATCATAAGCCCTATGTGTTGAACTTCAGTGACTATCCCCATTGTTACAACACTTTGATTTTATTTCTGGTCTGAATTTGTCTAGCTTCAACTTTCAGCAATTAGTTCTTGTCTGAAGCATTTTATGTCTGATTCGAGTGCCCTCTATTAGCAAATTTCAGCTCCCCACCTAGATTATCAAAGGCTCATTCATGTTACGTGTTGTGTGTGGTCAGTAGGCAGAAAGTAAGATTTATGACTTATATATTCAATAAAAATTGTATTTCAAGATCAATTAATAAAGTATTACAGAATATATATATATTCAGAATGGACATTAAGTCCCCACCCCTGGACCACACAGGTCAGATTTTGCTTGCTACCTGCAATTTGTATAGTAATTGCTACTGTGTAGAGCAACCTGACATTCTTCCCCTCGATCGCAAAAATTGGGTTGTTGTGATTATTGCAAAAAACGACACAAGGAAAAAAAAGCACAAAACATCAACCCAAAAAACTTCATTAAATTTGCCTGACTGCCAGATTATATTTCACCATCCATAGCAGAAAATAAATATGTAGCCCAGAAAGCAACAATAGAGACACAAACCTTGCCTTCCAGAGATATTAGTGATTTATTTCTGAGCATAGGCTCATTTATTTTTGTAGCCCTTACCTTGATTTCAAAAGAAATGTATGATATTGCAGCTAATTTCATCCTGATATCAAAACTAACTTACCTTGCCTTTACATATAGCATCATGTAGCTGGAAAATATTATGTTATTTGGGTGGATTTACAGCAAAAGTGCTTATTATATTCTGCATGTGCATAAGGTGTTTTCCCTACAACTCCAAACCAACTGATCCCGTTCTGTGCTTCACATTTTTCAGGTCTGATCCTATTCCATTTTACTCCACCAAGGATACTACACTACTCTTTCTAATGACAGCAGCATTGGAGGTTTTAGGCACTGCGTTTAAATACTCCCAGGTGAGAGAAGAACAATTTTGCAGCCTCTGTCAGAGACCAAAGCAGCTATAGAAAACATGAGGCAGAGCAAAACAAAGCCCAGTAGGATTATTTGTGTAATAATGTTAATAGAATTGGGTCTTCTGAAATGCCTTTAGATTCTTACGTATGAAGTGAGTTATGCTCAGGTGGACATAAGTGACTAGTATGGATTTTTTATTTTTTTTTTCTGGATTATTCCAAAATACTTTTGACGGTGCAATGCTAAGTTAAAAAATTAGTAAATTCACTTGTTTGATGCTCAGTGAAAAATACATAAATTCTATATTGACCAGGTTAAGAGTTTAGATTTTTTTTTTTTTAAATCAGTTTACCTCACAAGTGAAATAAAGTGAAATGAAATCTTTGTTAGAACAAGATAAAGTATCTGTTTAATATCTATTTTATGTTATATTTCATATATTATAGTCATACTACAAGGCCATTGAGAGTAAAGGCATAAAATAAGTGATTTACATGACATAACTGTGTAATTGGATGATGTACATTCCAGCCAGTGGGAGGAAAGCAAATCTTTCCAAACAACACAGGGCCCACCAGAACTTAAATCAGGATGCATTTAAGTAGATACTATGTTCTTGTGGGTTTTTTCCATTTATTTTTCAAAAATCTCTACATCAGATGGAGGTACTTTTAGGTAAATAGAAGTACCAAAATACTGATATAACAGGAAAAACATTTTCTGTAGGTTTATACAAACTAAGAATGATCAAAAGGGTCAGCAGCAACAAAAATAGTGAATATTTACCCTCCATGCTTCCAGGAGCAATTTTTAATGCAGAATAAAAGAAGGGTGGAATTCAAAACCAAGTGCTTCACAGGCAAAGAAAAGAGGAACACACACCAACATTGCTTGCCATTGTTCATGGCCATGAATGGGTCCAGGTAAGGTCCACTGAGGTCATTTCACATTACTTCACACAACTGTGTCAATGAGAGGAACCTCACAGAGAATATAATCATTATTTATGATCTTATTGAGACCCCTCTTTACAGCCAGGAGAGAGGTTAATATCAATGGGAGTTAGGTTTTTAAGTACCCACAGGTATACTAGGGAAACTTGAATACAAGTAAGATATGTGAAGAAGAGAAACAAATATACGCATTACAAAAATTACAAATATATTTCAGAGAAGGTAGTTACAACGTTATTGCTCAGGCTTTTTCTCTTCCTATCAATGGGCCAGGCATCAACAGACCCTCAGATCCAGAAAGGCACCAGCATCTGTTTGACTCCCCACTAAACCTTGTCACACCAAGAGGGTTACTTGTCACGTAGGATCCAGACATGTCCTTAAGGAGTCTCACACCTGTTCTTAGAGGGTCTGAGTGTTTCTGATTGAGCCTGGCCAGGTTTAACCAGGCTTGTCAGGGGAGTAGGGTATGGCTGTCCTGTCCTCAAGGGCCCCTGGCAGTGTTCTGGTAGATGGGCACAGAAAGTTTCTGGAGATATGCTCCTGGGGTGAAGACCAAAATATAGCTAGGAATTTCGGTCTCAAGGTGCACATCTCAAAAGGCCTTGTTTTGTGACAGTGTACATGCCAAACTTTCTGATATAAGATGTTTCTGGATAGGAATCTCAAGCTGGGGGCACACCAAGGCGGCCATCCTTGTTATCCAAAGATGCATAGGAGTTGCTTGACTGCTGCTACTGTCTTCAATGATACATAGCAGGTTCCCCTCCAGTGCACATGATGGTGGGCTCTGGTACTTAGTATTCAGGTAATAATGTGCTCTACACTTCTGTCATTTTGTCTGTTGGAGTTGGGTAGGAAGACCAGAACTTCTACTTAGCATTGGGTTAGTCATAGGACCTTTGGAGTGGCACACTTGTAAATCATTCATCAAAGAAGTAGATACAGTGTGACACTAAAATTAGAGAAGTGTAGGACAGACATCAGAATACTGCACTTCAAAATTGAGAGGATCGTGAGGGCACACTAATGATAGTAGTGACCACCAAGGAAATCACTTCCATTTTACATATTATTAAATTTGCTCAATAACCAGGAACTAGTCATAGGGAAATAAAATCAGCCTGATTAAGCTGTCACAGATACATGTAGAGCAACCGTGGTTCAGCTTCAGGCTATGGCTGTCAAATGTAAATTCTCAAGGCAGAGTTTTTTCTCAAAAGTGTTGACTATGGAATTTCTTTTTCCTTGGATCTTCTGGTGCCAATGTCTGTCAAGGTCGACCAGTATAAAGTGGCACTGCTTCAGGAACCAGCATGACTGACTGGATCATCGTAGTAGTATGTTTGTCATTGGAAAACGCCTGTTTGAATAATAATTGAAATGAATTGTATAAAGGAAAATGTTTGGCACTACTTAGTGTAAAAAGTTGGGTATAGGCAAAATTCATCCTTGTGACTTTATGTGACCGCTTTCTAGGAAAGTCATGGTTACAGGCTATTGTGGACACCATCTACTGAGAATCAGGTCCTCTCCAGATTCTTCTGCAGGAAATAATTTTATTTTGATTGCTTCTGGATTGTTGAACGACAATGCAAAATGTTGCATGGAATATATCCTGAATCTTTCTGATAGAGAGCTGGGGGAGATGGAGTTTTAGTCATCAGGAGCAGTAGTCCTCTCTGCCAACATCAGCCATCTTAAAGTTTGGTTCCTAGTATAAATGAATCTTTTATTTTGCTTCTCTTGCCAAGGAAGAGACATAAGCACCTCTAGAGTACCTCACCAATGCCTATTTTTTTCTCATTTAAGACAGTTTCTTGTGGTTATATCTCCATAGATTCAATAGGCTAAAACCAGGTAACTTCCCTTGTAGTGAACAGACCATACTATGTCCAGTCTGGCTCTGCAAGTATAATGAATCAGGAAAATTTCAAAGATCAGTTTGAAGGAAAGGGTTGGGTTATTTTTGTTTAGAACAGGGGTGTCTTCCTTCTTGTGCTTCATGGCTGACATAAAATAGAGTCTGAAAATCAAAAATGTATCCAAATATAGCTCTGCTGTTGTCTTGGGGGTTGGTTGTGAGACTAGAAAATGGCGCTGCTTCCAGCACTATATGGATGGCATAATAAAATGTCTTCCAGTTGAAAAGGTAGCAGTTCCTCACGGAATTAAATCTCCAAGATTAGAACAAGTGTAGCAATCCTTTCTGAAGGATAAAGCAGTTCTTGGCAGGCAGATAAAATGGTACATTTTTGAAACTAATGAGAGGTTTTCAGTAGGCTAGCCTGGGAGTTCGATATCACAGTATATATTTAGCTGGATGTATTTTCTTCAGTAAAGCTGCCAGTTTATTCATTAGCCCCGTGCTCACGAACCAGCAGTCATTTGTTAAAACTTTAACTTTCTATTTTTGCGCATGAAGTTTCTGCCAAAGTTTTTGAAGACTGTTTTATCTCTCATCTGTGTTTTTCAGCTTAGGCATATTGCATCTAAAGTTTGAGGTGGGTTTTCTGGGACAAGCAATCTGGGACATTTCATTTCACTTAAATCTACTTTTCCAGTCTTATTGTCTTTGTACAATACCATGTAAATACTTGGTACCTGTTCTATATGCATAAGCAAAACACTATTGTCCATTTCCCCATTATAATACCAGTTTTGTAAAAGACTTAAAATTCTCCAGGCAGTTTTAGCCTGTGCTTAATATTTAAATGTGCTCCAGTTTTGTGGACTGGTATACACATTCATCACTTCCATGCACTGCTTCCATGCAGAGTTGTTACTGCTTCAGAGCAGCTGGTCATGCATGATTATAAGCAGATATAGCTCTACTTTCATCCTGTCTACAATCTTGATGTATCTGTCCTCTGCTGAAAACGAGTAACGCGGCTTCATGACAATTCAAGTGTCATCACACTGTGTTAACAAGGGCTTCATATCAGCATCAGGAGGAAATGTGTTGACACCTTGTTTACAACCATTCTCTGTGGACGTCAAGAACTGACTCTCCTTTCACTCACATCTATTTTACATTGGTGCAGTTCCACTGGGTTTATGGGTACTTTTTCTTGATAGCCATCTGAGAAGAGAATCAGATTTGGAATCTGCCAGTTCTTCTCATTCTGGAAGTGAAAGTTAGTTTAAGATCTCAGACCTGCAGGATGTTTGGAATGACTTTGTGTGTAGCGGTTTTAAATGTAAAAGTGTAAACATAATAGTGTCATTTTAAATATAAAACTCCCTGTTCAAATGTACAAGTGTAAGTATAATAAAGCCTAAGCTTGATATTCATGTGAACCTTTTTTTTTATCCTTGAGCAATTAAGGTTAGCACTTTGGTCTGATCTTCAAATAGCGACTAGTGATTTCAATTTTAGGTCCCTGATATGTCATTTTTAGATTAAGACTTAAGAGAAATCACTTTATTTTTCTCAGTGATTAAAATCTGTTCTACTTTTAAAATATTACTGTATGGGTGAGGTTAATCTAGAAATAAGCAGCAAAAATATAGATTCCTCTGTATCTCTAGTGTCACTGTTATCACAATCTCTGGCTTCAGCACCCATCAAGATATCCCCACTACCTGATAACCACCTGCTTATGGGCTTTTACTCCTCGGTTGATCCCAGAGAGATCAACTTACTGAACTGCCTTAAATACCTCTCCCACTCCAGCTTTTGGGGTTTCTGTCTTTCCTCTTTCAGACATTGTATTGGCTAGTCACAGAAATCTATGACTTCACTGCTGTGAGTGTCTTCTTCTCTCTCTTATGTTGACTTTTCACATTCCCTGTGCTCTTTTCTCATCTTCACTCTTCTCCTTTCATGAGGTCTCTTCCTCTGTGCATTTTTTTCCCTCCTCTTTTTTTTATTACCAAGTCATCCATGTCATTGCTGCAGTATGGCTCTGGAGAGAAACTATAACACTCCCTGATCCCTCGCTCCTCCCCACAGGATTCACTTGAATCTTTTAATGAAAAGAAATCAGGGAGGAGGGTAAGATGGGCAGCTGAACTGTAATCTCCACTAGCATGAGTTCAACGGCCTCATCTTTTCTGCACTGTAATACCTCTATTATTCTCATCTGACTCATATAAACCATGTCTTGTAATATTATCTTCCTTCCACCTCTTGCCAACTCCATCATACTCTCAGTATGATCCCTGCTGTGGGTTTCCCTGTCCTTTCATTCCACCACAGAAAAGTTCTTTGATTTTGTTGTCATCTTGCTCTTGCCTGTGTTTCAGCTTGCCCCTCCTGTCATTGCTCTCCTATAGTGGCACAGTCAAAAGGAAATAAAGTCCGCCAGCTCCTGCTTTGGGCAAAAAAAGTACTTTTCCACTTCTTCGTGTCCAGCCAATAATGTCAAGTGAGGAATTTGCACAGCTCTTGCTGCAGCCTCCCACTCCTGTCCCCAGCAGCTGCCACGCAGTGCTTACCCCTTTGCCAGCTCCTCCCCCATCAGCCAGCACTGCCAGGCAGGACCGCTCCTCCTGCCTCTGAAAATCCCCGCTACCCGTGGGTATCACAACCAGCAATTCACTCATGGCTCAGGGAACTGAAAATGTCTGCTTACATATAAATATGTACACAGGCATACACTTGCCTATATAAACATGTATGCTTTTCGTTCCCCATATGTTCATATAGACGTATACACGCTCACACGGAAACAACTGATGTCCCAGTTCTCTCATTCCCCTCAATAGGTCACATTAACATGCTCATTTGAAGTACAGGCATGGCACACCAGTTTTATTTGCCTGTTTCAAGTCTTCATTGGAGGAAAATCACACTTTTGCATGTGAGTATGTATGTTTGCATCACACAGACTTGAACTGTAGCTAATATTTCCAAACCCTTTCCATGTCATCTGTTTCCCTCAGTCCATACATTCTTTGAGACAGGGCTTGGCTTTTCATGTCTGTGGGCAGCCCAGAGAGGTTCCAACCTCACTAGTGTTAGCAAAATATGTTTTAAAAAGAAAACATTCCTGAAAACATAACCTTCAGGAAGAACTAATGCAAATAGCTACTGGGGTCCTAAGCTTTTCAGAACACTTGCTACTAGGTGGAAAAAAAGCCCAGCTGAATACATTATGAGTGCGTTAAAAGCAGCTTTAAAATTGTTGTGCTGTGGCCAACACGCTGTAATTTTTCACAGGCGTTGCTGGGCTGTGGGAAAAAAGGAGGAACCCAGATGAGCATTTCTTTGTGCAGGAGGCTGAGTGTTTCTCAGAAGCTCTGTCCTCTAGGCTGCTCTCTCACAAGCTTGACTTTTTGCCTGAGGCTGGCAAGAGGCAAGTCTCCTTCTCTTGCATTTCTCGCTTTCTCTCTCCCACATCTCTACAAATCCACTGAGGAGCTCCACCCCTGCATTCTCACGCTTCTTAATGTGACTATAAACAGCACCTTACTCTTTGCCAAATCAAGTTATCTGCATAGGTCATTTCAACCCAGCTTTTGTGCCAATCCCATTTTAATTCAGCCAGAATACTAACAACAACCTTTTATTTTTCTTGGATTGCAGATATGCTGTCCAAAAAGTAACTACTACTTCAAAAGCAAGAAACTACTTAATGTTAGAAGTCTGAACTCTAAAGAGATGACTGCACTGGAGAGACTGCTTGTGCTTTTCCCTTGGCTGCACAATCTTGAGCCTTGTCTCCACTGGACTTTAATCGACTAGTGTCAAGGTTTCCATATAAACTCCTTTGTGTAGAAACAATTGATATCACAAACAGTATCTCTTTTCATTGATCAAAATCCCAAGATAGACTAGGACTTGCCCAAGACAACTCATTAGAAGTCTATACCAGTGCCCTTTAGCTAGCAAAGACAGAAGAAGAAGTAAACATTTATTTTAAAAAGACCAATTCAGTTGTTCTGGCTAAAATTGATGCAGATATGACCCAATCATAACCAATGATTTCATGTATCTTCAAAAAGTGCCAATGAATAAAATGATTCATTCCTGTTACCTCCAAAGCAACCCTGTCATCAAAAGAGACACTCCCTTTTGGCCATGAGAGTTTATATGGTTGCAGTTTAGCAACAGGGACTTGCTTCCACCCTCTTAAAACAGAGCAAGCAGAGGAGCCCAGGGTGACAGGTGACTGTGTGCTTGACTTCCAAACTAGCCAATGCAGGGGGCAGAAAGCTGTGTGTTTGAACACCTGCAGTTCAGGCTTATACTGAATGGTGCACCTTAACCACATCACTGAGATGCTGCACAGTTCTGCTCCTCTCTCCTTACCTGCTCTTGTTCATCAGCACATTTTTCCTTTTGCATCTGACATCTCTATTTTAAATGGGCTGCCAGCCATACGTGCCCTTTTGTCTGACTTTCCCTGCAAAGGTCCCCTGTGACTTTGTTACAGCTACCCCACCAAGAGCCCAAACCAGGTGGCTTCTAGCCTCTCTTTTTTATATCCAATCCGCTGTTGTAAATAATTAAAGGTAATCTGCTGATGAGGATCAGGGATAGTTCAGGTGATCTTTCTGCCAATGCTTTTAACATTTTCTAACAATTAGGAATCACCCCTTGTGCCTGTAGTTAACTTATACCATCAATTCTCCTTTGTCATTTCTCCACCCCCTTTACCTTTTTCACATTCTCTCCTTCTCCAAGGTCATTTAAAAGCCCTGAGAGAGGAAGAAAATGATAGCTTCTCATAGGTGTTTTTAGTACCCAGTCGGGAGGAGGGGATCCTGGTTATGAACGAGGCTTGTGCCACTATAATGCAAGTCAGTCAGAATAAGCAGCACTGGTGATACTAAAGAACAGTGTATCAGAGAGAGACAGTGGTGATATCTAGGTAGTATTTTTGATGCTTCTGCTTTCAGGTGTGAGCAATCTGAAGGTGATAAACAATTACAAGGACATAACATAAGGTCATGAAGAGAAATTGCAGTGAGAACTCTAATAAAACAATCTTTCCAGGAATCTTTATGGCATGGAGAGCTCAAGGGTCAAAGACGACCCATAGTCAGGACACAGAGGAGATGCAGGCATACTTTGCTCTCTGGACAGGAAAACACTGTGTGTCCTCTGCAGGAAACCCTTGCCCTGGGTAAGGTCAGCAAAGACAATGTACACAGATTGCCAGTGAAGAAAAAGAATTGGTTATGATCGCTGTATATTTGGATTTTTTCAGGGCTTAAATATGGAAAACCTTAGGTGGACTTAATTGTTGGACCCTGACAGGCTGCTTCAGGTAGAAGGTGCCAGTATGACCTCCTCTGAACTCCCTGTCTAACCATATTGCAATCCATGAACCCTTGAAGTGTTTTATAGGTGTGCCATTAAGTCAAGGAACCTCAGATGTTAAGTTTATCTTCAGGACAGCTATTTGAGGCTCATAGTTCAAACAATTAATACATGGTTATATTTCAAGTCTCAGCAAAAAACAAATAAAAACTTGGCCGTTATTCAAATTAGAGGCCTGGGTGTTGGACTATTGGATTACACTACTGATGTTTTGGCAGTACATTGAACAAGGCAAAATTGAAGCAAAATTAACAGAGATTGCTCTTTCAAATGAATGATACAATTAGTACCAGCAGAGGAAAAAAAGGACAGCAACTCAAATTGGAATAGGAAAATGACAGGTTAGAAAGTAATTGGATAAACTAGATGTGTTCGGATTGCCTGCACCTAGTGAAATACACCCCAGAATAGCAAAAGAGTTGTCTAAGACAGGCTTAAAGCTGCTTTCAATTGTTCCAAAAGAATTGTGGTGGAGCAGCAAGCATCCACAGGACTGAAGGGGGGCGAGGCTAACACCTACTCAAAGGGGCAAGCAAGCCACTGCGTTGTCAAACTGGAAAAAAAATGAACAATTGGACTCTTTGTGACTATCTCAAAGAACACAAAGTGGTGAGTAACAGCCAGGATAGATCAGAGCAAATCTGATCTAATCCAGTCCAAACAACCTAATTTCACATGATGAAAAGCAGTCAGATTACTGCCGCTTCTCAAGCTGCTGTCAGCTGAGGCAGGCGACATATGCTTGACCTACCCCATTTGCAAAGCATGTCTATGTCTACAAATAAATGTATTAATTGATATATTTTTCTTCACAATTTGTGGGAGGTAAAAAGGCACACAGAGAACATCTGTTCAGAATTCTTTTATTTTTTGTTTAGGGAACAGAAGATTTTCAATCAGTTGCAGCAAAGAGAAAAGGAATAACCCAATCTCCACATGCACCATTAGAAAGAGAAGAATAGACAAGGAAATACTCTTAATCTGCAACAACAACAAAAAATCACATTATATAGAACAAAACTGTCTGATCTTAAGGGTAATTTAGTGTTGGACTCGATTGTGCAATTGCCATCATCTGAACTCTTTAAGAACCAATGAGACAAACACCTGCTAGGAATCACATGGTTATTCCTCATACTTACAGTTATATTTTCTGTGGTTTTCTGTGATTTAGAAAGACTTGTGGCCTCTTGTAGTGCTGGTGAAACAAACAAAACTTCATCCATCTGAGGAGTAAGGTACCCTGTAGTTTGGAGGGACTCTACTGAAACAGATACCCCAGGCAATATTTCCTGACCCTCCTTTCCTAGGTTCAGCCCTCATTTCCAGCCAGTTCAACTTCTCAGGTGTTTTTGCTTTCACCCCTGTGAAGTCTAAATCTGTGGTAGCTGGCAGCCACATGTCATGCAGAACACTGTGTTTAGAACCACTCTTTAGTGTTTTCCTTGCAATGAATAAGGTAGAAGGAAGAGAGGTCCAACATATTGTAACATCTGGAGGACACAGTGCACTGTCAGATAAGCACTGTTCTCCCTGGATGCACAAGTATCTTCCATGCACATTCAGCAAACTTTGTTTTATAAAGCTCACCCTGCCCGCTGTACAAGTGCTGGTGGCAGGACGGTAGCTCCTGTTGGGCACCAAGCCCTAGGTGGAAGCTCAATGTTCTCACCATGCACCTTCAGCATCAACTTTAGGTGTTTCGTTGGACGAAGACAGCTAATGAACAACTAGTCTTATAAAGAATATAGCCAAGACAGTTGTAGAGACTGGATTAGCAATTTATTTAATCTGATACCCGTTTCCCTCCCCCATTTTGAACTACTTTACCAACCCAAATTTAGTATATTGTTTTTTTATGGAGCAACAGGCTCAGCTGGAGGCAGGAACTCAGGCAGGAGATGATAGGAGCCTCTGGGGGACAAATGTAACCGAGAAATGTGTGTGGCAAAAACTTGGCCTTTTACATCTATCCTCTGTTTTGCTGGGCAAATCTTTGTAAAATCGAATCCGCTCTACAGGATTAGTTAGAAGCAGTCCCTAGAGCTGAAATGGTTGTGTCTCCCACAGGAAATTCCAGCTGAGAGCCATGAAACTTCTTCCCTACTAATTTCAACTTGAAATCAGATTGTAAAACAAGTAATCCATTTAAAATTAGTCTTTGCAGACTGGTCTTTGAGCAGAAAATAAGAGCAAGAGTAATCCACAGAGACCAGCAAAGATTCCTGTGGAGCCCAGTGGAATTTCCATTAAAGAGATGACAACTGTCCTGAATTAGCAGTCACTGTCTCTAGCAGGGAGAAGCTCATTTTACTGGGACAGCCCTATCTATTGCCAAACAGATCGTTCAAAAAGAGGGGATGGTGGCTGGCGTTCAGGTGAGAAGTGGTGCTAAGGAAACTGGATAGAAGTGCTCTACAGAAGGGAAATTGAAAACATGGAACAGGCTGTGCCAAGGGGAAAACCTGAAACAGGCAGTTCCAATCAGCAGCGGGCAGAAATAATGACTCGCAGGGAGGTGAGAGATGCCAACGAACACATTAGTTTTCCATTGCTTGAAGTGTACCTGCCAAAGGACAGCCTCAGTAACCCCTTCTAGGCCTTTCCTGTTCCCAGGTAGCAGAAAACTTTCCCCTCTGAACTCATTCACTTTCTTAAGACATTATTCTCTTCTCCTCTCCTTCTGCCTTCACAATTGTTTTCGAAAGGTTTCCCTGAAGGTTGCTTAATCTATCAGTGTCATTTATATTATCTGCAGGGAAAACTGGCATGTGAACAGCTGCTTCCACTCGTGATATACGCCTCTCTTTAGGCCTTCTGCTGACGACCTCTACAGTACATGTGTTGAAATCTAAAATATTTATACATTGGGGTGACACTGTTCTTCTAATTAGTGCAAAGATGTTCCATGTCTTTCATAGCATCTCCTCTGAGACAGTATATGTGATCAGCTGTAGTAATAAATTTGTTCTCTCTCTCCTCTTCATTCTCTCTCTCCTCCTGCCATGCTTAAAGCTGGTTTTATTCTTGGCTGAAACCCCTTCCATTTAGCACTGTCACATTTACTGAGTATCTCAGAGTAAAACTTGATCACTTTCTCTCCTGGGAACCAAGCAAATGTCTTTATAATAAGAATATGGCTAATGCACAAGGAATAGTACACTACCCTCAATCTTGTTAAGCTTGAAGCCATGCTACTAAATTTATTTAGGATGCCACATCTCTGATGTTGTTCCTCAAAATGATCTGTATGATGGTGAGCAGGGTAGGTTGGAAGTAAAAGCAATGTAAGCAATTGCATTAGGGTTCGTGCCCTGGAAGAAGCTCAAAGCCATGCACTGATTTGGAATTTTGTGAGCTGGAGCTTGATCTTTCTTGCTGGCTGTGACTCAGAACCTGGCTGAACTCCATTGTTCCCGGCAGCCCAGACCTCTGCTCTACCTTGGGCCCCTGCAAACTCTTTAATCGACCCTGAATCAAATGAGTATTGGCTTAACGCTGCCAGATGTCATGGGTAATATTAAATTGTCTCATAACTCCCCAGAAAGCCAAGAGAGAAAATAAGCAGATCTGAAATGGATGCCATTCCAGCTGCCCATTGAAAAGTGTTTTGTAACACTTTCCTCAACACTGTGTAAATATGAAATCCTTTTGCTAGTAACCCTTAGAGAGAGAAATATTTTTACACCCAAATGAGTAAATTGAGGCACAGGTGAGTGAGCTCTCTGGAGAGGGACAGTGCTGAAGGAGAACTCAACAGCCTTATTTCAGTTACCTGCTCTGGCCTACCCCTGGGGCCTCTGCTGCAGCTTGGTGTGAAGGATGGGAGCACCAGGCTGGCTTTAAAGCAGCTTGACTGTCTGGCATCCAAGGTGGTCCCAAGACACAGCTTTGAGCAGCTCTGTCACTATTCCTCTACACAACAGCAGCTTTCCACTGCCACGGACAGGCAGTGCTGGTGACCAGGATCAGTGACAATGGGCTGGCATTGCATGGCTGTGAGACAGCCGGGCTTTGCTGCTCCACTTCAGCATTATAGCTGCACAGAAGGTGCTGCTTTCTGCTTCTAGACCTTTCGTTCTGCCATGGCAGAAGTATATGGGCGATTTGGATGCTGATTTAAAAGCCAGACAACTTCAGCAAAGTCCATTTCAAAGGCAGTAGTTGAACTGACTCATTTTAAGTCAGCCAGAATTTTACCTATGGCGTCATTTCTATACTATTTGCCTCAGATGAAGATTTATCAGCAAATTCAGTCAACCTTTTGGAGCCTGTACTGGCATGTGCCAATTGTGCCTTCATGAATTAGGGCATTTACCAAGGTGTCAATGTACTTTTTCAGGGCTAATGCTTGGGCAATAATAATTTGTCCATTAGGCAATATTAAAATTTTCTTATGATCCTCCATCTACCTCATCTTTTCTCCAGAGAGCTCTCCTGCTGCTTTTTTTTCCCCACCACTTCACACATATACCTTTCAGCATCTGAATTCAGCCAGGCTGAGATCCTAGATGGGAGCAGCGCCACAGAGCCTCCCTCCACCCAGCTGTGCCAGGATGCTTCAGAGGCCACCAGCTGGGGTAAGATGTTGGGGTCCAGCCGGGTTGATGGTGCCACGGGGTTGCCACCCAGGCCCATCTGGCTAGCCCATCAGCCAGCCAGGCTGACACAGCTAATCCCTCTCGCTGTCAGGGACAGCTGTCGGACAGTGCCGGCTTTTTGGTCACTGCCAGCCCAGGCCAGACTTAAACTGGTGTCCTGTGGACAGCCTTGGATCTCATCATTGCTCCTGCAAATGATTTTCCATTTGTTTTCTAAAATGGAGTTTATTCTGCTGGGTAGGTGGTGCTGGTGCTGGCTAGAGCGAGGTCTCCTGAGCCCAGAGAGGCAGGAGGCTGAGCTAACTAGCCCTACAGGTTTTGATCTGGGGAGTTCAGGGTCTGCACAGATGCCTTTAAAACACAAACAGGAGGGAGTGTTCAGCAGGTGCTCTCAACCACAGCCCTGCTTATTGTAGTCCTGACTGCAAAGGTCACAAAGCATACAGATGAAGGTTACTTCTAGTTATTACCCCAGTTACAAAAAAAAAAATCCCACACATGCAGTCACCCATGAATAAGTGAAGGAAGGGAAAAATGTCTTATGTAAAGCAGAAGCTTTGGGGATTCACTTGACTTTGTGTGTGCATATGTGTGTGTAACATTTGGTGATAAATGCTCATTCTGTTGGAATGGATATTATTCATGAATATGGCTTCAGTTTAACTAATTGCTCTTAACTTTAAAAAAAAGAAGAGAAATTTCCAGTAAGTCTAAATACCTTACTTCTTAGAGATCTTCAAAATGAAGCATTTCAAATTCTCATTTTAAAAGAAAAAAATTGCATGATTATCAATCTGCTTTGTTTTTTTAAAAGAAGGTTTACGGTGAGGAAGAAGAAACTAAAGAAAAAAGGAAGCAGCTGACCTAAATCTAAATTTGCCAGGTATTCTAAATTTGGCCATCTGACTGAATGAACCTATCTTTCACACAGACCCTTCTCAGAAGAGGTGAAGTGTGATCTGGCCATTCAGGGTGAGCCTTTCACTCAAAACCTGTTTGATAGAGAAGTCTGAATACCGCAGGGGTGAAATTAGGCCAATCTTTGTCCTTTAGAGAGGCACCTGAAGCTGTATCATTGAGGATTAAAATCTTCTGGGACTCTCGCCTCTGAGATGGACAGATGGCAACTCCATGTAACAACAAAAGCATTCTTGCAAAATAAATGAAAGACAATTAGTCACCTCCTACATATCAGGAGTCTCTAATCCAGGCAGCAAGTGTTTGATGGGGATTTGAGAGTGATCAAACAAGCTGCTCTTAAGGTATCCTTTTTCTACAGCATATGGAGGCTAGAATTTAGGGCTGTGCAAATAACAGGTTTTGTGTTTTTTTTCTTTTTGCTTCTGCAATCGAATGGCAAAATCAGAAATAAGAGATTACAATTTGGATTGCATTCTAGGTTTTCACTGAAACAAGACTAACAAAAGTAATGGCATGCTCACGACAGATCCCATGTATTTCATTTCACTTTCAGCCACTTAAAAAGCCACAGCAACACTTGATCCCATTAAGTAAACACTGTTAATGCATCTCCCTCATTGCAATGTTAGTGATTAATGTCAGTGATCAGGTTGTGAGGTACCAACACTGAATTCCCTCCTCTACCAAAGAGTCTTCAGTGCATGTGCTCTGGACAGGGCTTTTAACATGCAGGTGTCCTGGAGTTTGTTTTGCTGACCTTATTCTATTTCTTCGTATTTTTAAGCAGATGCTATAGTTTGGACCACACCCAGCAGCCTTGCCAGAAAAGCAGTCCTGGGGTGGCAAGGATGGGTGCTGGTCCACCCTGGAGACAGTGGGTAAATCAAGGTGCCAGGGACAGTGCCAGAGCTCTGAGAGCAGCCACACAGCACAGCAGCCAAGCACCTTTCCAGCTCTGCTTGAGCTTTGAACCAAAGCATTCCTAGAACATAAGGAAATGATGTCATAAGTGCAGAGGTTTCTCCATCATTGTGTATCACAGAATCACAGAATGTCAGGGATTGGAAGGGACCTCAAAAGATCATCTAGTCCAATCCCCCTGCCGGAGCAGGAACACCTAGATGAGGTTACACAGGAAGGCGTCCAGGCGGGTTTTGAATATCTCCAGAGAAGGAGACTCCACAACCTCCCCGGGCAGCCCGTTCCAGTGTCCTGTTACCATCACTGAGAAGAAGTTTCTTCTCATATTTAA
>VYZX01014628.1:168669-193141 GCA_013401335.1 Brachypteracias leptosomus
CTTTCTGCTGTCCTTGACCCCTCTCGCCAGGTTTAATTCTAAGGAGGCCTTAGCTTTCCTAGTTGCCTGCCTACAACCCCTGACAATAGCCTTATACTCTTCCCAAGTTGCCAGTCCCTCCTTCCAAGATCTATAAACTTTCCTCTTCCACCTAAGCTTATCCAGCAGTTCCCTGTTTAACCAAGCAGGTCTCCTGGCTCCCTTCCTTGACTTCCTTCGTGTTGGGATGCTCCGATCTTGAGCTTCATAGAAGCAGTCCCTGAATGCTACCCAGCTATCTTGGGCCCCTTTACCTTCAAGCAGCTTTGCCCATGGGATTTCCCTTAGCAATTGTTTGAAGAGGTCAAAGTTGGCCCTGCTGAAGTCCAGGGTTGCAACTCTGCTTGCTATTTTGTTGCTGTTACATGAGATCCTGAACTCCACCAACTCATGTATGTTTGCTTTTATTCTGGCTTTCAGAGTCAACATTATCATGCCCAATATCTGACTGAAAATGTAGCCTCTTACTCCACCAAGGGACACTGTTTTGTTCCTCTGTAGCATCCTCCCTTCAGCATTCTCCAGCCAGGCCCACAGTGCTGCTACCAAAACCGCTTCTGTTTCATATTGCTCTGACTACATCATACCTAGTAATTCCCTTAGGCTGCCAGAGACATCTACATCAGGTTCACCAAGTCCTTTTGGTTTTTTGTAAGCCTCATGACAGTTCTCATCCTGCTGCTGTACCTGGTCTTCACAGCTGTAGTTCAGCCCCAGAAACATTTCCTCACTCTGCCCTTTGGGGTTTTTTTCATGCTGCTCGCCAGGCTCTGCTTATGCCACATCTCCTGCTCACATCAGTCTCATTCCCTTCCCCAACATGTGACCACATTGCCTCCAGTGCACTCTCTTGGCACAGTTAAAGAGGCTTCTTACACCGCCTTTACCCCAGGAAGTCTTAGGAAAGTCACTTCCCAGGGGACTTGCCAGGTGCAGGGCAGGGCTGGCAGAAAAATTTCAATACCACCTTACTGCGCTCACCAAGTGCAATGTTGCACTGACTTCCCCCACAAAATTAAGTAGTCAGTGACTTCTCTCTGCATTTCTTCCCTTCCCAGCACCTGATTGTTCAACCTACAAACTAGCAGGGACTAGTGTTGTCTCCCATCATTTCTCAGCACAAAGTGACTCTGATCTCTGCAGATCTAAGCCCTGCTGTATCAATAGCTAATTAAAGTTTCTTCCATATTTAGGACCCTAGTCATGCTTTTACTGACAGTGCTGTGAAATCACAGCGACTGGAAATCAGACTCAGTGATAGTAAAAAATAACCGACCAGACTGTACACATCAAACGTTTTCTGTCCTGTTTCACTTTGTCTCCCTTATCTGAACCACATGGGTGGAATTTAGCTCCTCTATTTTTAAACCTTTAACTCAGGCATTGACCTCTTTACTGCAGTCACCCTAGCTTCCCTTTGCAGTCAAAGAAGAGAGAGGCACTTCTGGGGTACAGTTTGCTTGGCCTACTTTTGGGGTCTACTTTAGGGCAAGATGAAAGAAACCCTAGAAATGCCTCTTTCTCTTCACTAACTATAGAAAAAAGTCTTGGTAGTCATGCGACATGCCTGCAGTGCCAATCAAAACCTAACCTAAGTGCTCTGAGGTGCCTTGTATGCACACTCTTAACTCTGAGTAATTGAATATATTGAATGTTATGTGTTACATATATTCTGTATTTATATATATAATAGCAAGTCTATGCATCCATGTAAGAAGATAATCAAGCAGCTGTAGCTATCGTTGCAACATTTCTCTTACAGTTTCTTAGAAACTTCTTGGTGATTCTTTGCATTTCTGATAGTGTCATTCCAGTGCCAGACGAAAATCAGAGACGGGTTATTTCTTTAGGTCTTATCAGGGCTGTGCAGCAGGTTGCTGGGGAGGATGGCTGGAACTGGAACTGCTGAGTACTTGTAGTATCCACCATGAATTGATTCCTTACCAAGGCACAACTCCCACTGAAGCTTTTGGAAGTGGGGACTTCATGTGTTAATGTGAGAAGCCAGGCTGTCCCCATTTTTTTGCCCCAGCTGACCAAGATGAGATTGGGAAATTGGAATCTACATTTGAATCTATGTGTGGGTCACTTGATGCTGAGACCTACAATATTCAAAATTAATAACTCACCAGTGCCACTGGATCTGCCTGATAGATACTGTTAGCCACACAATACCCTGCAGCCATGGAACTGGCACTTAGAGAAAAAAAATGTTTTTTAAAAAGCACCCAAAATGATGCAGCCTCTGAACTAACCTTGCTGGTACATTTATTGAAGAAGACAAGATTTTTTGGGGAAAGGTAAGCTGCATATGCCTTCTTGTATATGCTTATAGAGTAGCTGTGAAGAAAGTTTTCATTTTCCAGTTCAAATCACTCTGCAAGGAAGTAATCATTTCTTTTTTACTTCAGTATACACCTGAGAAGAATAGGTATCAGTCACAACAGAGGACATAGGATTGATTGCACAGATGAGGAGAGACATGTTGCCTTACATATATAACGCCACATTTACCTCAAGACGATATAAAAGAATGGAAGAGAATAAGCTGCTGCCATCACTTTTTTGCAACAGTAAGTCATTTGGTCTTGAGCACAAATATTGCAGTAAAGTCTCTTGATACAAACACCATTTTGTGATAGACAATTCCATTTATTTCCTTGAATTGGAATGCTAATTAAATCTGTCAGTGGTTCTCCTGCCAAAGATCTGCTGCTACATCTGTGGGCAAAGCTGTATTTAAATACCCTTCAGAGCCAGTAGCATTTCATTGATCAGATTTATGAAGGGAATGTAACCTGGAAAAATATATCCTATTATCTTTTCACCTAGGAAGACAATCTGATAGGTAAATTCTTAAGTTGAGCCGTCTTTCAGTAATGAGTCTAACTTTCTGTATTGTAAATGAAAGTATTGTGAATAATATCTTAATTTTTCAGTGTATCTCTTTCCAATGATGAATCGCATTAAAAATGCACTGCAAAATATTTTCCCTTCGTTCCTAAGAGGCATTGAAGCTGTTTCATTTTATGCTTGATGGAACCTGCAGAAGCTGTCCTGCTATGCTTTACATGCTGCAATCCTGAGACTCTTATGCATCTTTAAAATAAAATTGACCTTTTGCTGTACTGCATTTCCTCTGGAAAGCCCTGGAGATCAGTATTTTCTTTCTCATTGGAAATAAACCCAAACCATTGATCAATACTCCACTGCATTTAGGAGGTGAGTTTCTCTGCAGGAGTAGAACTTTGGGGGCTTATTATCATTTCCCCTTCCTATATATCTGGCTTTATGTGTGGTCTGTGAAAGATGGATACTCGGTGATTCTACTTGGATCATGCTGGAATACTGAACTGCAGCAATGCCTGCACTAAGGCAGCTCTCAGGCAGGCCTGTGGCTTGCTGAGCACTGCCCTCAGCTGCACTGCCAGGCGCAGCGTAAACCTGTCTGCAGAGCTAATAACAAGAAAATACACCACTTCAGTGTCAAATAGATCCTTGGCCAAACACGTGGATTTTAGATCACAAAGGCCTCAGTGAAAAATAGCGTGATAAATCTTAGTCATGGGGAGGTCTATGTGGTAGGCATTACAGCTGGAAACATGCAGGACTCAGATTAACATGATTCAAGGTCATGAAAGTTAACAGAAATGTTTCCATAGGGTCCAGGACTGTGGAGCAGGTCCCATCTTCTCCCTGTTGCAACACACTATGAGATGAAGCATCTTTCAGGGTGCCAAGAGACCAGGCAACTCCCCCTGACCATGCTAGGTGAGCAAAATGACACGGGGCACCCACACAAAAGGCTCCTGTTATGAGAACCAAATGGCTGCTGAGGCTTATAGAGAGGTGTTCATGAATGTGGATATTGGCCATCCCAGACAATCTGGCCCCTGTTGGTGTTGTCAGGACCCCAACATGATCAAGAAGGTGCTTGTTCTATAGTTGTTGCACTAAGAAGGCATTTATGGACTGAACTTGCATGTTCTCACTGAGCTGTTTCACTGTGTGTGTTTATAGACAGGTAGCTCCCATTCTGGGAGCTTATTTAGTGGTGTTACTGGGGCTTTTTGGCTTAGCCCATGTGGTTTTTAGCTTACAACTGTGCAAGCAAAGTATGTGCAACTGGAGACTGTGGCTGGCCAAGGCCCTGCAGTCAGTTCCTGTATTTAGGATCCATGGGAAAATCAATACACCCTGGAAGTCCCCAGCACAGTCCAAGTGCCTGGCATACTCTGGCTACTCCTTAGACCTGTCCTCCTCACCCAGGCCCTTGTTCCCTGTGAGAGGGCGTTGGGGACGCCAGTACCACCGTGGGTCCCCTGTAGCCTCCAGTGTAGCACTGGGGGCTGTGGGTGGTGTGGGCTGAGCTCAGGGAAAGTGCGTGAGCAGAAGCAAACCCAGTGATCCCACACGGTGTTGTTTCATACATGGAAGCAGTTAGTTGCTATTATATTGGACTGTGTGTTTGCATGTGAGCCCAGACAAGTGCTTTCCAGAACAGTGAGGAGGAATGAGGCAATGGTGGGAGCGCTGGCTAGAGCCAGCAGCCTGCCTTGAGAGATGGCCGGTGCAGACATAAGACCCCCACTGCAACTTGAAAGGTTGTTGATAATTAATAAAAAGGTCTCCATTTTTAAGAGAATGGAGGCAAACAGGCAGGTCAGGCCATTTGGGACTCTCAAGAAGGCAAAGCAGCTCTACAGCAGCCCTGAGGCTCAACTTTCTTGTCACTCTGGCCACCAAAGCATGGGGATACCCAGCTATATTAGGTAAAAATCTTATGCTGAAAATCTATAGCAGGTGCTCTCAGGGCAGCTCTGGGGATTTCACGCTGCTCAGAGATCCTAACATCTTCTAGCATTAAGCCAGAATTATGGACCCTTAATGACGTCTAAAGCAACACAGGGTCCTCAGAGCAAAGGTCTGCCTCAATGGCTGCCATTTTCTCAGCATAGCAAGTGTGATTATTGTTCTTAGCTGGCCAACAGTGATGCAGACAATGGATCTATGTGTCTGACTAACAGCTGTTATCACGTATGGGATCAATATGTGCCTGCCACGGCTCAGTATTTTAAGAAGGATGAGACAGAGGCACAGAAGGCTGCACATAATGTCTGCTCTCCCTATACCATTCTTGGTCATAGGTTACTGGGTTATTCTAGCATCTGATGTATCCAGGCTAATCCACTGGAAATCAATCAGATCAGCTGGGAATGAGCATCCAGTGATGACAGATCGAGTTAATGGTTTTTATTGCCGGTTCAGTGACAAGGGTCTAATCCTGGTATTTCTGCGCTGACGTGCAGAACAGAGAACACACGGGAGAGCAATGAGACAGGCAAGTAAGTGTAAACTTTTAACTTCTCAAAGACCTATACATATGAGTGGGCTGGTGATGGAATAAATAACTTATCCTGCATTTCCAGTAGAAGGTCAAGACCAAGCAACTTAAGTTTGTATCTTCCCCCACATCTCACTGATAACATTACTGACTTATATGTACCTATTTCCTCATCAAGATACATACATTTCAATTATAGAGCTGTCCCAGCTTCAGTCTTGCCTCCAAATATATCAAGGCTTTAACGTTGTCACAGATACCTAAATACCATTAACACCAGAACTTGGTGCTGTTCTGCTCTGGGTTTTGTATTATTTAATGTTAAATGTTAATTTAAATATAATTTCAGCTAGATGTTTATTGTTTTTTCTTCTTAAGCACTGTCCCCTTTCTGAAGGTGATATGGTAGAGGGCTACAGTCTGTATTTTCCCTTGCAGGCTTCAAGGTCTGTTCCCCAAAGATCCAAAGATAATTTTTTGAATCATAATTGAGGAGGTCTTGAATTTTAACTCTTTAAGGGAAATTAGGAAAAAGCACTCAAAATCAGAAATCCAGTCACCAGTCATCATTTAAAGACTTCATCATTTCCATGCTGCTTTACCAGTAATTTATCCTCATAGCTATTATCCATCTGGAAAATAGGCCTTTGCACATGAACATAAAAAAACATCAGTGAGACTGCTAATATGGGAAAGGCCGGCAGGATCAGACCTTAATATTTCACATCTAATCCTATGAATACTGTGTTTATTAGGTCACATATGCTCTACTAATTCCAGCTTTATTTATAATGGCTTATTTCTTAGGATTAGGTTTAGAACAGCAATTGGCTGTTCAACAAACAGTGCACTAAAGCATCCTCGCCTCGCAGCTAGAAGTGGCTTCTTCTGATTGGATTGTGAAAAATATTTATCCAGCTCTATATCTAAGCAATTGAAACTCTTCATGATGAAAGCTGTGCCTCCTCACAGGCCTCATGTGTGTACAAGAGCATTTCCCAATCCACTGGCACTAACTGCTTCACAGACGTGAAGGAATCTGATGGTGAGGACTGTCCAAAAGTGTTATCCAAAACGTCTGCTGCACCTGACAAAATATTCCTGCCTCTGTTTCTGCAGGACTGTTTGCCTGGGGTTCACTGCACTTTGCAAACCCCTCTGCCTTTATCTGTGGGGTCAAGGGTGCCTGTGCCCCACCCTGCAGAGCTCATGGTGCCTTCTGCTGGAGGCTGTTTCTGCACCCAGGTTGGCAGTGTCCTTGCTTCAGTGCCCATGGCCAGACCCCCCCCGGGCTCCAAGTCACATCCTCACCCATGCAGCCATACAGCTCACAGCTTCTCTTCTGAACCCCTTGTAAAAGCCCACCCTAAAAATAAGCTGCTTGGCTCATGGATGCAGCAAGAAATAGCAAGAACAGTTATTAAACAAACATGCTCATGAGAGCACACAAAGTATTGGTTCACTTACACATCATCCAATTAGTTCATTATGTCCTCTGCCATTTGCATCACATGCCCAGGCAGCCGTTTAAATGCTGGAGTTTTTCCTTTATTTTTGTTACTCCCAGGACTATTCTTCCTCCCATTGGCTGGTTGGACTCACTGTCTCTCTTCTGAGGCCAGGTTGAATATCAACCACTCACAGTCCTGTGTCCGACTATCTGCCCTGCCTGGAAGGTCCTGCAGCCAGCTCAGAGGACTCCCATCTACACACCACAGAGGCACACTTCACATCTGCACACCACATTCAGACACATCTTTCCCTAAAATAGCCATCATCTTAATGAACAAGGATGCAGAAAATGCTGGAATCAAAATTATGTCAGCCATGAAGTCAATGTTTCAAATAAACCCAAATAAAATTAGTTAATTAGGATGGCAAGCAACATCAATCTGCCAGTCTATAAATTAAGAAGAAATTATTTGAGCTGATCAGAAGATTTCTTGCTCTCTGTACTTTGGGAATTCACAACATCCTCCTGCTTGTCTTGGTTTCAGCTGGGATAAAGCTTTACACAAAAATCAACATGAAAGGGCCCCCAATCCAGCAGCTCCCTCGCTGTGTATCCTTTCTCCTCCTCTCCCCCTCCCTAGCTTCTGCTTCACCTGGTCTTTCAGTCTTTTGAGATTCCTGCTTTTTCCTCTACTGTCTCCTTTTTCATTCTGTCTCTCCAGAAACCATTTTCTCTTCCAAAGCAGCTATGTGCTTTAATCCCAAATCCCGTGTTCCGGAGACTAAGGATCATATCAGGAACACCAGCAGTTACAGTAATAACAATAACCATAATAGTAGCAACAATGATTCTCATCTGCAGCGGAGGATATTGAGGGCAAATTCCCAGGACAGTTGGGCAGCAAGGACCTTCAATATGTGAAGGAAGTCCTATCATCGCTGGGGCTGGTAGGCAGCCTGGCTTGAGGCATGCCCTGGTCATGGGATGGCTCTGTGCAGGTTTCCAGAGATGCAACAACAGAAGCACAGGAGGTAAATTGCTGTTTATTATGTCTCCTGCTGATGGACTTCAGCTGACAGGATTTTCTGGCAGCAAAGCTGTCAAGTCATAGAGGTGAATAAGGTGGGGAAAATCTCAACTGCTCAATCCCTGTCCTGTCATGAGTACTAGGTTGCTTCTTAAGCCCGCGGGTGAATCGCCCGTGAGTGGCCACACATGATGCTTGCAGAGCAATGCTGCCCACCCAGCTGCTGCCCGCCCAGGCACACGGATGCCTGGCGCTGGCTCCAGCCATGCGGGCATGAAATGCAGCTGCCAAGTGTGGCTTTCCAGTGGATGGCTTATTGCATTTCACAGAGTGCTGAGCCTTGGGGATTTCCTTAAGGCAGCCTCGATGGATGTGTGAGAGGGGGATGAGCTGAGCATCTTCTGCTACCTATTAAGGCAGTCCAAATCTCTTGCTCCGACATGGAGACACAAAGACTTCCAAAGGAGACCCCCTCTCCTGCCCTTAAAATACTTCATGCATTGCTTGCCACTTTTCTTAATGTCCCAGCTGCAGAACAGTGAGTTAGGACAGAATCCCAGCTGAAACTGGGCAAGCCTGTGGCTTTCAGATACTGTAACACAAAACCCCCAAATCACCCAAGGCAAGGAAAAAGAGTCAAAGATACATTTCTTTTAAAATCTCATGGTTTTAAAGCAAGCCTTGTTATTGTTTTTCAGGGGGGATATTCCATGCATGTCAGTACGCTGAAGTAGACCCATCCTTAAAATATTTCCTCTCACATGGTGCTGAGACTCTTTTAAAAGGTATTCATACATACACATGGAAAGTTAAGTTTGACAGAATGGTAAGAATGATAAATGAGGTGAATTTGCAAGTTTTTGTCCTTAATTCCCATTCCATTATCACCACTTTCCTCCTGCACAGAGGTGCCTGCTTGGACTCTCACCTTAATTTACAAGTGCATCTTGAAAGACAACTAATTTCTGCATCAAGTCTATGAAGAGCCTGTTATGGCCTTGCTAAAAGGTAACTGCTTGATATGGGGGTGTATTTTCAAGTTTGACTTATTTATGGACTTCAAGGATTTTTTTTTTAAATATTAAAGTGTTCTAATATCATCTTGTTCAGCTGGTGACAAGGGAATTTAGAAAAGATTAAAATTGCACTAAAGGGTTTTATTATTTTATGCAATGGACTAGCAAATTAAATTAAATGACAAAGTGTTGGTAGTTTTTTAAAAAAAAACACAAAACACACCAGAAATCAGCCTAATCCTAAAATCTTGTAAATTATACATGTAATATGGTAATAGGGCCTAGTGAATATGTTAACTTTTCATCCTCATTCAGCTAAGATCTTGATGCATAAATGTTACACAGAAAATCACATATTCACAATGGGATGTAACTGTGATCTAATTTAGCAGCACTTCTTTTCAATTATCTCTTTATTTTCCTCCTCAGGAGCTGCAAGGAACCTTTCCCCTTACACGTGGGTCTCCAAAGCAGGAGATGCAGCTCGAGGAGGCATTTAGTGGCAGCTTGTTCTGCCACTACCCAGGGCACTGGCTGCTAACTGTATGGGACTACAGGCTCGCTGCCCTCTCCCATTCACCTTCTTCCCCCAACAACTGGTGGGTTCAGTAGCATTTGCCACGTCTGTGAGGCCCCCACAAGACTGTGGGTCTCCTGCCCTCACGGATTTCCATGACGGTTGCAACATCCAGAAGCTTTGGCTGCTCTGGTTTGTCAAGTTAATGAATGGTTGGAAAATTAAGTCCTGGAAATGTTTGTGCCTGTGTATGTGGAAATATGGGAGCTGATGAATGGATGCCAGAAAGACAGAAATAGCAACAGGTTGTAATCTGGGGTGGGTGGCATCTCCATTTGCTACTGGGAAGTACTGAGAAGCAAGAATGGGGGTTACCCAGCCTGTGTCCCTGATATTCCCCTCAGCTTTTAAAAGACCATTTCTCATGCCTTCCCTTGCTGCCATCCCCTCTGGGGGCCAGGTGGCATTACTAGATGAGCAGTCCCACGAGGGATGGGGACTACAGAGATATCCTTTCCCAGGGGGGTGGAAGCTCAGGGCTGTGCTCTGGATGGCCATGCAGTGCCTCGGCCCATGCCACAGCCTCGCTCATGCCAGGGACATAAAAGCAGTGTCTTCGCTCTCCTTTCATCTTTCCTAAAACTCAAAGGTCTGAGAGCTCTGCCCACCCTCAAATTAAATTTGAACTAGTGGGTATGTTGAAAAACTATTGTAGGGTGGAACAGAAGCGCACTGGTGAAACCCCACACAGCCAGTGTCCTCACAGAAGCCTGATTTCTTTAGAGAACTGGGCTAAAATCATAATTAATCAGGAAATGCTGTCAAGAAAGGTTGTGCCTATAGGATCTGGCCAGGCTGGATGCTGGCTGGAAGCCCTGAGGCTTTGTTATCTGAGAGCTGACCCCACCCTACATGCAGACCCAGTATATACATGCACACACACATGTGTGCACACACACCACAGGGTCCAGTGTGGGGTGAGAGTCACACTGGCTACAGCAACACAGCTGTCACACAGCTGTCGCAGTGCATGGGCTGTGCTGGAGGCTCACCTCCACAGGCTTGACACTGGTGACATTGCAGAGCTTCACAAACAGCAGAGCTTTCTGATGCATGGAAGGAACAAAAGAAAAAAGCAATTATATTTTCATCTCAAGTTGAGCTAAAAAAGACAGAAAAGTGCTATGATGTCCTTTGGGTTCTTGTGGTGGAACAAATGCATTTCACTTATCCAAAATGCAGTGGTTTATTTGTTGAGGTACCCGGATGGCAATTACCTTGAGGGCTCAAAATGGATGCAGCCCCTCCAGCCCAGTTAGAAGACTATACACATTTTCTTGAAAAAGGAGGTTGTCCCACTAAAAGAGCAACTGTTTCCCAGGTGCAGAAAACCCTCAGGGCACAACTAACTAAGGAACCTGTATACTTTCCCTCTGGTTCTTCCATAATGGCTGCTTTGCCCCTGCCTTGAGGCTGTGGGCAGCAGCATGGGGTTGCACGCAGTGTTGAACTCATCAGAGCTGCTCCAGATGAGGCTTCCATCCAGGTGAGATGCCCACAGTGCTCCAGCCCACAGAAAGTGTGGCCTCACCTACTGCTCACACTAGTCTGGTAAAACCCCCAGGTAGTGTCCCCAGACTGTCGCTCTATTTTGTGTGGCTCCGCTTTACTGATGCAACACAAATGATGGTTTCACTGTGAAAGCACAAACTATTCCTCTCTTATTCCCCTTCCCTTTTGCCTTTGATTTAAAGTGGTTTGCTTTTTGGAGCAGCCACGTTGTTGCAGAAAGGCTCCCATCTCACCCATGTGGCATCTCCCGGGTGCAAATGAGATGCAAGTATAAATAGCACTGGCCTCTGTCAGCTGCCACCCTGGGGCCTACCCCAGGGCTAATCCACTTTAAGGCTGTCAAAATCCAACCTGCTGGCCGATGGTCCTTCTCTACAGAGCTTTTAATTGTAATTTTCATAGATTCCTGTCTCTGCTCCTGCACAGTGTCTGCTCAAAGCCTCCCTGTGAACCCAGGGGTGCCTTGCAAGAGCTGGGCAGTGCTGGCTGTGAGAGCAAGGAGCTGTGAGAGTAGGCTTCTTACTGAGCACCCAACCTATGGAAACCGCTTTCAGTCTCAGCTGACCAGGATGGAGCTGAACTGATGATTATCGTGCTTGTCAAAGGGCCGATGAGCAGAGCAGACCCCAGGCTGCCTGAATATTTATGCTCCATGACCCCATTGCATATAAGCGTGACCAGCCTCTCCAAGCTGATGGGCTAGATCTTTTTACATTAAGCATTAATGAAAATATGTTGCATTACTATTGGAAAAGAAGGATTATGGACTTGCTGGGGCTTAATATCAGAAGGCTAAGGTTTAGCATTGTTTTGCTTCCTTGACTAATATTTTACGCAGGGAAGCAAGCTATGACCTTGATACATAATGTCACTGCTACCTGAGAATCGCAAAATCCCAAGGACGGTCACAGTTCAGGCATAAATATGTATATTGAATCAGCAGCAAATGCCAATATTTTGATAAGATTTACAGGCTAAGGACTTTAATGTGGTTTCCTCTGACCAAAATTTAGACACGACAAACAGTATATGAGCCAGCAGTTGACTCAAAATCAATGGGGAGAAGTGGGCGTCTGACCTGTATTAGACCTACTCTAGAATAACAAGAGCCCCACGGATGTCTGTGTGTCTGCTCTGACCATAGGCATTTGGGATAAATATCCCCAGTACAGAACCCACTGTAAATGTCTGACATTGGTTAGGTGAATCCCACAGCATGTGAAAAAATAGACTGAGTCCTTATAGCACAAAACCAGGAGAGGAATCAAAGGTAGGAAGCAGGGTGAGGTTTAACACCCCTCCAAGCTCTTTTGTTGTTGTTTTGTTCTTCTCAGCTTGGGTCAAGCACAAAACCCCTGAGTGTCCTAGAAAGGAGATGTTGTCCAATGGCAGGGAGGGAGGAAGAATGGGATGTGCCATAGAGTCCCTGCTTCTTTTTTTGTCAACCTGAAATCCACTCAGCTCAGATAGTTCTTGTGACATTTTAAGCGCAGGGAGGAAAGTTGTGTCATGAACTTGGGGAGGTGTTTGCAAAAGAACTCACACCTTACTTCAGCAGCTGCTGTTCAAGGTTTTGCCACAGCTGGCTCCAGCACAACCAGCTTCCTTGGCTTTCTATGGCTTTGGCACATCTCAAGCAGTGATTATTTTCCCCCTTAGACCTAGAAGCCCTTTTCTTAAAACAGGATTTTAAAAATCCTTCTCTCAGCATAACTGCTCTAGCCCAGCAGCTGTGGGCAGGTCTTAACCCCCAATCTTGCTGTCTGAGGACAGATTCCCCCCTGCAGAATACCTGTAATTCAAGCATTTGATTTTTCCCAGCAGGGCATCATTTCTGCAAATGAAGCTTATTTGTGTAATGAAACATCAGGTAGTTCACACAGGGATGCAGAGCAGTCATATAGGGAAAGAGCTCTCAAATAAAATGCCATGCCAAGAGAGATTTAATTATAGTTACTGTACAATACAAGGTAAAAAAAGGAGAAAAAAGCCCTGCAGGAGCAGGCTGTTTTCATTTCCCAGCAATTGCACAACAGCAAGCCTACCTCAGTGCTCAATAAGCTCCCATTGGTGTTAATTAGCACCCTTTCTGGTGGGTCTGCCCAGAGAGGACATGAGGTCTGGGCAGCTTGCAGGGGCAGACCTGCTCCCACACCTCCACGTGGGCAGGCGAGATGCAGATAGGTGAGATGTGGGCAGTGGCCCTGGTACCTTTCAGAACTTCTGCAGAAAATTTCCTCTGATATGAAGAAAACAAGTGTGTGCATGGCCATGCTGATATCAGATGGGGCACTTGTGCCAGGAATTTGAGTTGTAGTTAGCAACTTTCTAGTGTGCAGGGACACCTACTCCTTGGGTATAGCGAGCGTGTAGATACCTGTATAGCTTGGAGCATATGCTTCAGTGCTTTCTTTCATGGAGGCCTTAAGAAGCCTATGAGCTCCTTCATATCTTATTTGCTAATAGCATTCAAGGTGATCATTGGCTTTTCTGATCCTAACATTTACAGTGGCATTTTCCACTTTTCTTACTTGCTATGAATAGAAATTCTCTCTTGCTATTTGCCACTGCCTTCTCTGCTCTCGTCCCTGGTGGAGTGTGGAGTTTTTCATGTAGAGGTTGTCATGGTTTAAGCCCAGATGCTCTCTCACTCCCCATGGTTGGATGGGGGAAAGAAGAGGAAGAGTAAAACTGAGAAAACTCGTGGGTTGAGATAAAGACAGTTTAACAGGTAAAACAAAAGCTGCACACAGAAGCAAAGCAAAACAAGGAATTCATTCATTACTTCCCATCGGCAGGCAGGTGGTCAGCCAGGAAAGCAGGGCTCCATCACACATAAGGTTACTTGGAAAGACAAGCCCCCTAACTCTGAATATGCCCCCACTTCCTTCTCCTGATTTATGTGCTGAGCATGACATCATATGATATGGATGATCATAGAATTCTAGAATATCAGGTTGAAAGGGACCTCAAGGATCATCAGGTCCAACCTTTATATCTCTTTGGTCAGTTGGGGTCAGCTGTTACAGCTGTGACCTCCTCCCAACCTCTTGTGCCTACTTTCTGGTGGGGTGAGAAACAAAAACACTGGGTTTCAGCCAGATGACTCTCTGGCTGCAAGACTATGGGCTGAGTTCATACCTCAGACATTTTGATGTTCCCACCCCCTTCAGTGGAAATGTTTACTGTTTCTGGAGTAATTTGTCCATCCAAAGTATTTCCAGGGTGTTTAAAGATCCTTCCAGGAACTGACTAGATTTTGAGAGTAGACTAAGTGTGTTTTCATTTGGTTTAGCAGACTAGCTGCAAGTAATGCACCAACATATAGACCTCCAAACCTAAATCATAAAGGAGGCTTATCTGAAACTCACCAAGGGTTAAAACTCTTTTTCTATTGAGTTCTACAGATTTTAGAGCATGTCCAGATGTACATTTAACCAAAAAGACTGAGCAGGATTTCAGCCCAACCATTAGCCGTGCAGGAGAAGGGAAGAGGCCAGGTAAAGACAAGAACTTTTTAGTCTTCCCTCTTCAGCTCTTTTTCTGTACTTGTAGAGAACCAACTGCCCTGTGGACTATATCTCCCCTTTCTGAAAAGGTTTTTAAAGCTGGGGAATAAGCCTGTGAGTGACAGAGAGGGTAGCAAGGCAGGACATGTATAAAAGAGCTAAAGCTGGCTGCAGACTTTCAGTCCAGGTTGCTTTCCAACAGCAACTTGTGCTTTTAGAAAAAACAGTATTATGAGCACGGAAGCACTCTATCAAAGATGTCAAACTGTTGCCAAATATTTTGCAACCAAATCTAGGTTTAGGTTTTGACAAACAAAAAAGAAAACAAGGAAGAAATGTTCCCATGGCTAAAAATTATCCCTGCAGTAGCTCTGTGTAATTTCTGGAAATGCAGACTCATATATGAAGGATATCTTGCTATGTGCAACACTATAAATAACTTTGTGAATACATGAGCAATAAAAATACCTGAGTTGTAACACAAAATTCTTGCAATAAGGCAGAGAGAGAAGAGCAAAAGCTGATTGCTCACCGGTAAGTAAACAATTTATATTTTTGGGGAAATAAGCATTTCCATTCCTAATGACTATGTAAGGAGAAGTGCTTATGACAGCTAGCTTATGTCTACAACAAGAAGCTTCTTGGGACTGGACAGTTGGTAGAATAGGAAAACTGCTTGGCATTCATTAATATTCGTCTATGCCTAATATCTTAGGTGGTCAAAAGGGACAAGCCCTTAGAAAGATGGCTTCAGTATCACATAGCAGTGAAAACCTGGTTAAGAGACAGTCAGTGGGATCTGATTTATTGTCTCTGCAACTTAGTGTTAGCAGCTCCTAAATAGTCTCAACTCTGCCAGTGAGTTGGTGTATAGCCATGGAGAGACGTCTAGCTCCCAGCACTGGCAGATGACAGCCTCCATCCCACTAGACTGCTGTTTTGCAGGAGCTGGAGCATCCCATCCATTTTCGGTGGCCTGAGAGAAAAGAAAGGAGCAGGCATAGGTTAACTCTCCCATTCTTTGAGGAGACCAGCAGTCGTGATAGCATTTCAAGGGATGCCTCTCTCCCCACTTCCCACTCTCCCACCATCTGTGCTTTCTTTCAGCGAGGTCTGTGCTTGCTCCTGATGTGGGACGGGATGGAGGAGGGCTGGATATCCCTGCTCAAGCCTGGCTAGTGGGGTCCATCACAGTCTTGCTCCCAGGTCTCTCCCCAGCTTTGCTGCCCTGTCCAGCTCCTCTGCTCCCATCCCCACACTGTAGTGGAAAGGTGTCTGCCATGTATATTCCTGAGCCTCAGAAACTTCTGGCAGTCCTCTGGCCAATATCTCTGCCCCCACGTCAGATGCTGGCTCCCAGGAGATGGAGTCTTAGTTACGTTGTGGACAAGGACAAATATCAAGTGGCTCTGAAAAGGTTTAAGACAGTATTTTCAGGCCTCTGATTTTGAATACCCGTGCTTTGATTCAAGCGTGATGTGTGGGAAAAATATTAAATAAGCAATAATTGCTTCATAGGTATAGTAACCATGCTGGCAAACCATATTTTGACTTTAAAATAGATAATAAACACATGCAATAAATAAAAGTAATCATGCATTACATGTCCATGGCATTAGATGATACTGAGGCTATTAAAACAGTATCAATCAGGCACAGAAAATGGTTTATATTTAGCACATCTCATTTTAGATTAAACAGACTCTGCTCTCAATTATCCAGTAATTACCTAGAGGCATGAAGGCATGTACACAAAGCTACAGCAAAGTGACTGTGTGAGCACTGGCTTACTTCACTGTTAGTAAACTTTATTTTTTCAGGATTAATTGGTGAGAAGGCTGGTGATGAACACATGACAAGCGCAACAGTCAATAATGCTTTAATAAAGTGATGGAAGCAAATGTTTTCCATCAAACCTCTTCAGCACAGGAAATGTGATTAATTAAGCACATTCATCTAATTACCGTATGAATTCTCAGGAGGTAAACGTATACTCTAAGGCAGATACACTGAGTATGATTCCACAGGCTAGATTAAATTTATTTTTATGTGGTGTTTTTATGTAAACATTAAATAAATTCTTTTTTAAGAAGAGATCTTAACTGTGATGGGTTTCCAGCACTGGATCAAAGTTGGTTGTGATCACCAGTATTAATCAGAGCTAACAACAGCTCTTACTTCAGAATAACGCTCTGGATTTTCTATTATCTTCAGTAAGACAGATCATGAGGAAAAATGCACACCAAAACGCTCATTGGATGTTGGCTGTGTCTTATAAGCCTTTTGCTTTGCTTTGCACATGTGTGAGGCTGGAGCTGCTTTTCTAACTAGCACCAGCAAACAGAGGATACAAGGCTCCAAATTGTGCCCACAGAGCCTCTACACTTGGTACTGCCTGGGGACAAAACCAGGAGCCATAATGCTGCTTTCCTTAAGTTCCAGACATAGTACCTACATCAGCAGCTGTAGGGAATGCTGACCTCCCAGTGCTTTTTGCAGCCAGGTGAGGGAAGTCCATGGGCAGGGAAGTTTTGGTGGCAGCAGTGGGTGCTGGTGGCATCTCCCCCTTGGCCACTGTGGTCAGCCCAGCTCTGCCTCAGGGCTGCCTCCCAGCACTGCCTCCCAGTGCTTCCAGCCAGCGTACAGCAAAATTTGCTTCCACAAAGGAAATCTTCATTTTGCCTGGGAGAGGAGAAGCAGCAACTCCAGGAACAGTTCAACCAAGCAACCCGAGGGACAGTGACCCTTGCCAAGTTGTCCCCTTGGCCCAGCATAACCTCAGGCTGCTGAGGGGCTGAATTCCCTCCCCAGCTGCAGGGTGTCCCACTCGTGAGGTCATGCAGAGGAAGGCTGAAGGGGCTGGGGTGCATGGCACAAACAGATACACAATCACAGGAGTGCCTTTGCTGTGGCTTTGTGCAGAAACCCCAAATATCTGAGGGAGTGAAGCTGGGGAGAGGGAGACCAAAGCTAGCAGTAAGGGGGAAAACTGTCTTATATTCTCACCACCACTATCAGCACTACTTCCTCTCCATCCCTCTCTCCCTTCTCTGTGGGAAAACCCATGCCCGGAGCCTGTAGCCTTAAAAAGATCTTTGCCAGGCTATAAATATCCAGCCATCAATTAACTGCATAAATGCTCATCATCCAAAAAGCTCTCCTTCGGCGCTGCTAAAGTAGCTAACACCAGGGTTGCTCACCATCACAGGTCCTGCCATATTTGTTTCATTAAACCCAGCGTTGCCTTGGTCTTTACTGATGTATTCATTTTAAAGGTTTACAGCAGCCTAGTCCATAGTGCATTTAAAGTCAACAGAGACTCTGCCTGACTTCTGTGGGCTTGGATCCTTTCCAAGGGAAATATTTTCCTACTTAAGTAACTCTAAAACAGGGTGATCACACCAACAACAAAAAAAAATAAATCCTGGAATGTTTCTTTTAAAAATATGTTGTTGACAACAGACGAAGAAATCCTAGCACTGGGGATATATTTTTAATGTTGCTTCAATCAAATGCTTCAGAATAATGGAATACTTGCAAAATAAATGTGTTTGCTTTTATGGCCTTCCCAGCCATGGCTGAGCAGGGAGTGGGGGGAAGCACTGAGAAATTCTGGTCCAAAGGAAACAACTAAGGAAAGCAAAAGCTTTCTCAGGCAGCTTGGCAGCTTGCTAGCTTCCCTGAGAGGGGCAAGGAGAACAGAGGCTGGGGGAAGCCCCATAGTGTGATGCAGTCCTATATCGCTGTATGAAGTATCTGCTCTGTTGTTGTGACCTAACTCATCGCAAGACCAACTCCTGGCAAAGGGCTGGAGACCTTCCAGAGCATTTCAACCGTAACGGCACAGTATTTATGAAGCTGATGAGGGTCTGGAAAACATGTCTTATGAGGAGCACCTGANTACTTAGATGAATGGAGCTGGAGAGACACCCCTATGGGAGAAGACAGGGCTCTACTTGGCCTTTGCTTGCTGACAGCAGCACTGTGAGGCTCCCACGCATCCTAAATAGCTCATCACAGCATTGCTAAAACTCTGCAGGTACATACACCCGTGGCAGCTGAATATACCTGTGGATAGGTGGATATCTGAGAAGGCTCCTGTAATCATCCCTGCAATGTAATCAGTGTTCTGCCCTCTACTTAGTGTGTAATACCTCCTTGCGTAATGCCAGTGGGATAATTAGTGCCACTTCAGCAGGGTGAGCCCAGATGCACAGCTTTGGAGCAGCCAGGTGACTCATCTGGGATGTTTGCTGGCTCCTGCCAGCGATGACTGACCGCTGTAGCAGAGGAAACCCTTGCACTGCTCACCAAGAGGGTATGGCTAGCCCTCACTGAAACAATTGATGAACCAGGCTTCAAGCAACATCAGTGAAACCCAAGTCTACAGAAGTATCACAAGGGGTTTAACTACTAGGATTGTTCTTTGGGAAGACTGTATGAGAGGTGTCACATGGGCAGTTGAAAGCCTGCAATCATCTCTTAATTCTCAGGAAAAGGAGAGGTCTAGCATAAGCTTGCCCACTCTATTTCATAAATCAAACCTGTACATGGATATCAATCCAGTGTGGTTGACCTGGTGCCTTCCATTGTAGTGTGTATGTGTTTGTTTCAGCCGTGACTTAGGACACCAGATTTCTGTGTGTCCTGCTAAGATATTCAAACTCTCTTAACATCTTCAATCTAAAACTAAACTGGAATTATTACTTCTGCTAGTGTGGAATTTGCTGATTTTTGTCTTCTACTCTTTGACCAGAGATGGTGGCATTTCATGTGTGGCCAGGGCCTGTAAAATGCTCTCAGTGGACCTGTGCAATGTTTTGACTCACAATCTACACATAAGTGTAAGCTACCTGAGAGACAACTGTGAGAGCAGCAGCAATCAAACCCTCACAAAAGTGTAGTGAAGGGACAAGTGAAACCAGAGATGATTGTCGTGCTGTTGAGTTAATCTTCGATTCAAGGGTATAGGGCTGCAAAGACACATTTTTTCCCTCAGGTTTGGAAGGGTGAGTTCTTCACCTTGCTGACGTACACTAACCCACAAAGAGCTCTCCTCTCCCAATGTGCACTTACAGTGTGGATATCAACAGATGTGTTATTTTGAAAGCCAGCAAATAGGAAATAGTGCTTTGTGACAAATCTCAGGCAGGCACTGTCTGCCTAGGACACATCCTCTGTTCTTCCCCTCCTTTGCAACTTCTTTGTAGTTCCCAGATAGGGACCTTGCTTACAAGACTTGCCATTGAATTAGGTCTCCGTTACAGAAACTAAAGGAAAGACAGCATCACAGTCCAGAAACTGGATCTGTGTCCTGTTGAACACATAGTATTATGGAGAGAAAATAACAGAACAAGCACTGGAGAACTTGAAAACACCAGAAACAGCGGTTGCCCTTCCCAGCCCCTGCTGCCCACTTGCCTGAGGAGGTGCATCCTTGGTTGCCCTGGCAATATTTCTAAGGCAGGAGGTGACCTGCAAACTCAGCCAACAGAGACCAATAGGTCTCCTGCAGCTGAGAACCAAAGTCTCTAAGGATGAAAGGGAAAGCTATTAGTGAGAAATGTTGGTATCTGTATGAAAAATCAAAATACAGTAGAAGGTACCCACTCAGGTGCTGTGTCACTCTCCTTGCTCCTCCCTCATCTACACAGCTGAAAACCAACGCAGTGCTGGGAAGGGTGTGGGGCTGGGGCTGGCAGGACGTGGCCCAGACAGGGCAACAGGAGGTTCCTGCCCTGGACTCCAGCTGAGCTCAGGTGTCAGCAGAAAAAGGTTTGGAGAGGAGGCATTTCACATTTGAAAGCCATATTCACATTTCTCCAGTTTTCCTTAGCTTTGCTTTCTTCCCATAACTTCCCATGATGGAACAGGTCAGTCCTTTACACTGGAGAATCCCTCCCACATGCCCTTGTGAAAGTGTTCTCTCTCGTTTGTCTGTATCCAGCTGTCACAGCTTCTGAAATATGCAGCAGCACATGGACAAAATGCCTTTTTGATGAAAGAGAATAATACGCAGGAGAGCTGTGAACTGAAATCGAGTGTGGGCTTTTGGAATAACTGGAGTATCTGGACAAGGAAGGATTAGTAGATACCGCTTGTGCTATTTTTAAGGTGACTAAAGCAGCATGGTATTTCCATGCATTGCTAAAGAATATTACTTATCAAATATAACCTATAATTTATATAAAGTGAGAAATGGCTAGAAATGTGCGTGTTTTCAGAATTCTGGTCTGAATGAAAAAGAAACAGGTTTTCATTAAAAACAGGTCAGAGTTGTCCCACAATGTCTGGAACCAGATTTATCCTAGAACTAACTGTAGGTAACCTGGGGCAGACACCTACTTTTCATTCCACTTTTACATGGTGCTGAGCACAACAGAGTCCAGCTCTTTGACAGAAGATCTGAGGTACTGCAGGAGTATAAGGACCATATGGACCATAATTTGGCTAGGATTTTTGCGACCCACTGCCCAATCCAATGGCAATTTTGAGATCACTGGTCCATAATATTAATTTTTTAAGAATGGAAGTTATAGGAAGGTGTTCACGTCTACTGTAGTACAAAGGCCACCTTGCTCAAGGAGTCCTTTCCCAGCACAAAAAGTGAATAATCATGTATTTCCCTCTCACAGTCAGATTGTCCTTTTGTGATTCAGAGGATCACAGATTTCTCTAAATGTGGAATACTGCTGTCTCCAGGTTTTTATCTGGGAGAAAATACAAAACCCCTTCTTGTATCCATAATACCGATACAGACAGAGAGGGATTCAGGGTGCCAGGATCTGTGTGGTATCCAACTCAGAAACAATAAAAAAATGGATGCTAAATTAGAGAAGCTCAAGGTGGAGCAAGCTTTTCATGAACATTTGGTAAATATTTAGCTCAGGGTAGCAGGATAAGGTATGCATAGGGTGAACTACTCTAAAGTCCTGGGGATACTGTTGGTTAAAAAGGAGGCAATGATTTGTCAGGCTTCCCATACCCATAAACTCAGAAGTGCAGTGATTCATTTCCAATCTAGCAGTTCAAAGCTGAAGGTGTGCTGAGCTGGCTTCCTGACATTTGAGAACAGAAGTTGCCTCCGACCCAGCACAAGAAACAAGATTAGCCTTTTCAGATTAGAAGGAAAATATTAGTGAAGCACCAGAGGGTTCAGTGTAGGGTCTTTTTGATAGAGCGGCAGAGTTGGATGATGATGTTGAAAGCACAAGCTGCCAAGTCTAGAAGGCAGGTTGGATGAAGTATTAATTGACTTATTGCTTAAGTGGCTCAGCTGATGGTGAAATACTGTTCAGGATAGACTGCTATAAAATAAGAATTCTTGGAGCAAGGTTATAATACATAGCAAGAGTATCTAAAAGAATGATTTTTAAATGCCCTGGGAGAATTTCCAAAGCCTTTGACTAAGTACATCTGCAAGAAGAATAGGAAACATGAACTTGGTGACGTGGCCCAAATGAAAGCAGGGAACCCTAGTGTCTCACTAGGGATATAATGTATAAGCAAAGAGTCTGTTATCATTTGCAGACATGTTAGTAATCAAAAGATAGATTTTCCTCACAGTTTGGACATTTTCTACTGATTTTATATTTTTCTTTTTACCTACTGCCAAATCTTATACTAACTAAGGGCAGATTTCCTATGAGACCACAGAATTATGTGTGTGTGTTTTAGTCACTAGCTCTGGAATTGCATTGATCACTTCCTTTATTTTTTATTTTGAGTTATTTCATAAACAAAATCACCCAGCAGCAGATAGCTACATAGCCTCCATGGTGAAATTTTAGGATAAATGCATTGCCCAAGAATGCTGTCTCTACATTTTTCATCTAGTAATTTTAATTTGTTTGTTCAGCAGAGGATATCAGAAGCTGTGTGATAGAGACTTAATCCAGCAAATATTAAACCAACAGATCAGGGCCAAAGCGCTATGCACCACTTTGTGCTCAGCCCTAGAGAGCTCAGTATGAAAATCTGGGTTCCTGGCATGACACACTGCATGGGCGTGTTACCATCCCCACTCCATGACCTGGGCCTCCCCATGGTGAACCAGGTTTCTACGTGGTGTGGATCAGCTGTTCTCCCTTCATTGTGGTGGGGTTACACTACTTTAACATGATATAAAAGCATAGGCTTGTACATGTCAATTCCAGCTGCTCAAGTTGAATTAGTAAACTGGGAAAAAAAAAAATTCTAAATATTTTTTGTTTATTTGACTGTGGACATGAATAGCAATGCACAAACTTCCTGCGAAGTCAGTTGCCCTCCCAGAAGATGAACCAAATTGACCTAACACTATGCATTTCTGATGTGTTTTCTTCTTTGCTCAACAAAAACCATATGGAAGAAGCACTGCTGGATTTAAAATAAGCTACAAATAAACAAAGTCCAAATGCTAACTAATCACACACTGCCTCAGTACCCATATTTACAAGCATTGACTGGTTCCTGACATACAGGAAGCCACAGACCATGGTGAGTGTGCTCACAGGCTTCTAAAAGGGATGCTGAACCACTGCCTGTGCTCTGCCTGCCTTGTGTGCCCCACTAACAGTGGGCATGGGGGTTACTATTTGAAATGCATTCATGAAAGACAAAATAAGAGGAATAAAAACTCCTCTGAGTGTTGCAATAAGAAACTGCTGCCCATCAGAAGTTAAACTAAACCCCAGTGTGTGGGTACATGCTGCATAGCTGAGCCCACGCAAGCAATGTTTGCCTGCACGAAGCAGGCAGTGTGGCAGGTTCAACTGGAGCCGGCACCACTGTTTCTCTCAAAAACGATCTGTCTTTCTACAACTGTCTCATGCTGGGTTCTCCTGACTTGAAATCATTCTGCAAGAGGGAGTCAGTGTCTCTCGACGGGGTGAGGAATACAAGATTCAGTGAGCTCAGGGACCGAGGGCATCGGCAACCTGGGGAGGGCAGAGGCTGAGCAGTCAGCTCAGCACATCACTTGTCCAGCTCCAGGGTGGGAAAGAGGACACGTCCTATGTCCTCCTATAGAATCATAGAATTATAGAATCATAGAATCACATAATTGTCAGGATTGGAAGGGACCTTAAAGATTATCTAATTCCAATCCCCCTGCCATGTGCAGGGACACCTCCCACTAGATCAGGTTACTCAGAGTCCCATCCAGCCTGGCCTTCAAAATTTCCAGGGATGGGGCTTCCACCACCTCTCTGGGCAACCTGTTCCAGTGTCTCACCACCCTCACGGGGAAGAACTTCTTCCTAACGTCTAATCTGAATCTACCCACCTCTAGTTTAGACCCATTCCCCCTAGTCCTACCACTACCTGACATCCTATGTGCAGAGATAGAATAAACAGGTCCAAAGATATGAGTTTTTCCTTTTTCTTCAATTAACAAAGCAACAGCAGCCTCTCTGGTTTTGTCCTGAATGCATGGGAGCAGCCCTGGTTCCCGCCGGCTCTGGGAGATCAGTCTGCTGGGCTCTAGCTTCATCGTATCTGTAATTCACACGTTAGTTTAGTTGGTTTTGGTGAAATGACTCCAATTTCAAGGCAGCTTTTGCAATTAGAGGCTCCTTTCCCAGAACGCTTTCCAGCAATCAGTTTACAACAGCATCATTTATTGTCATCACTTAATGATGTATCAGCAAGACTTCTACCCTGGCAGTAGGGCTGCCTGCACCAGCCCTCTCCTCCCTCTGGGCAGCTGCCAGACACCACGCTGCCTTGGCAGCTCTCCAGTTTCACTCCACTTGCTGCTGAGAGCTGCTTCAGGTATTCAAGCTAAGCCCTGCCTGCTGCGCTCACTTCTTAGGCTTTATACTTTCTGTGCTAGAGTGACCGATCACTAAAATAAACCTGACAGGGCTTTTTTTTGTTGGTTTTTTTTTTTTTCCCTGGGAAGTCATTTCAGCAGAATTTCACCTGTTGCCTCACAAACACAGTTATTTAACAGACCGGAACCTTAATCCATCTGTTTGTTTTTTTGACCAATATAGACAGTAAAAAAACCTTCA
>VYZX01014629.1:0-10182 GCA_013401335.1 Brachypteracias leptosomus
CAAACTTTAAACCACAACACCTGTAAATGTAAATATTTTTTTTCTCCCTCTTGGAACTGTAGGTCTCTGAAAAAGTAAGCTCATGTTACTTTGTTATATGAACTGCTAAAGTTTTTAATTTTGCTTGCTGGTGTCCAGAGGATGAGTAATCAGTTATTAAGCTAATCAGCCTTATGCTGTAGTGCATCAGTATGATGAGGTTAGTGTTAAAAATCTGGCATAAGGATTTGCAACCTTCCTGTGTTAGTGGAATGTAATGCTTTTCCATGCAAAGATCAACTTAACAAGCAAATTTAATTTGACACTTGGGGGGAGAGGAGGAGGGTGGTCAGGGCATAAGGATTGAAACTGTATGTACTAGACTTCCCCTTCTATAGCCATGGCAAGCAATTTTTACCAAGTGAAGGATTCATCATGTATTTCAGTAAAGCAGGTGGTCAATGCTAGGCATTAACAATTTAGAAGTTGCCACTTTTCTGCTCTCTTTTTTAATGTGTTTTTTAAAGAGCATCCAAGAAGGTTGTGTGCAACTACTTAGAAGCATTATAATTAAGTAGGTACCATTTGTTAATAAGTGGATAACAAAATATTAAAAGTATACACTTGCTATCTTGTTTTGCCTTTTAACTAAATTTTAAATAGGTCTTGAATAAGATTTGTTAGTATGTGATATCTGTTTACTAAATGTGTCAAGCAAGGTTTTAGACAAAAAGCAGGGAACTTGGATAATTATTATACAGAAAAGTACTGCAGTTCAAGCTCCTAGTTAGGTGAAGCCCAGAGTCACTTGGGATTACGTTAGTTCCAGTGAGAATATATTCACTGTTTTTATTAAGAAACTAGATGCCAGAGTTTCTGCATCAGGCTTATTTGGGGTGGGGAGTGGGGACTGTCTACATTTATTGAGCTGAGTTTTGCATTCTGCAGCCTTAATCAGTCTGAAGCTAATTAGCAGCCTCTACACAATAAGGCCACAAGTCATTAATCACAGGAGATGAGAGCAGTCAGCTCCCCATCCTCAACATTTCAAGAAAAGTTTCCTCACTTTTTTTCTTTTTTTTCTGATAGGGCTTCAGAAGTCACAAGATTGCTTTTCATGGTCAATAGTGTGTGAAGTATAAGCCATGTCTTGATGTGACAGACAAGGGACCACTGTTCAAGGACCCATTGGACTTTTTTTTTTAAATGCTGTCCTCTAATAGAATGGAGTCAACTGATGACTTTATTTGCTTTGAGTAGAAGCATAGTTCATCTGGAAACAAACAAACAAAAAAAGTTTTAACAAGTATGATTTTTGTTAGAGGGAACTACAAATTTTTTACAAAGCTGCTTAGTTCTTTTAAAAAGTTACAATCCTTTTTTACGCACAGCTAATGAGGAATGAAAGTCCTTTCACATGCCTAATACAGTTTAGTACAGTGTGTCTTGAAATCTAATGCTAAGAGACACAGGCTAAGCACTAGGAAACCCTTGCAGGAAAAAAAAAATTTCTTCAGGGTATTGATCAAACGTCGTTCAAACAATTTGGAGTAGTAAATTTAAATATCAAGTTTGTTCTCTTAAATGACACTGAGAATTAGATTATGCATTATATTTTATTCTATTCTATTTTCTATGTGCAGATATCTGCATTACTCCCACAATAAAGGGATAAGCATCTAAAATAACTAGATATGTTCATGGAAATACTTTCTGTAAAGGAAATAGTTTCCTATATCTTTCTTAGTCTAATTTTTCCTTTCTTGGGGGATGTGTGGATGATATCTGTATGCCTGATGCACATCAGTAGCAGATGCTACTTCTTAGCTGCCCATAGTATGTCCCTACACCTGTTGACAATATCACTGTTGCAGGCTGAGAAGATTTTTACAATATTACAGCTGTTAGAGCTTTTGGCTGCAACAGTTGCAGAGAGGAGGTGATTTTTATAAGTAAAAAATATGTTCACACAGGTTTTTTTATTAATCACTGAATTTCCAGTATAAGCAAACCCATTTCTTTGTAGGGCAGGTTGTAGAAAAGTTTCTTGAAGACCTGAGTATATCTCTCAAGGCTTCCTGGTCATCCTGTGGGCCTCCATGGACTTCACTGTTTTACTTCAGGAATTACAGTAACACTGAGAGCAGCTAATGGGCTTTCCTCTATTCAACTCTCCAGGAGTTCCTTGCTCTAGCAGGCACTGCTATGCCAACCTCTACATGCATCCCTGTGCCTGGAGTCATCCACTGCAGAATAGGGGTGGCTTTTAGCAGGTATTAGCTCAAGGAGCAAAGCTGGATGGTGACATAGTACAGATATAGTACTGCCAGCAGCCTACACACACTGAAATCTATTGCTCCTCTATAGGCAGTTCCAGTTGTGCTTTGATTTGCTTATTTCCCTTGTTTAGGGAGTCAAAATAACATTGAAAGTATGTTTGTTTGAGGATTGTTGTTGTTGTTGTTTTGGTTTCTTTTCCTGTTATTAGTCTTTGAGCTAAAAACAGTGAAAGTGAGGAAAGAAACCTTATAATTAGGAGGCTCAAACAAACTAAATCAGAGCTCTGTGTCCAGAAGCCCAGCAAGCAGCTATCTCTACTTGTTATATGTCTGTATACTGTGTTTGTCTGGATTGCCAGTGATTTTTGTCCTTGGACCACTGTTGTCTAATTTGGTAAGAATGATTATCTCCAAGGTGTTTCACATCTTGTACGTATTTTGTGATCCAGGAGTCTGTGATGTTCATCAGATGATTGCTTGGGGTGATGACAGGCAAGAGATTACCCCAGTCATGAGACTATGGTTGAAAAGGTAACTCTAAATAAAACTTCAGAGTGAGAAGGCCTGTGTTTTGGTGCCTGAGTGGTATACCTTTATTTTACTACCTTTATTTTGCTGTGTTGTTTCCTCCTGAGAGAAGGATTAGGAGGCCCTGTCAAGTACCACCTTTTCATTATATTTTTGGTTCCTAACTCCCCAACTCATAACTTGCATAATTCCATGCTCATTCCTTGCTTTCCCGTTTTCTGGTTTTGAAATGTTAACCCAATGACATTCCTGTTCACACCAAGCTTTCCATGCTGGCCTGACTGGACCTGGCAATTAGGCATCCATAACAAAAAAAGCCCCATGCAGAAACTTCAGCATAAAAACCCTAGGAGCGCTGAAACATTCCTCCTGTTGTATCAGTGAAATACTACACATTTCAAAAATTTCCCCTAATATCTTTAAACCATAGACCATAGCACTGGTTATGGTTTATTGTATCAAGTCATATATTTCTCTTTTCCTCTCTTTGTAATAATGAGGGGAAAAAATATGACATGCTGTGGTGGGTTTACCTTGGCTGGGTGCCCGGTGCCCACCCCTAGTCCCTCTATCACNCTGCAGCATGAAGGCTGTATGGGGAAAATCAGCTCAGACAGACCCACTACACATGCATACACACACACAAGATTTGTAATGAAATCAGATTAAGGATTTGACTAAGCCCACACAAGCAAAGAGTGAAGACTGATATTCTGTCATTAACTCAGCTCATTACATCTTGGAGTTTTGTTACTCACGTAGTCCATAAGATCACCCGCTGTCTGGAGAATCCTGTAGTACCTGGAAGCAAAGGGAAGTGTTATGCTATAGCTTTACCTCTGAGATTTCCTTGCTTTGCCAACTTTCCGCAGTGTTACCATAAAACAGTTTTTGGTGACTTATATGTATTAATGGCATTAATTAAACTATCAGCACAGCTGAATGGGAGAAAATGTGTCTCTGAACCTGTTTCTTGAATAGGGGTAAATGCCTCATTAATCTTAAGTATCAACCCAAGAACACTGTGTTTGTTAGATAGAATAATAAATGACTTTACAGGAAATACACAATAGCAGATGCTGGAAAGCATCCATTCATTAGTCACTGTGCATAAATATCCCCTTATTTCCATGAAGAGACATTTAATGGAGGGCCAGTCTGACAAATATGCACAAGCTTTCACTCACTGAGAAAACGGAAGGGAGAAAACGTCATACAAATTTGTCTGCTGAACACAAAGCATCACATACCTTATGTGTGCTTTTTCTGTTCCTTGCCTATCTTTCATCAGATTGAAATATGCATTAGCAAAGACAAACTGTCAGACAGGTTTTGGAAGCCCATAAGGCATTCTAGTTATTTCTGCTTCTTGGTTACAAATTCTGTTTCACTGGTGTGTCATCTTGGAGACAATCACCAACTTCATTCATATTAATGCAGACTCAAAGCCCAGTTCAGGGTCTGGTAAAGTCAAAGGAAGGCTATTTGCTTTACACCCTTACACAAAAGCATTGTTAAGTATTGTTGCATTTTTTTTTTAATCAGTGTCTCTCGAGATACTAAGAAACAAGTTTGTTTCAGTGACTAAGTGTATTTTTTTAAAAAAAGGAGGCAGGGTGGGGGAGTTGGAGAGAGAGATAAAAAAGTTATTCCTCACCCTACCACTCCAGCTTTCTGTCAATTTTTGCATACTTGTATGGATTTCCTAGTCTTGTAACATAACTAGGCCAGTGAAGAACCTCTGGCAACCAGGTGCATCTACAACTGTTAAAGTAAAGCCTGTATAATAATAGCATGGAAGGGAAAGTAAAACAATTGGTCAGAATTTCTGTTACTCTTGGACTGATTCAACGCACAAGAATCTTAGATGTATTACAAGAGAGCCTAAAAAATTTTCTTGGTATGCTCCCTTGTTTCTCAATGCATACCTTAATGAAATTTGACTAAAGGGTTACATTTTAGCATAATAATTCATAGAAAATGGTAACAGAGTGTTTGGATGTCCTTTTGTATTTGAGGTTTATCTGGTTTCTAAGGTTAAATTGACCAGAAATACAAGAAAACTTTGATTCATGAAACAAATTCTTAAGCTGGTGATTGCAAAAGTATCCATGTGCTGTAACAGCACTGATCCAAGTTAAGAAATCAAAAATCTTCCATCTAAACATGCAGGTGTCTTCTGTTGATGTATTCTTCACTGGTGGCATATTGTTTCATGCTAGAATACTAATCAGGGGGCTTGACTTTTAGCATACACAGGCTTAGCCACATAACATAAAGGAGATCAAAGTTTAATTTCTTATACTTGAAGTTTCTGAATAATTATGGATTTGGAAAATTGCCGTGTGTGATTTGGTGAATCCTCTCATCTGAATTGAGAGCTTGACAATACTTGATGATAGTGTCAAATCAAACACTTTTGAGTAAAAAATTCAGTGGTAAGTAGGGAGATAGTGCTTGCTTTTCTACTTGCCAAAGTTTGCAGTCTTTACTAGGAATTCCTATTTACATGAACAAGCAAGAGTTTGCTTGCAGAATTAGAGCCATAGGTCAGCAGTGAATTAACAAAATCAAGGGAAGGTAAGTTTTGTTTAGAAGTAATACATAATGATGATAGCAGCCTAAATTTTCAGATGTGACCAGTGATTTTTGAAATCGAAAATACCAAAGAGCTTCCTGTTCCTGTGCATCTATTCTCCAGGAACTAGGCCCTCTTTAGTTGGTCACAGAAGTCATGGCTAGGCTAGTAGTTGACTAATAGTGGCAGACAATATTTGTACTTTATGAAGTGTGATGCAAATTTAAGTGTCTAACCAATTTTTCATCATTAAAGACCCCAGAGAAACCTCACTGGGGAACTAAAGAATTTTTTTCTTTTGTGATTGTCAGGTGTTCTTTTGGAGTAGCTTACATTTTTCCTGCATTGCACTCCTGGTATGGTTTCCTGTCAGTTGGTACACCAGTACTGGGATTTGAGTATTCACATACCTCGAAATCTATCCCACTGGTGTACTATAATTACATTTCTGTCCTAGGAGCAGCTACATTCCTGTGACCAGCCGAAACTCTTTCAATATTTAAAACACTAAACTGAATTACACCAAATGTAACCATCCTAACATTGATTAGACAGGTATGCAGCTAGTAAAACACAGCATTACCCTTTTCTCCCAAGGGGTCATACCACGCTATGGCAGTGGGTCATTTCCACTATTGATCCCAACAGATCAACCATAGCTGGAGTCAGCAAACTCCTTTCGGAAGAGAAAGGCAGAGTCATTCTTTACTACTGGAATGCTGGATAGGAGTTCTCTGAACTCCATCTGGAACAGCTTTGACCAAACAAAGGCCCCAGATCCACTTGCAGTTGGTGGGAATACTGCCACAACATTCCATGGGAGCAACATTAGACTTCGATTATGGTCACAGCAAGAGAGTAGTATATGTGCAGCTGCCAAAAAATATTAACAAATAATTCTAGAAATGTTTGTCTCTGTTTTCCTTTTCCTTATTTTTTTTTTCATTTTTAACTCAACTAACAGAAAATGCTTTCACATTTAAAATAAATTTTAAGGCCCAAGCTCCATCTGCTTCCCAAGAGAGACAGGTCAGCGAAGTCATGGCTTTCAAAGTACTCTGAGCCACTATCCCCTCTTCCAAAGTCAGGGCTATGCAAGGGCCTTGACAGCTGCTGATGTTGCCCCCAGCCCTTCCAGGGAAGCACAGCATTGCTGAGTGCAGCCTGCTTTGGCCTTCGTCCCTCTTAGCCACTAGGAAATACACTGGGACTACTCAAGTTTTTTCTTTTAAAGCCAGGTATACTGTTGGAGCAAACTCAGCAAAATAAAGGTACAACATATGAGAAGCAGGGGCCAAATTGTGGCCCTCGGTCTTCAAAAGTCCAGAGAGCAACAGCACCTTTCATATAGCCCTTTCCCACAAAGGGCATTCTCCTCACGCACTTGATGCATCTGTTTCATGTTGTATGCATTAGCTCTGCCTGTGCCTTTTCTATTAGTATTTCACAGCATGTGTGCTCAGAACAGCTTTCTTATGTTATAGTCTTCATGAACTAGCTTTGCAAATCAGAATAACCTTGACTGGAAGGAGAGGATAAAGCAGACTTTGTGGGTGCTGAATTCTTTCTTGCCTGAAACAATTAAAAGTTTGGGCAGTCCCTAGAACTCTTTGGCTGCTGAGTGGAATAGAGATTAAACAAAATATAGTACAGTGGAAAGAGCCAACTGCAGAAGAGTTTTCCTTAAAATGCAGTGCGGACAGATTTAATTCCATGAGATTAATTTTAAAGGAAAAATGGCACCAGTTATGTTGTATAACTTCCTATAGTTGTAATGTTTACAAACATTGAAGTCTTATGCTCCTAAGGTCAACAGGAGTTTTTTTATCATTAACTTCAATGGAAGTACAGTAGGGCTTTTAATATGCTCTGTCTAGAGACCTCCATAATTATTCCTTTCCTCTGAGGCCTTTTAGAAGGAACTATAACATAGATTTTTCCTTCTTTATAAGTATTAATTCAAGACAGCCAGAGATGCCTCTTTGTAAATTTTCTAGCTGTATAGTCCAGGCTGTAATGCTGACCACAGCGTGAGAGCTGAAGCTTTGAGTCTGGAGTGCTTTGTATTTTGTCCCATGATGTTTATAACACAAGCTACAAAGGAAGGGCCTTTCCCAAAGTGAAAAAAAAATGAGAGTATGGTCCTGCTAGTCTAAAAGCAGATCAGGATAGTCAGTAAGTTATGAGAAAAAGAAAGCCAAAAGCCAAAATGAATGCTACCCATTCTTATGATTTAAAATGTTTTGTGTAGATAGTGTTGAAAACATAAGAATATAAATAGCTGCTGACACCAAAGAACTCATTGTAAATAGATTAAATTACTTTGGTTTCTAATTCTATGAATATTATTCAGAAGTATATAAAAATTAGTGGGTAATTCTAGACTACCCATTATCTTTGCATCATATCAGCCTAGGGAAACGAATGTAAAACCAAATCATTCTGACTTGCTGGATTTTAGATCCACCTTGTCTTCACTTTGCAGTTACAAAACACGGCACAAACTTCAGAGCAATTCAGAAGATAGCTATGGCTTCCTTACCACTTCAATCATTCACTCCAGCTAATCAGTCACCAAGAGATTGCTTTGGATGTAGAAATTAGTGAATTTCATTTTGTGCATTTTGGAAATACCTTTCCAGCTCCACAAAGTAGGGAAGAGTACAGGTTGACTCATTCCCTCCTTTGTCCTTGCAGAGGAAACTACTTGCTGTCTCTTAACTGATCTGCCAGTTGTCTTCGGTGCAAGCATCAGGGTACTATGAAACATGGTATCACAGAAATATGCTTGTGGGGTAATGAGGGGAGAAGATCTTCAACTGAGCTGTTCGGTCTAGTCTAGTTTGCTAGGATGCTGTAGGATATAAGGACTATCTGTGGTGTCTGAGAACATCAAAGTGAACACAGATACACAATCTCTATTTGTTCAGCTTCATATCGAGTAGATGTGAAAGATTGTGGTGGGGGTACATCTAGATGCACTTTAAGAAGGACTCCTACCCTCAGCTCTTCAGTGACTCATTGAGTGGCTCAAAAAATTTCTATGAGACCATATTTTTTATCTTGCATATATATATTTCACTTTGCATATTTGTTTTGTGTAGGCAATTGCTGTGCTGGTTTAGCTGTTGTATACTCTTGCAAAGAAATGCAGAAAGAATTGCAGCTGTGCATGGTATGGTATCAGTTTCAGGCACTACATGTAAGTTTGCATGCAGAGGGCTGAGGCTGTGATCTTAGCTTGCTATGCTTTACGTCTTGATCCTTCTATGCTTTTAAGTGCATGCCTGTCAGCCCAGCTCTGCTGGCTGGCAAGCAGTGCAGTGGGTGAGCCATGGTCTTGCTGTTTCTGTCCACCTACTAGACCTAAGTGCTCTCGCTTCTGCTCTAGGAGTTCAAGAACTGACACAATTCACGCCTCTAATATGGTGTTATGAAAGATAAGGCACTCTGGTTCCACATCTTTCCCCCCCGTCCCCACCCCAGCACAGATGCACAAACTAAGCCTGTGACTAAGGGTCATTTTGACTTGAATTCAGCAAAGCACTCACTTGGGCTTGATCTTAAGCATATGGATAATCCATTGCTATTGAGCAACTTAAATACACAATCTTTAGGGGGACTAAGCATGTGCTTGGGTGCTGAAATTAGATCTTTGAGGGTTTAAAATAAGTTCCTGCCTAGCTATAAGTACAAACAAATGTTAACGTACATGGTTAATGATGCACTAGCCAGAATTGCTCATCCTTGCAGCTGTACATCAGAGTGTAATTTTCATTAGAGTTTAATTATATTTTCATTTATTTTTTTCAGCAAGTAAATTTGTACCTTGCTGTAAGGTTTTTTGGGAGTATAAATTAAAGTAATATGAATAACATTATATTTGTCCTAATTTGTGTATCCACACTTATTTATCTGGGGTTTTTATTAGTCATAATGAAGTATGTTTGGAGAAATGAGACAACTAATCTATGTGTAGAAGAAAATAATGCTAGGAAATATCATTATAATAATAAGAGATTGATTCTGATTTACTGAATAGAAATAATATCATAAATCTGTGATTAGCATTTTTAATATAGTTTAAAAATTGATTTGAGGGAAAGTTGTCTGCATAAGAAGAGTTTAAGTAGGAAAAAAGTCTGGTTTTGACACTGGAAATGAAATTATTCAAAAATTAACTTGAGAATTTTTTTGTTCAAAAGTCACTGATTAATGGAACTTAATGTCAACCTAACTTACAGTTATTTAATACTTAATTATGGAAATTAATCTCTTCTGGAATATATTTGTGACAAAAAGTTTGATTTGAGCATTTTTATCAATTTAGGGAAGCCCATGTTGTCCAGATTTTCCAACTGGAGTGAGTTAATCCTTAGACATAATGCTGTGGAGAGGTATCTCCATAAGAATAGACATGTGAGCAAACCCAGACTTGGCGGCACCAGTAAGAATGGCTGCAGGGAAGATGTAAACAAGGACACACACAAGGACGGTTACAGGGAGGATGTAAACAAGGACACACGGGGACAGCCACGTGTGGCACGTGACACAGGAGTGAAGCAGCAAGAAAATGGAGGCAGAAAGTGGAACCAAGGGAGGCGCCTTGAGAGCAGTACCTGGCCAATCAGGAGATGTTGCTTAGCGCCTGGCAGAGTTGGTTACCAATTAGAGTGGTGCTTCCAGCACGCGGTTAGAGCTGGTGGGTATATAATGAGTGAGCTTCGGGCAATAAACGGCAATGCTTGGATTATATTAATCCTTGTACGCGTTGTCCATTGATCTCCCGCCGCAAGTGGCGCCCGAACAGGGACCCTC
>VYZX01014631.1:13476-45081 GCA_013401335.1 Brachypteracias leptosomus
GAGGAAAGGCTGAGGGAGCTGGGTCTCTTTAGCTTGCAGAAGAGGAGACTGAGGGGTGACCTCATTAATGTTTATAAATATAAAAAGGGGGAGTGTCACGAAGATGGAGCCAGGCTCTTCTCGGTGACAAACAATGATAAGACAAGGGGTAATGGGTACAAACTGGAACACAGGAGGTTCCACTTAAATATGAGAAGAAACTTCTTCTCAGTGAGGGTAACAGGACACTGGAACAGGCTGCCCAGGGAAGTTGTGGAGTCTCCTTCTCTGGAGACATTCAAACCCCACCTGGACGCCTTCCTGTGTAACCTCATCTAGGTGTTCCTGCTTCAGCAGGGGGATTGGACTAGATGATCTTTTGAGGTCCCTTCCAATCCCTGACATTCTGTGATTCTGTGTGATTCTGTGATTCTGTAAATGTGGTCAGCCTTAATTGCTTAGTGTTATACAAAGTGTGTCACTGTTTCTCAAAACCTAGTTGTGAAGGATCATTAGAAGTATTAAATTAAAACCGATTTTTTTGGCTGTAGGTCACGAACTGCAGCTTTCATTTTTATTGTTTGTCAAGATCCAGACATTGTGCACTTAGGCTAAGAACACGACCATCTATCAAAGGATACACCTGGAGTATTCAGTTCACTGTGGAGCACACAGGTGCCTTTTTGAATACTTCATCATGTTGATAGTTTTAAAAGGAAAAATCTGAGTTTGCTTACATGGGAGTTCAGGTGCAGTTTTATTTACAGTCCTTTATACAGAAAAATGGTGATAACTGCCAGTTGAGAATCCTTTGCTCTTGTCTCCCAGCTTGGCAATATAAGCTCTAGTGCTACTCTGGCTGGACTGCTCATCTTTGTACTTCTGACTGGAAGAAAAAAAACTTTGCAAACAATAGCAGACGGTCTCTGCAAGTAGTTTCTGTATTCAGCAGCTACTTGTCACAAGACACTGCTAATTAGGGTTCCAGTCCCAGGAGAAGGAAAGAGGAGTGCCTTGGTATCGGAGCCAGGGACAATCATCTAACTCAACATTGTGTAAATGTATATAGAACAACTAAGTGTTACTGGGAGAATGGATATTGACATAACTAAGCTATTATTTCTTCCAGACATTAAAACTGTTTTACTTGCATCAATTTTATCTAACCAAGTTCCATTAACCTCTCACCTGGAGTCTGTTCCAGCTCTTGCTCAGTGTCATTGACAGCTTCCCATCAGCTGGCAGGTGTTCAGCCATTTCCAGGAAAGCAGGAACTTGGCACACACAGCAGTCACTTGAGAAGACAAATGCCGTAACCACAAACATCCTCCCCTTCTTCCTCCTTTCCCTAAGCTTTTACTGCTCTGGTCAGGAATATCCCTTTGGTCAGTTGGGGTCAGCTCCTCTGGCTGTGTCCTCTCCCAACCTTTTGCCCAACCCCAGCCTACTCAGTTATGTGGGAGCCTTTGTCACCTACTCTAGATTTTCCAGCTGTAGCTATAGCGGCATTGCTGTGATGTCACCACATGACAACTGCAGACACAGAACCATGTGCACACTTACCAGGACGTATGGTGTCTGTACGTCTGTGATGTGAAGTGGTGCCACTAGAGCAATGTGAAGCAAAATCCAGAGCAGGTGACACCAAAGCATGTATGGGCTCTGTAGGGCACTCCAGCAGTGGCCGTGTTGGGTTCCCTCCTTCTAGCACTTTCATGCTGTTGCACAAGCACGTATTTTACAGAGCTAAATCTGAAGTGAGGTGGAGATGAGGGATGAACAATAATTTCCCTGATACTGTCTTGCTACAGAGGGAGCTGTTTTGAAGTTTACATTTTAGAAATATTTTTCAAACTGTGTAAAGACAGTGCTTCCCAGTCTAAACATATAGCCATACAAAACAGGGGTGATGATCATGTTGAAGTGTTGGATAGTAACAAGGAACAACTTCTGCTCCTTACTCTGTTTAAGGGTGTCCCATTTTTACACACCTTTCAAAACGACAATTCCTAATTTGACAGAGAAGCTTGAAAAACAAAACTTGAGGATTTCGAAAATGCATGCTGTAGTGTTGATTTCTAGGACCCAACGTATTTCATGCTTTAACAATCTCCTGTCACACCCTGCTGCTCCTTGTTAGACTTTTTCATTAGGGAAAGTGAGTGAAGAGTCTGTAGTGCCCTAACGTGCAAGATTACAGCCCTGCCAGGCTGGATTTTTTTTCCAGCAAACACAATTTTGGAGGCTTGAAAATGTTTCTGAAATGCTACCCACAGAGAGCCATTGGAGTGGTGCTTCTGCTCCTGATCCAGCTAGTCAGTGGCTCTTTGGCTAAATAAGTTTACAGCAGTAATTGCAGGTTCTACTGTAACATGATTTTCATTTGCTATTAGAGGCGAGTCTTTTCTGGCAGAAAACCCAACTTCATTACCTAACACTGTGGAATTGCAGATGTATAAACTTAGCAGTTCACTCTGTTTATTTTTATACCACGTCTTAGTGGGTTTGATGGCAGAGAAAGCCTTCTCCAGTGCTGTTGTCATATGGGGAGTGGGGAGTTTTAAAAATGTGCTTTTGATGTCTGTAAAGTACAAATTACTGATAATAATTTTCCTTGTAAATCATAGAATGGTTTGGGTTGGAAGGGACCTTAAAGGTCATCTAGTTCTAAGCCCCATGCCATGGGGTCTGCTAGACCAGGTTCACACTGGGCACGCTTCTATCTTCTCCCAAGGTAGATTTAATCCAAGAGGCTACAAATTTCAAATGTGTGACAAAAAGAAAGAAATGGCTATCAAGTTTTCCATTTCAGTCTAGCAACCTCTCAAATGTTAGGCTGCTTCGAGGGGACCGCTGTGGTGCTATTTGTGTGCCTTTCTGAATCCACAGCTATAGGTTTAAACTGGATCTGCTGAGGCAGCTTCACAAGCTGCTGAGAACAATTGTTTCAGGCAGGTCTGGAATTTAAAGACATCGTCTTGCCTTAGAAACCAAGTCTCCTGCCAACTTTGAATTTTAGTCACATTCTTAGGATAAAACTCTCATTGTTTCCACTAAATTAAAGACGTTGAATTTACAGTGCATCCACTGCAAGTACTTCTGGTGCAGAAGACAATAGTCACTGCTGCATCAGAAGGCAAAGATGAGTAGGGAGCTAATCGGGATGAAGAGAGAAGTTGAGTTCCTCCATCAAGGTGTTTGTGCACCAAAAGCCAAATCACATGAGCAGAGATATTTGCTTTTTTGATGCTGTTTATGTACAGTGTACTCTGTTACCCCTATTGGCCATTGAATTCTGAGAGATGCTTTGTATTTTTGTGTTTAAATCTCCTGTAGTTTGAGCATCCATAGCATTGTTTTTTAGAGAGCAATGCAATCAGTTTCTTTGCTGCAGTATTTTAAAAGCTACATCCTTTGTTTCTTCAAAAGCAAAGCTGGAAGGGTATGATTTGGATCAGTATTTTTTTCCTGCAAGCTTTTAACAGTACTAAAGAAATCATAAAAGATGGTATAGCAATAGTAGCCCATTCTCAAGAGCAGAGAAACAAACACAACTGGCATGAAGTCCTTCTAGGTTAGCACCTAGAAATTAAAACATGGCAGCTGATCTGCAGCTCATTTGCATTCAGGGTAGCCAGTGGCAGCCCCTCACAGCTCCTCACCATGAGCCAGCTGAAGCTGAGAGCTGCATTTAGATTGTTCTGCTTTATTGATGCAGGTCTAATAAAAGTATCTTCTCCATTTACAGGGCAGTTGTTACATGGGGCCTGCTCTGGATTTTGTTTCTGCATGTTTCACACTGCGTGATGGTTGGTGCTTCTAGACAGTCCATCGAGAATTTGGTATGTACTCATTCATATTAAATATTCCTACCTTTTTGTAATGAGTGAAGAGGGCTGTGATAAAGCTCATGTTTTGTGATGACAGCAAGATTACACAAGGCATAGATCACTGAAAGTGAATTTAATTATTTGTAATTAAAAAGGAATTAATTTCTAGTACTGCTAACACACATTACGTGTTACTAATCCTAACCAGTCTCTGAACTCAGTGTTTGCATATGGACAGAACTGATTCACATATGTGACATTTGACATGAAGTGCCAGATTTGATCACAAGTGCAGTTAGAAGAAACAACTCTAACCCGCAGTGAGCCTGCCTGCATCCTTTGTGTGCTTTGGGATGGTCTAGGCCAAATCTGGCTCCCATCTTCACTTTAAGTGAGTCCTGTGCCCAGCCTCTCTGTGACAGGTAAGCTCCTTTCTGGAAAAAAGTACCCTCAGAGCACCTGGAAATGATCCATGTGAAAACAGGAGTTTTGATTTCTCATGAGAGGCTTGAGACTTTATGTGGAGAAAACATTCCCACATCTGCTCCTATCCTAGGGCAAGAGTTGGGTTTTACTGCCTTTTATGGGAAATGTGTGATTTCCCTCATTTTTTATGTGAAAGAGTATAACTCATGTAAAAATCATGAAGCTGTGTTTGAAAAAATAAAAAATAGACCTTCTCAATTCTTTGGGAAGGTGAGGAGAGTGAGGTAGCATTTTTTAATTTCTGTAATGAATAGAACTAAAAGTAAAAATACTGTGTCAAGGGTTGAATTATATGAAAAACGCTAAGCATTGTACACTAATGCTTCACAATCCCTCTATACACTGTGTTAAAGGTGGAATACTTTGAATTGCGCGTATCAATGATGAATTGGGATTGTGGGAATACTGAACAGACACTAACAATCAATATCCAATATAAAATAGAGTGTGATGTAGTTAAGAAGTCCTAGTATGTTGTGCATGTTTATAAGGCTCTAATGTGACATTTCATTCCAGAGTAAACCCTCCCAATTTCTTACTGGTTGAACTAAATTTACAGGTCATGATCCAAATTTAACTACACTTTTTTAAACTCTGCTCTTACACCTTTGCTCCATGCACCTTGGTGTTGTGTTTGTTGTAAAACACAACCCACTGAACAGAAATTTGTTTCTGTTCCTTTACAAAAATGGGACACTGAGCTACATCTTGAAATTCTCATTTGTGTAAAGGAACAGAAATGTAAATTTATCAAGGGCTACTGACCCAATTCTGTTAGTGTTCATCATGCTCTGTTTTACAGCAATATCAGGAGCATCTCAGCATGCATAATGTTAGCATTTGTATACATCTGTAACTTCAAAAAGCTTATTGGAAAAAAAAATATTCCTTACCTACTTATGTTGAAACTTATTTTTATAGTTCAGTATATTTTCCAAACAAAAGATGCCTGCCTTAATAATTTGTCTTGCTGTTTCCAAAGAAAGAGGTGGTTAATTTAATACCAGTGACTCTCATCTCTTCCTAGTCCTCTTTTCTTAGATAGTTTCCTATTAGCTTTTCTTCCTGATTTTATTTTTGAGTTGATTGAGGTTCCACAGCTGTCTCTAGGAGTGATGCAGGAAAGAGTATCTTCTTACCTTCTTACTGTTTACCAGTGTGAGTTTAGGCCAGGAAACATTCAATGTCAATACACTTTTATCTCCACAAACAACTCTTCAGGAAACAAGGTAACAGAAAAGGAGCTCATTTTCTGCAGCCACTTATGTACTTTCTTAATGACAAAAAACTCTTACAGTAGAATTTTTCTTTTCCTCTGAGAACCACAAAATGTCATTTGTTTGTTACCACCTAAAGAGAAGCTCAGTCGCTCAAAGATCTTGTTACAAAACTTTCTTGTATGAATCCAAAAGGTAATGAGCATATGCCATCAATGGATTGCGTAAAAGACAAATTTGTATCCAGAAGGAAATAATTTTTATTTCTTAATTATTTGCAATTAATGCATTCTGTGTGATTGCCTGTGGGCTTAAGGTTGTTGAAGAATCAGGTGCTGATTCTTGTATAATTCTGAACAGCTACTTGAGAAAGGTATTTATGTCCATATCTTGAGTTACACTGATGCATTATATAGTTGCATAAATTGCTCCAGAAATTTAGAGATTAAGGCATTTGTAAGTTATTTGAAATGTGAAGTCATAAGCAGAGCTCTACTGTGGAATATCTTAAACTATGAAGCTACTGGTTCAAAGTGGTTTTGGACGAGTATGCATTACAATGCTGCAGTGCACTGCACTGGCAACAAGTTGCTCGTGAAGGTATGATACATAGGATTAAATTTGCTACATAGCTCCTGCATAAGCTACCTCAAATGTGCTGTACATTTTGTAATTTTCCCTTGCTTTGTGTTACTGCTCTACTGCTTTTGAGTAATTACCTATAAGAATGTAGTGGAGAAAAGCTAGAGATACTCCCTAAGAACAAAGGACCTCACCCCAAGGGGCCGGTTTGAACTAAATAGAAGTCTTGGGCTAAGACCAAATGGATACCGGGCATGCGCAGTACACCGGGGTCAGAGAGAGTTCAGCGAGGAAGACGGCACATCTTCATCCCTGAGCCCCCCAATGAACCCCTGCGACCACCACCAGAAGGCACTGGGCAGCCGCAGATGGGAGTAATCTAATTAGCATGAGAAGCGGGGACAGGTCATGAATATGTATAGGCGTGTTTCAAAATCTTGTGAATATGCACTAGTTGATTGTATAAAAAGGAAGTAATTATTTGCGTAGTTTGGCACACATTTTTGGTGGCGTTAGTCCCCCGTGTGCCTGGTGCCGAATGAAACTTACCTACTTCACAATCTTTTCTGATTGTGGAGTTTAGTTCCGCAAGTCAGGTACTGCTCTGCTCCTGAATCATGATGAGCTTCAAGAACGTCGTTTTGATAGGTAAGTGCAGCTCTACTAGCGACTCCTGACACCAGTGAGCCTCACACCTTTACACGCTTTGTGGCATGAGGCTAAAACATACTTCTTTTTAGCTTGATGTTCTGAAGCCTGCACAGAAACAAGGCCATAGTGCTGACAGGGAGAGGTTACTATGAAGAAAAGGATAGTTGCCCAATTATTGGTTAAAGAGTATAGGGGGGGGAGCACAATCTCTGCTTCTTTTTGTGAGGAGCATGTTCTATTTTAGTTCTCCCAAGCTGTCTTTGGTTTTCACAATGTCACAGGCACATACCCAGCAGCGGGCTGGGACTTGGGAGATACTCTTACCAGTGTGCAAAACTCCTAGAGAATCTCAATAACAAAGGAGATAAATCACGTAAAGAACAAGAACATCCTGAAGGAAAAGCCCAACTGGGATCCCAACTGCTTCGTTAATCACTGGGATTTGCCTGGTGTTTGAGGCTGAATTTGTCATCAGAGCACGCTGCAGTGTTTAAAGGGTTTTCCTCTCCCTGGACATGGACTGCAGACTCAGCCTGACATGTGAGCTGGAGCCAGTGGAATCCATGACTGCATCTTGCGGCCCAAGCAGCATCTTCTCTGAAGATGACCAACAAAAAGCACCTTTTATTCCCTGCCCACTTTGGGCAGATGAAAGCTTTGCTCTCAAACAGAAGGATAAAAGTTTTCATTCCTTGTGCAGTAAGTTGTAAGTTAGTTGTACAGAATCTAAATGTATTACCTAAAAACTGAGTATCAATCTAGAACCCAAGGCACAGCTTCCTGGACCAGGATTGAAATTTTGGATCTAAAATGAGGCTGATTTTGCACTAATACAATTTTTCTTTCTGTGAACACAAAGATGATACCACTTAATACCAGATTATTTATAACACAGGAATGACTACACAACTGCATATATTGAATTTATTGAACAATAACTGTTTATCCAATTCTGGAATTTCATCATACTATGTGGGCTGCTAGCATGCATGCTAGTTCTAATTGAGTGACATTTTATCATTATTCACAGTAATGAAAAAAGTAAACTCTGCAGACATTCAGACCATGCAAGAACTATCTTAACACAGCTGAACAGATAGCAGCTTCTCTAAATGGAATGTCATATATTTAAAATATTTGACTTTATTAACAATAAATTAATCTGTGGCATCACTGATCACCAAAACACTAAAGATACATTTGGATTGTCTACATACTGATAAGAAAGGCGACATCATCTCTACCTTCGTAAAAACTGGAGAAGTGCTAATGAGCTGATATACATACATTTTTTCAACCATATGAACAACAGCAAAAAGAAGAAATGTAATTCCAAGTTTCCCCAATTTTTATATTGAATAAGGCAATAATAAAAAGCATAGTGTCACAATAACCTACTTAAAATCTAGATAGTGAGTCCTCACATAATGCAGTGCTCAAAGAGGAATGTGCAAAAATAAACACTTGGATTTGCACTTTGATTCTTCATTGTGTAAAATTAAGAAACCAAAACCAAACAAACCACAAAACCACAACTGTTCCAGAATCCTGTCAGGAAAAAAAAACAAAAACCAAAAGAAAAGCTTCTGGAAGAATCCAAAGTGACAAAGCTATTCTTTCAGCTTGTGGCACCATTTGGAATATCTTGAGCATCTGCTAAATGTAGTTTTTGGCTGAAACGAGCCATTAAGGAATAACATTTTCACATACAGGTAAGGTATAAAAACAGCACTGTAACACAAAACTATGTTTAGTCCCATGACAGATATGCAGTTCTATTAAGTCCTACACTAGTTCTCAAGCAGTAGGTTAATTTTCCTCAGTAAGACTACATACCTCTAGAATTAGCTGACACATTAAGGGGGGCAGCAGATTATTTTTAGCAGTATTATGTGGTATTATCACCAGTTCCACTTGTGTTCTGTTTGAGACCTAGCCATAAATAGCTTTCCACAGACACAGACAATGCACATGCACCAGTGCAGGATCTTCTAGTCCCAAACCAGAGCCCCACCTTCCTCAATGCATATGAAGCATGTAACATCAGCAGTAACTGACTGCAGTATAAACCAAATGCCACACTCTTCAGCTGTGTTCTCAGATTATCAAAAGCATGATGTAAAAGACAAGACATACAGCTTTATCTTCTTTTGGGTGGGTTAAGAGCATGCATTTGTTCAATGACTAAAGCTCTTCTGAAGTATTTGACTCAACCATAGTCTGACCCTGGAAATAAAATCTAGGTCTGTCCACTATTCACAGTAAAATCAGTGATAAACAGCTGTACATTATTTCTAGAAAAATCCTTAAAGGTAATAGGATTCACTTATTGCTGGGACAGAACCCTTCTGAATACTATAGAAGGAATGTTACTAGGTATGTTTGTTCCAGAATGTCTCAGTAAGATGCATGTAGAAAGACCCTACTTCTGATGCGCTTTGCCATCAACTGACAACGCATTGTCTACAGTGGTACATGCTAGCTAAATAAATCACCATACGAAAAAACAACCTGTAATTAAAAATGTTAGGATCCAGTCAATTATGTATTTGAAGAACCTAAAATCCATGCTGTATTACAGTAGTAATTTAAAAGAAAGGACATTATTGAAGCTATTTGATTCCTGTAAAGACACCAGTTACTGGGGAAATACACTGTAATTTGGTGAAAGTTAACAGTAATTACAATGCAAAACAGACATTTAAGGAAAAGGATACATAGATGAATTCAGTTCTTCTAGCTGCAATGTAAGTGTAGAAAGTATCAGCTATGGCGTTTCAGTTAGTCAAATGAAGGCAACAATTAATGTATTTCATCTATCATAGAATAATTAAGGTTAGAAAAGACCTCTGAGATGAAGTTCAGTCATCAACCTAACACTACCATGACCACTATCAGCATAAAACAATGAAAGGAACACTAATAGTTTGGGCTGAAAGGTATGATCTTATTACAAATAGCAAAGTAAACCTGCACTGAATTCTAAACCAACAGAGCCTACGTCCCAAATTAAGTTTAAATTTTACAATCTCAGAAAATTTAAAGAAATCTTAATAGTTTTGGGTTTTATGGAAATACACTAGAGAAAGAAGAAACAAAGTGTAGAATATACAGATCTAAATTAAAAGTTATTTGTGGTCTTCCCTAGATGTAGGAGGATGGACCACAGAGAAAATGGCTGTCCCTAAACAGATCCTACATCCTCAGACAGCCTACTCCATGCATGAAAACAAGCAGTAGCCTATAAAAAAAAAAGAAACCAAGGTACTATGAGGGCAGGGCTTATGTCTTGATTCATTATAGAACCATGTTCTCCTCAACTGCAAATCACTGCCCACCCAGTACTGTTGTTTTCCTGAGCCAATTGCTGTGGGCAAAGTTCCATGTGTTCCGCCTTCCCAGTACTTACATCTGACAGCAGCCTATCCAGGTTGGAGTCACTGGCAAGTTTTCTTTTATCTTCAGGGAGTTCTTCCAGCTCCCCATAGAGCTCCAGATTGAGGCGAGCAAGTTTCTCCTGCATACTCCGCACGTGCTCCATCTGCTCGATGGAACATTCATTTCCTAAAAAGACCAGCAACAGTTTTAGATAAGAAAACCTGAAAGAGCAACCGAAGGTGCAAAGATACAGCTTTTTATATCAGAGAAAAGGAACTTAAAAATCAAATTTACAAATTAATTTGCTTTCTCAATGATTTCTCCCTGTTTCACTACTGAAGTTTCTCTCATCCTGCCTGGTGTTATGTTATGCTGAACTTAAAGTAATTCCCAGATGTAATAACTGGTTTTTAGAATATATGTGTTCTTTTCTGTACTCCTGAATTTCTCTCCAATTTAGGAAGGCCCTGGTTTTTAACTTTAAAAATGATCAGAAAACCTTCTTTCTAATTTTGATTAATCTTGGTGGCTTCTTTTTTTGTAACTGATGCTTTATATAATACAGACTTCTCAGGTTCTCTTGTGAAATCAGTGTGGAATTGATGTAACATGCTGACCTAACACTAAACTTGCAAAAGCACATATGCATCTCTCTACTCAGAACAGAGAAAAAAAGTAAGCAGAAGAGTGTTATGCTTTTTCTGAAACCTCCATAAACCATGAATTAGTAAGAATAGTAAGATGCTAAGACAGAAGAGTAAGCCGGGTACAATGCAACTTACATTGGATGCCATGAAAGCTGTTACCAACAGCCTAAAGCATTAATATGCAGCAAAATGAAGTGCTAAATAATACAGTTACTTCTTCTTATTCCTATACTATCATAAATAAGTAGCTTTAAACTTAGTATCTTAAATCTTTAAGCCAAGGTACTGCCTCTGGTAAACCATGCTGGAAGGAACAACGAAATGGCGTTGGAACCATCTCACATCAAAGACAAGCAACAACCTTACAACAGGGCTATAATTAAAAAATGTAGTAAGATCTATTAATTATGTTAAACTGCATTTCATATGGCTAAGTCCAGTATGACGAACTGGCAGTCTGTCCATACAGCACACTTGTTTGCAAATGTCACCATCGTATAGCTACAAAATCAATTCCTGTATACAGACAGTTCATGCACTTACCAAATGCTTGAAGTTTGCCAGAGTGGAAATCATTCAGGAGGCTCAGAAGTCCCCTTTCCATTTCCTGAACATCTGATACATCTGTGAGAAAAGAATGCTGGATTGGTGCTGCCTGGGCCCCTTTTGCTTCACCTCCTGGAGGTTTGGCTTTCTCTTTTATTACACTGAAAAAAATAAATAAAATTTAAAGATTACTTCCTGCTTTCACTGACAATCCAAAATGTAAGATAAGTGTACATCTGGACTTTGTATATGAAACTAAAAATATATAAAGCATATTTCAATCACTCCTTTTAACTTAAAAGAATGGATCACCAGTTTGTCTGAAGTTCTAATAAAGAATAAACATCACTATCTTGATGGTTTGATACTGCAAAATGAAGGAATCCAACAATCTGCTTTCCTACAAATAGTGGGAAACATCAATGGAGCACATGTATATAATGGTCCTCATAATAATCTAAAGATGACCATTACCCAACAATGACATGGGGCATGGGGCATTACCTACATAAAATCACCCAAAAAAGCATCTGCAAGCTTTCTTTAAACCAGAGAAAAAACCAACCCAGCAATCATAAGCTTCAGCTGTCACAAACACCTACAGACTGCAACCAGTGTCAAAAACCACTCATCATAACCAATACAGGATGCTGACCTTGCCTCCACAAATTTTCCTAGAGCTCCTTCCTCCCACCTTCAAATAACATCCCAATTTTGTACAAGTCACCATCAAAAGCAATCTCCCAGTGCTCTAACACATACCAAATGGAACTAGTCCATGTGCAAACAAATGTGAAACGTGCAAACAATTCTCAACAGCCCCTCTGCAACAAAACCACCAACATTCCTGGATCCCATAGATTTTTCTCTAGACATAAAATTAATTCAGAGCACCATGTGCCCATAGAAACTACATGGATGAAAATGAATAACCATTATAAATTCAAATAAACACACAATTGATATGGAAGCTGAACACACAATTACCAGTGAGAAGCTGCGTATTTCATCTCTGATCCAGAGGCAGAGGGACAGACAGACAGACTGCATCCTAACCTAACCCAGTTCACATAAGGGGCTGTTTTCATCCCTGAGTTGCCTATCCACGGGTGCACACAGCCTTTCTCCCACATTGGCATGGCTGCTTCTGCAGCCTCGTGGTGACTCTGTTCAGAACCTCATTCAGTGAAAAATTTTGAGCCTAAAAATTACAAGTTTAGAATACTATGGGATATTAAAAGAAAATCACAGGCTTAGCAAAGAGGTTTTATTTACTTAGTGAAGATAAAAGGGTTTACAGCATAGTAAGCCCCACCCTTCCCTTAAATACTCCCATGCTCTGCAAGTCATAAATTCTCTTTCCTATGGGAAGCATAATTATTTTTCCAGCCTAACAGCTTCTTTAGTCTATAAACACCAAATAACCCCATAGTCTATATACTGGAACAACTAATGGCCAAACAATTATCATATCTGGTTGAACTCAGAGCAACAGCTCTCAATTTACGTTTAACTTTGGCTATTTCTGCTTCAATTTCAGACTTAAAGAAAGGTTTGTATGCCAGAAAGGGTATTGATTTTTTCCACCTGTATCTGAAGTTTAATACAATATATATTAACTCTCCTTGAAAAATTATTTCATTATATTCTTGCAGATGAAGTGAAAATGAATTAAATACTCCTATTCCACTATTTTAACAGCAGTTCATCCTCACATTGCTATGTCAATTACCATTCCTGCTTGGAAAGTTTGAGAAATGGTCTGTATTATCACTGCTTGGTAAGCTTCACTTAACAACTGAGCAAGAATGTCCTTTTCCAAAACTTAAAGCAAAAAGGGCATTTTCCTCTCTAACCAATATTGTGAACTACAAGAAACAAGTTTCTAGTACATTCCAGAAGAGTGTTGAGACAAGTAAGCTGTACAGCCAGCTGCAGAAATCACCAATTTATAGCACATTAGTATTTATTATTATTTCCCTCAAAATATTAACATATTTTCCCTGAAAAACAATGTATAGACTTTGCAGAAATTCATTACTCATCAGGCCCATACTGGATAATTCACACCCACCTGTGCCAATGATGACAGTTCAGTACTTAATGTTGAGCTAATACAGGTCAGTAAACTCCGCTACCTCTCTCTAGCTAACATTTCACTTTAAAATCCCTCTTCACTCATTTATCTACTGTATCTGCCACAGCTCGCTCTTTTCCTTCTGTCCCAGCTAGTCTAAACACCCTTTAGCCCGTCTGAGCATTGGCAGGTTTCTGGCTCTCACTTCCACTGAGCTTGAAAGGTGCTCCCAAGCTTACCGTTTTAACTTTGGTTTTTGTACTGCTGGCTGTGGTGCAGGATTTGAAAAGGTTGTGCTTTTACTGACGGGCACTGAGTTTTTCTTGGAGTTAGAGACCTGAGAGGGGTGACTGGTAGATGACTTAGGGCTCCTCCTCTTGATTTTCCTTTCTTCCATTTCTTCCAATTTACTGCATCTAGACTAATTTCTTGTCCTCCAAGGGGAAGAAAGAAAAAAGAAACATTCATTAAAACTATAATTTACAACAACAGCAAGGGAAAAAACAGGTCACAATGCATGGAAACACAGCTTTCTAGCCTCTTCAAAGATGAGCAGCCACTCATTTCTTCAAACAAGAGAATCAAGTTCTCAGAAGCTGCCCAGGCCTGCCTGATCAGCTAAACAGGCAGGAATTCAAATCTGCATCATCTTCAGCCGAAAGGTACCTCAAAATGATCTCAAGCTATGCATCCCATGGATTATTGCTAGAAAACACTGTGACTACTCATGTCCACATCAATCAAAATACTGAGAAATGATGGTGGCATGAGGATGTTGTGAGTCATCCTTGTCAAATAACCTGCTCTACAGGGAGAGGCAACGGTCCTGTCAAAACTCAGTTGATGCCAAGCTATTATTATTACTTACGCTATTGATGGGTGCTACCCAGTAATACGTATATTACTGTTACACAATAATACATATAATATGCTAGATCGCTGCTATTATGTATGGCATTATTGGGTGCTACCTAATAATCTCCCGGCCTGGGTGAACGCCTGCTCTGAAACTCTCCACCCCGCGGAGGGTACCACGGGCACAGCTCTGCAAAGCCCGGGGGACCACCGCTGACCCGAGAGGGCCGCTTCCCACCACCACCGACGGCACCTCCCGGAGGCGACGCCCCACCCCCGAGCAGCCCCCCCCTACATGTCGCCATTTTATTAGCAGGGACGCTGGGGCCGCCGCCTGTCACTCCGTGGGGGAGGCGGAAGCCGACCGACCGCCCCTGACCCCTCACCGAACACCGCCCCCTCCCACCTCCGCACGTTAAACGGCCGCCGGTCCCGCCCCCCCGCGGCCCCACCCNTGCGCACGTCAGGTGAGCCGCGCTTCTCACCGCCCCTTCCGGCGTGCGACGGCGGGTGGCCGCGTGGAGCCGGAGCGGCCGTTAACGGCCGAAAGGAGCGGGGCTTCCTGCAGCGCTCCGGGGGACGGTCGGGGCTCGGGGGGAGCAGGAAGTCATGTACGGTTTCTCTGGCCTCACGGTGTCCACCGGGGCGGGAGTCCTCCACTGCGGGGCCCCTCCGTTTTGCACATGCGTGTCTGGAGGCGCCGCTGCCCTTGCTGGAAATGCCAGTGAAACAAATTCCATAGCTCTGATATGTGAGAAATTGGAAGGAGAGCAGAGTGGTTAGGAGAGGGGTTGTCGCTTCCTCGGTAGTAGTGCGTTTCATGCCCCGGGGAGCTTCTGGAGCTCTGTCTGGGTCACCTGCAGACACTCAGGAGCTCGGACGGGAGCGTTTGTTGTGAGTCTGAAGCTTTGGTGAGATCCTCGTCAGTGGCGGGCCCCGTGCTCCGGATGGCAGCACCGCTCCGCACTCGGGGTCTCTCAGCCACTCATGTCCTTCACCTTTCCCGTCCCGGCTGTCGAACTCCCTATTCAGAAGTATCAAGGGTAGATAGCAGGTCTGATAAACAAGCATGACCCACTCTTCTGTCATACAGCTTCATCCCCGCGACAGATATTCCTGGAGGGGTTATTGGTCCAGGTTAAATGTGGAGGACCCTGATGCCACGTTTACTTTGATGCAGTTCTCTTGTCTTTTTTGTCCTTGATTCCAGTCTTGAGTAGCTGGCTTTCAGGAACTTATTTTCAAGGCAGACAATATTAGCAGGGTGTGCCTACCTAGCTGTAGTAATTAATAAATTCAATCGTCTCCTCCCGTCCCTCTTTTCCGTTCCCCCTTCCATCTGCTTCCTAGTCCTGTCTCCATTCTGGAGGACCTCAAAAACAATTGCATTTCTGGTCATCACTTGTCTCTTCAATGCTCACTGTCACTGATGGCTTTGTGGACTTGAATGCTTGGCACATCTGTCCTAGTGACGGCTGGTAGCTCGAGGCGTTTTTCCCCCATGTGACAGTAGTTTGTTGCCTAGAGAGATTAATTTATCAACTATCTCTACAATTTTTCTGTCAACTTGAATTTCTTCTACTTGCAATGGGATCTTAGTTTTTACCTGAGAAACATGTTGTTCATAACTGTATGTTTTTTGATGAAAACTCTCAGACCTTATTTACACACCGGCTGTGAAGGGTGGCATAGTCTGCATCACCCAGAGTGAAAACATTGGCCAAAAGCTTTCCTGGTGTTTGCAAGGCTTTGTCTCAATATAAAGCTATCACATGGCTTAACAGGTGTGCATCTAGGATGCATCCCTACCTCTGTCTAAGCCTTACATGGTACCAAAAACCTGATTCTCCAGTTCTACCTTGATCCTGAACCTTCTTATGGAACTTGAATTAGACCTGAGGGCTACTAGATACAACAGTGCCTCACTGAGACTTCTGCGGCACGCTGCAGTTGTGAGACTCAGTGACCACTTTGAGTCCAGAAAGGGAATGCTGCCAAAGGGAGATTGAATTTGCAGTAACTTTCAGGTGAAGAACAGGGACCGAATGTCCACTGAAGGTTACTCTGGACTAAAAGTAATTCCTGGCAGCAGGATGAAGCTTGGGTCTGAGGAGCTGGATCAGTTCTGATAAGTTGCAAACAGTCTAGTTGCAAGAGGTCTGTTCCACTGATATGCTGACAGTTCACTTATGGGAATAAATAATGTAGGGGTGTTTATGTGTAAGCTACAAGTCCCACGGGGAAAAAAGGCATGAGTGAGAAGAAAGAAAAAAACCCTCTGCAACATTGGAGACACATTAAACAAAAAGATGGTGGTACAAGACTTAAGAGACAGGTAGAGAAGCAGATAGAGTTGTTTACCATCTTTTTGATTCTGTATTACAAAAGGCTTCTGATACCTAGTTTGGCATGTGTTACCGGGAAATAAGAGCTAGCAAAATTCACACAGGCTGTAAGCCAGTCAGAAATTCTCAGCTATAGGGCTGCCCAAGTAGAATTCTCATTTACGCACATATATATATTTGTGTATCTGTGTATATATAGAGGTGTATATATATGGGGGGGCTACAAAACCTGGGAAAAGTAAGATTCAAGGACAGATTTCTGTAAATATTTGGGAGATTTATATGAGATCAATACTGTTTCTACAGGATAACTTTGGAAATGTTTGTGTTCATTCAGCTCATTTCTCACATGCTACATAAGCAAGTAAATATAACCACCTTGCAGGTTGTATATAGAGGTGTGGTTTGTTTTTCCTCCTGTGATTAATGGTGTTCTGTGCATGCAGAATAAAGCAAAGAGGTTTGACAGTTAGGACGAAAGGTGGCTAGGTGTTCTTTGTTTCTATCGAAGCAGTTGAAATCAAATGCCTTATGGGCTGTTTTTAAATCAAGGGAAAACCTTTCCATCACTAATATAAGCATTTTAAATATAAGATTACTTTTATATTCAGAAAGCAGTTGGATTCCACAGTTGACCCTGCTTCAGTTTAGTCTCAGTATGAGGGATCAAGTACACTTAAGTTGCTCTTACAAAAACAGTGTGTAACCCCAGAAAAGATGTACAATTGGTTTTAATACGTAGGTAATGTTTTGCTCCAAGTACATTTCTTATCACTGCACACTACGTGACATTAGAATTATTATTAAAATATCTGTATTACTTCTATATCTGATTTAGCAAAGCCTACAAGGGCAGATAATTGGGAAAGCGTCAGACTTTATTGTATGTCTGCATAGTGAAAGTAATTTTATAGTGAATAATTAATTTCTTATAAAGATAATAGTAAGCTAAGAGCAAAGAATCAAAAGCAGAGTGGTCTTGATTTGATACTACAAAGCCTACTGCAGATAACATTTTTGCCTGGAATCAAATAAAGGTATCATACCTTCACCAGGAAAAAAAAAAAAAGTGTTTGGGATTATCTCCATTTAGCTGAGCTTTTGCATAACTTTGTGTTGTGGTGATGATTCACAGTTTGGAAAATGCTTTTTTCTTCCTTTGTAAGGCTTTTTTTCTGACACCACCATCAAGCATTACAGTGGTAGTGTTTGTTTATACTTGTTGACTGAAATGCTCCAAGGGTAACAGTGTTTTAATAGTAAGAATGTTATTGTTAAAGGAGAAAATTAAAAAGTTGATTGAATCTCATTTTATTTACATGCGTATCTTCTTACAAACTAGAGGCCCACCTTTGAAGATGCTTTGAAGAACTTCAAAGAAGTTAGTCTGTACTTTGTATTGAGATATGCATGCAAATAAAATCAGATTCTTCTTTCTGAAAACCCTATTCAGTTAACATGAGATGCCAAGTCAGTTCTAAAGGCTTCCAAGACAGTGATGAAAACATGTTGTTCTTTAGCTTCTATAATTAGTCTCAGATGTATTTCACAGGGTGGTACCTGGTCCTCATGGATGCATGACATTGCTGTAGCATCACCTTCCAGAAAAGAGTGTAGCCTGGGACATACCTGTTGATATGAAGTAAAGTACTTATTTCTGGTTTACAACTAGCAGCATAGCAAGGTGCATGTGTATCTATCAGCCAGATAAATGTGCAGAACAATGCAGCAAAGTTGAAACGATATATAAAGAAAATTAAGTAACGCTGGATTAACATGGATGTAGAATTGTGTGGATTAGGCACACGTGTATTCTGCTTTACAGAATGATGACAGATAGGCCTTCAAGAAATGTCACTGAAAATGTGTCAACGTGTATACTTACATTGTATCTCTCTCTATACACACACAGAGACACTACCATTTGGCTAACTGAAGGAGTATAAGCATATGTAAATATTTAGACTTGTATATTATTACTGATCAGTTTCTGCATCTCTAACATGAATAGTCCATTGAAGTCAATACTATTATTACACATGAGAGCAAGCAGTTTAAAACCTCCACCAGTATTATGTGTGTATCCAGTGTCAGCTTACTGCAAAAAATCAATTCTTGGTTAGCTACCAAAACATCAAATCTGTGACCTGCTTAAAAACTAAACAAGTCATCTACCAGAATGTGGATGTTGAATAAACCACCTCCTTAGGCCAGCAGTGTGGTGACTCGGGCACCCACAATGCGGTAACAGGGAGGGGAAGGAGGGGGATCAGAAGGGACTTGCTGAATCACTCGGAAAGTAAAATCTTTCTGGTTACACATAAGCCTGCCTCTGAAGTACAATGGCTGCTCAAAGCTTTTCCCTTCAGTTTGCCCCAGTTTCCTACTGTTCACCAACCTCTTTAGCTCCTTGCTAATGTCCTCCTGGGACTTTCTTGGTCAGTTTTGTTCTAGCCTTCCTCACTTCCGGAGGTGCCTACTCTTGTGGTGCCCCAATTCCTTCTCTTTGTCTAAGCATATCTTCAGTTTTCCTCTCCTGCCTTGCTTTGGCCTCTTGCTCCTGTAGCCACTGAAAGACCAAGATGATCTCCCTAGGACCTAGGAGATCCCTAGAAATGAAAGCTGATTCTATAATGGAAGCTTTGATGAATTCTACCAACTATAAAGACAGCTCTGCTGCTCAAAGGTCCATATAGCCCAGTGTCCTAACTCCAAAGCAGCCAATTGCAGACGCCTGCAAAAAAATAAGAAACTGGCAAACGTGATGCTGCCTCTGAGTGCTCTCCAGTCTCCAACAGGTTGGTGGCTCAGAGGCAGTTTCTGTGCACATACCAATGTTACTTGGCAGTCATCCCAAGAATTAGGCCTCTAGGGCCTAAATGACCCTGACCAGTCCCACCTGGGACCCCCTAGCCCCACTGCCCATGGGCAGCCCCATTTTGTCTCAAGCCAGGGCCTTCAATTCCTGCCTAAACTAAGGGTATCTAACTCTTTTCAGCTCTTGGATGGACCTCTGGGATGTATGCTGTAGCCTTGTCTCCAGAAAATAACCCTGGTTTCTTTATATGCCTGGAAAATTATGCTCAAATAATATTATTAACATATCCACTAGTTAGCCTGGATTTCATATTCACAGTATAATGGAAACAACAGTCGTTGAAAATCACCTCTTGAGGTCATAGCATTATGGGATACTTAAGGTTGGAAGGGACATCACAAGGTCTTCAAGTCAAAGTAGGGTCAACTGTGTTCTCAGACCAGGTTGCCCAGGGCATTATCCAGCCTATCTTGAAAAATTTTCGAGATAAAGACTGCACAAATGTCCTGTAGCACAACCTCCTGCTTAGAGCAGGGCTACTGCCACATCAGGTCAGATGTGGCTTTGTCTGGCCAGGCCTTGAAACCTTCAGGAATGGAGATTCCACCACTCCTGCAGATAATTTGTTCCAGTACCACATTACAGTCCTAGTGATTTTTTTTTCCTTGTACAATTTTTAGTTACATAAAACCATGCCAATATTCTGTATATGTTCCATAGATATAGATGCTCTTGTACAGTTACATTTGCCTTCCTCTAAATATTTGTAACATGCATTAAGATCCTCCAAGGAAAAAGCACCTTGGAGCTGTACCTCCCTTGTCTTAATAACCCTGATACTCCAGCTGGAAAAGGGAAACATCTATCATTGGCTCTTCCAGCACACCCAGTATTTCAGGTGTAGTCCCAAACCTAACACAATTTTTCAGGCTCTGTGAGGGATGTAACACTAAGATGAGCGAGAAATGCATTCACAGTTCTCTAGTGTAGGTAATGAATTATCCTTCAGAATTCTTTAAAAATGTTCTCCATGTTTTTAGACGCCAGTGTGTTGTAAAAAAAGTAGTGTTTTCTGAAGCATGAGGCTGGGAGAGACTTCGCAATGTTGTGGGAGGAAAGCAGAGAGGGAAAAGACTTTCTGCATGGGATGGTTGCTAATTGCCATCTCTCACCATTGTCTGACTTGGACAGTGCTTGTTCATGTTATAATCAAATGACTCCATCTACAAAAATGTTTCACTAATTTTATTATAAAAAACCTTTCTCACAGGACTTAGATGACTCATTGATAGACTTGAGAAAAGGCTTGGATGATATGGCACCACTCCTTCAAATGCCTGCATGCATGTTCAATAGTAGACAACAATGAATTTTGTATGCGCTTTTAAAATAAATCTAAATAAACCTTGGGCAAATCCTTCATCCTTGGGCAGCTTGCTGAATTATTTTTGCAGGTACTCAGTGAACTACTCACTGAAAATGTAAAGATGTTTACAAACACTCGTAAGATCAATGGCATGATATTTACAGGATTTCATCAAGGGCAGCAAAATTGAACCCTTATGAACCAAAGTGGGAAGTAAATTCTAGAAGCAAGCCTAGATCAGAAAGTGCATGACAAAAGTCCTTTCTTCTGCACAGCTGGGGACATGTTAGCGGAGAGTATGGTTTCTGATGTATGTTATGGAAATAATATGTGGAAAAGATTGTTGCATTTTATTTAACCTTAAATTTGTAACACCTGTTCTTGACAGGCACCCACTCTTTTTTCCTTATAAATCTTTAAATATTGAATAATGTTTATTACTAATTTAGTACAACAAGGTAGAACATGCAGCTTGTATCACAAAGAACCAAGGTGCATCTTTTGTTTTCTGTAGCCTGCTTTTTAAATTGCTCAGTCATTTATTATGAGGGCCATAACAGAGAAAGACCTTGCAGAATAAAAGCCATCTGAAGGTAGCAATTGAAATAAATTCTTGCCCCGTTGTTTTAATAGTTTGGCTAAGTGCCTACAAAAATGGTTTTACTTTCTTTGCCAGTTTTCACAATGTCAGTAGGAGAAACCACTATTCACATAATCTCTATGAAATGCCACTGAGCAGGATTCCTGGTGTAGAGTATAGAGTAACCCAGGCACAGTAAATAAACCCAGGTCCAGTAAATAAAGTTTAACTTTTCAAAGCAATTTCAGCCTCACCTGCAGTATGCACAAACATGGGCTTGTGGACATAGTCACCTGCACACACCTCTCAGTCTTCAGTCACAGCCAAGAATCCCAATGGTGTGAAACTCTGTGCAAACTCAGGGAGCAAATAGAGGCAATTCCTACCACAGAGGTCATGTGACAGGTGGATCTGAGACAAAAGAGGAAAAAAGGAAACAATAAGACAACCTGGATCTAAGTGACTGACCATGGTTTAAACACAACAGCAGCCTCATTTTTGTCAAAGGTTCTGTTGGCGTCATGGCCAAGGATGAACTTGTAGCTTACAGGAAAGAATTTGTAGGTGAATTTTGTTGATGGATCCTCTGGTTTAAAAGAAAACCAGGCAAACTTAGATTTTCTTTTTGAGCCACACAATATAAAACTAACTTGAATATACTTTTTTTTTAAATGGTAAACTCCACTCCCTCATTGGGAAACTTTGATTCAACTCAAGAAAATCCAGTGATTTTTCTAAGTGAGAAGATTTGTGAAGATTATGCCTGCAAAGAACTGTGAAGGCAAGCAGGTAGACTTCCTTTATTGAATGTACTAAGAGCATGAGATATAGCTCACATCATCACAGTTACAGAAATAAAGTTATATTATAGAAATACATAGTTGTATACTAGAAATAAAACTCAGATTGTTTTCTTTATATCAAAGTAGAGCTATCTGCAATTTTTCCTGGTCAGATTTGTGGTTGGCCTCAAGTCACTGCTTTGTGTCACTCAGGAAATTTAATTCCCTTCTCCCTCAGTAACTTGGTGGCTTAGTATAAATATAACTGCTACAATATTTTAAAAGCATCAAGTAACTACTTTTTTTCCTAGTCTAGAAGATACATTGCTGAGAAGCTCCACTGACTACATGTCTGCTCTCCCAAACAAACATCAGAAAGCATGTTTGTAATTTCAGACTCTGTTTTGTTAGACATATACAAATGCAGAATGAAACCCAAACAAAAATCCATTCCCTAAAGAGAATAAATGTACACAGACATATTTGCACAGAAAACTGTTTCTAAGCAATGCATATGCTAAATGGTATACTGGACTTTTCTTTTTAATATGATTTTACACCAGTAACTCTATATAACAAAGGAAAAGTTAAATATTCAAAGGATTTTCCTTTGCATTGGAAATACTAAAATAACAGCAAGAGGTCTCAGGTTCTGTGGCTGGCCACCATGTTCCTGTAGCACACTGAGGGCCTCAGCAGCAAAACATTGGAGGCTTTAATACATGACAGCATACAGTGGGCACAGGAGTAGCACTGTTCCACTGAAAGCAATTGTGTATAGCCTAATAGTTAATGATAGTGTGGTAGAATAGATGTTAATGAGAAGACTTCTATTTTAAGGTTTTCTTAAATTAATCATAATAATTGTATTAAAATTCAAAACTGCAGTGATTACTGTCATCAAATACAAAGCACAGAAAAATCAACACATTGAAGAAACAAAATGGCATCATTGTGAGACTGTTTTGTATGTTGATTTGGGTTGTTTGCGGGAGGGTAGTGTTGGTTTGGTTTTGGGATTTTGGGTTTTGTGTGTGTGTGTGTCTGTGGTTTGGGTTTCTTTTTTTCCTATGTATGTACAATCATGAATTAGATATGCAAATTTTTGGAAAGAGACCATAAGGGAGACTCCTAGAAGGAGGCTCAAAGAGTGTCACTGTTTTTTAGTTCTGAAGAAGCTATTGCTGAGATTCGAAGTAGGCTGAAATTCTTTACAGTTTCACCCCACTTTTAAGAAAAACGTAACAGAACATTTTTAGCTGCATCTCACTGTACTTAAAAGTTGATTCCTATGCTATTAGGCAAAGTGTTTATATGCTTTTCACTGAGCTAACTAAAAAATGATTTTGCTAGAAACAGTTAAGTTCAGCATATTCATAGTCCTCTAAGGAATATGTACTCTGCCAAGTCTGAAAACACTTGGAACAGAAATGTCTGAGTAAATCTTGAGTACTGTGCTACGTTTTTTTTACAGATGTATGAGCAAGATGCTGATGCTTAGCTTGTACACTTTGTCTGATCTATGCAATGAAATAATCACAGCTGCATCTATTACAGTGATTGCATAATCATGTATTTGGTACCCACAAAGTTTTGGGAATATTCAGAAGTATATGCTAAAAATCCTAATTTCCTTTGCTTCTCTAGTATCATTCTCAGTCTAGTTTAAATTTAATATAAGGTTTTGTTTGTATAAGTTAGAAATTTGAATAGTTTCTGTAACACCAGTAATTCATATCATTTACACTGTTTGTAAAGCTGTGGTACCACCAACGCACAGGTCATTAGAAACTACAAACGTTCCGCTGTCACAGGTATCGCTTTGAGTTTCCTGATTTGGAGGTGTATAGGTCCTCAACTGTTACTCCATGCAGTGTAGACTTTACTGCTCAGTGTAATTTCTAGATAGCCCTAAAATAGCTTTTCCCTTACTGTCAGTCTTCCAAATTATTATTTTGGAATTTGAAAATATTTTATTAGACTTAATTTACTAGCAATATGCCAGTCTCTGAGACTGACTACATATGTAAACAGAAACACTGAGCTTTGCAGCATGAACACACTGGGTCTCATCCTAACCAATCATCAGGTAGATGAAATTATGCAGAGGAACATAAAGCAGCCAGAGACCTTTAATAATCTGCCACAGTGATAGATTCTTCCTAGATTAATATTTTTTAAAGTCTGCTTAAAGCCAAAATATTTTTTTTTCTGTCATTCTGTAAATATATATTTTTTTAAAAGGATAGTATATTAAATATATTTAGGACATATTTTATCCTCTTTTTAAATCTGAAAATTTCAAGAGGTATCCAAAACCTCTAAACAACTGGAGAGGTGAGTTTAGACCAGTGGTGGGGCCTGTTGCAAATTGCTGCGCACAGCCCCACTATAATTTCACCAGCGACATCACAGTGACACACCGTGCTCACTAGCATGGAAGAGAATGGGGAAATCTGCATTGCTTGATAGATGGTGTAATCATGCCCTCTGTTTTTTCAGTGACCAAAGCCTGTATGTTATTCATGAGGCAGGAGTTGCTGCTGCAACATATCAGAAATCATTTGTGACTGACTGTCATACCATCTGTGTTTATCAACTGAAGCAAAAGCGTTACATATATAGTTTAAACAAGTGCATTATTGTAGCCATAGTGACTGATGGTGGGAAGCTAGTAACTAAGAAGTTGGGTTCTGCTTTAGTGAGCAGCACAGGCTGCGTGTTTGGGAAGCAATTTAAGAGGCTCCTGTCCCTTGGATGTATTGTTTTCTCTGAGTCCTGAGGCATTGGTTTGAGAAGATAATCAGTCTTGTTAAAAGAATACAATTTCAAGTCTTATTTGACTGAACTGTTTTTCAAACTTTTTTAGCTTTTTTTTTTGGTTATAATACTTAGTTAATGAATCAAAATGTAAACTATGTAATTACTTCAAAGGAGACCACATGTAACACAATTAGAGAAGACATAAATGTGGTCATTGTCTTAGATAAATAAAAATTTCATATGGAATTTAGAAAAGCTTTCAACACAAACTGTTCTCATTAAAGCTAGGGACAGCAAAAAAGACTTTATTCAGCATTTATGACATCTCCATGTGTTGAGTCTGATTTTCAGTCGATAATTTCTGCAGCCCTTTTTTTCCAGATGAAGGTTTTCTTTCACAAATACTGACACCCAGTCACTTGCTGTGTGCATGCCTGTAGCTATGTAACTCGGTAATAATGAATAATTATACATGACTTAGATTAGATTTATATTAGATATGAGGAAGAAAATTTTCACAATAGAGTGGTGAGACACTGGAATAGATTGCCCAGGGAAGTTGTGGGTGTCCCAGCCCTGAAAGTGTTCAAGGCCAGGTTGGATGGGGCTTTGAGTGACCTGATCGAGCAGAAGGTGTCCCTGTGCAAGGCAGGGGGGGTGGACTAGATGATCTTTAAAGGTCCCTTCTGATCCAAACCATTCTGTGATTCCATATTTAGATCACTGTAGTCCATGTAAAATGCAAACCTAAACAGTTTATCAAATAGAAAAAAAAAATATATCAGAAGGTTTTTTTGCCACAGAGGAAGTGGAAGTGAAGAATGCACTTTGTTAAAAGACACAGAAATACCTCAACCAAATGAAACAGCTCCAGGAGTAGTATTACTGATCCATTGAGATAATTTCTCAGCAAATTGTTTTCTCTTGGGGTTGTTTCCATTTTCCAAGAACTGGAGTCCTAAAGGTAGGTTGTGTCTCAGTCCCAAATGCCATAGTGACTGGCAGTCTTCTCTTTGCACTGTACACGATTGAACACAAGGACCAAAAGCCTCTGATGATCACTATGTGCTTTGAGCTCGGAGGGGAGTGTAATTCTATAGTCGTGTTTTCATAGGCTCTATGACCTCCTGCATGTGTTTCTATTCACAGCCTAGATTTCCCCTCACTGTTCTGCTCTCCTGAGAGTGACTCAATACACTTCTGTGTCTTGAAGTGCAGAGTGTACATTTTCCTGTAATTTCTTTACAGCACATGAGCTGCCTCATTTTATGAAGCAGACATGTGGTAGTTCTAACTGAGGACTTCGGACGCTTGCACATCAAGCTATGGACCATGCATCTGTGAGCAGGAATGGAAGGAAGGAAGCAGGGGTGGAAGAGCTCCTCTCTTAGTGGCAAAGAGCTGTTACGTCTGGTTGGTATGTTGCTGAATCATATCCTTAGGCCATCATAGCTATCACTTCCTCCATGGTGTCATTCCTACTGCACTGGCTTTTATCCAGACAACTGTGTAAAGATAGAAAAATGAGAAAGGGTTTGAGAGATTTTAAGCTAGCAGAACATAGTGTGCTGACTCTCACACTTGTGTAGATATGCAGAGCTCTGTAGCTATGAAAACCTCAGAGACCAGCTAGCAGAACAGCCCAAGGTCTAAACCACAAGCTGGACAGGATAGACTCAGAGAATAATTTTTAACTTAATGCTATGACTGAGAAAAGAGAGCAGGTACACAAAAATCCCTGGAATTGGTGCAAAACCCACTAATCTTTAAGATAGTTGTCAAGAAAATATGAAACTCATCAACTATGAAAGTGTGGATGGATCTGCTAAGTACTTTGAATAGCAGGGATGAAGGTGTGGGAGTTACATTGATGCCTTTGTTTAATGGTGAAGACAACATGGTGAAGAAAATCAGCAAAAATATTACAGAACTAAATAGAAAAGGGAGCTCAGCTCAGGCTTCAAGCAGGTGCATGATCCAGTGATAAGCCAGACAGGGAGAGCTTGGGGCTGACAGAAGTTTGAAATGATGAATGTCCAGGAAAATAGGACTTTCTAAGCAACCTGTGCCAGAGAAATGATTGTCATAATCAGAGAAGTTCTGCTCTTAGTTTTAAAAGAATATCCACACAATTTCAATTTCTAGACAAGGAGGGAGACTTTTGGACCATGTTGGATACAAATCCCAGTACACAAAAATAGCAGTTCCCGGCATTGGTAAGCTGGAAGAAAAGTGATGACTGGAAGTTCTGCTGCATTGTCAGATAAAGGTAATCTTCAGTCTAACATAGTAGTGTGTAAATTTAAAGAAACCCATCAAAACAGCTATATTTTTTTATGTGGTAATTTGATTATTTGATAATATTTATACAAAGCACAAAAAGTATGTGGTCACACGGCACAGGCCATAAGTGAAATGGGCAAAATTCTGGTACCATTTAACTTTGTCAGGAGCCAGATCTACTTCCATTTTCTGCCTATCTTATGCAGTTTTCTTTGAAAAAGGCTTCCTGATAGAGATAGAAATGAAATGTATGTTTAAAAGAGCCCAGTGGCCCAACAAGACTGGGAGCATCCACATACTTTTGGTTAACCAGGAAAGAATAAAATATCAGAAAACATCCTTCTCTTGCAGAATTGCCTCTATTTTAAGCCTACACCAAACTTCTACAGCTCAACAGCCAATGTAACTTAAAAATACAGAAGCTATGTGCCCAGAACATTGAGCTTGCTTTCTAAATGACAAACCAGAGCTCATTAGTTGTAAGCAACCAAGAAACATCCTCCTCCTCCATCCCTCCAAGTTGTAATGTTGTTTACTTCTGTGTATCAACTTGGTTGGGCTCTCCTAGCCTGCACAAGCACATAGCTTGAATCAGTGGGCTAAACTCCAAAGGATGAACCTGGTGATCCCTGCTGACCAGACCTAAACTACTGTTTTGGCATCTAACTACAATTTCAGGAAGATCTGTCTGATGTTTCATGGTTGGCCACATGGCTCTTGTCCTACTGCTCACCATTTGCTTCTGACAGCCCGAACGGATTGCAGAAGCAAGCTGAGGGAAGAGCAGCATTCATTTCACCATGGGTGATCAGTAACTCCCACAAGACTTGTCTTCTGTTTCTTGAAATAGAACATGAAAGTTATTAGGTTCTTAATTTGGTAATTTAACTTGAGGTTTAAAATGCTGAAGGAAGAAAGCTACAATTAAGATGTAATGAACTTTCCGGTGAACTTTGAACATTCATTAAAAATGAAATCAATATTGACTTGGAATATTGAGTAAAGTCTCTACCATCCTATTGTACGCCTTCCTCCTTTGCATCATGGTTTTTGAGGCTCTGTCCCTCTTCTCAGAGGATGTCCCACTCCTGGCTGAGGGTGTCTGCAGGTGGGGGACCCAGAACACCAGGTCACAGCTTTGCCAGACTCAGCTACACAAGTGAAAGCAACTGCTGCCCACTCAGCTTGCAGACCTCCTTCTCCAGCAGACACAGCTAAATGGAAATCAACCCCTTGCTCATGCCATTTACACACCACGATTGTCACCAACTGCACTGATGTGAACATGCAAGGCCATGACCTGCAGGAGGGGCTCCCCAAGGGCAGCAGCCTGCTGGACAGTGGGGAGAAGCACTGGGACAGGCACTGCTGTTGCCCCTCGGCCGGTGATGCCACTTCATCCCAGTGCTATCCCAAGCCTGATGGAGTATAAAAATGGGGCGGGAGCATCCTTGAGGTACTACCAGAAAAGGAAATATTTTCCAGCCACAACCGCTTTAAGCGGACAATATGTTTGGGTATCTGAGGAGGATGAAGTGTCCCTAGGAAAGTCTGTATTTCCACTGAACTCTGAAATTTTAAATGCTTCCTCTCCAGAAAGATGAATACTTTAAATCTCCAACTGTGCAAGTATTTTAACTCTATTTCCTTTCCTATGTCCCTTCCTTTTGCATGGGAAGAAACAAGCTCTGAGACCATCCTTTACTGGTTTCAGTTAACTGATGTTCCCATTTCTATTGCTCAGTATTTACATGTCTTTTCACCTGCTTTTGTCTGAGCATTCCATATAGTAACAGTCCATCCCAGGAAAATAGACCCAAGCAAATTAATGAGGAAAAAGTATTGTTGTGGAATAAACAGACTTTGAATGTTTCAAGAACTTCAGTGCATTTAGAATTCAGATTTATATCTTAACCCAGTTTAACTGTCAGTCCTATAAAGACCTTATTTTCTATGAAACACTATTCCCACCAGAAATATTCAGGCTGTCACAGTAGTTCATTTTACTGTTTGCAAACACAGGAACCACTGAAACAGGTAAAGTAGGCTTCACTGGCAGTGGAATTCCACTAATTCACAGTAGCTGAGGCTATTTACTACATTTAGGTGTTGCCTGAAGTTTTGATTTCTTGTTACTATTCTACCTGCACCCAAATCTGTTTCAACTACTTTTTTCCTGCTTACAGAGAAGAATATGTAAAAATGTTTGCAGTATTGGGATTTGATCTGAATTTTCAGGAAGGATATTAGACTGGCAAATGGATCTTTTTTTAACTACCTATTACTAAAACTCCAAAATAAAAACTGGTAATTTCTAATCAAATATGATCCTGATCTTATGACACTTGCCCTGGCAGATATGTTGGTTGCTGTTGGTTCTTTTCAGCTGACACTTGAACTAAGCCCTTTGCTTGATTTCTGCCTACTGTGTTTTACAATGAAGTCCACCCCATACTTGGTTTCCCCATAGTACTTCTACAATTTAAACAAAGCATACACAGGCACACTCCTCTCAGTTCAAACATGCCAGTGAACAGAGAATAGTTTTTATCAAACGACTATCCCAAACAAACAATGTCTACAAACTAATGAAGACATTATGTCCCAAAATAAAACCAGAAGAATTCAGTATGAGAGAATAACTGCTTTCCATCCTCTCGTAATCAACCCTGACAGCTTCCCCATGGTATGACTATTGCTTAGGATTCCTTATATGCTTAACCCCCTGATTAAATGCCATTTAGCCTGTTTGCACCATGCTCTTCTCATCAGTTTCTACAAATATTGCACATATGAACTCAATGGTACTGTCTATAACAGAAAACCAGTGGGAGCATTAAGAGCATTCCAAGTTTCAAAGCTATCCACTGGTAACCTGTTTGGCTCGATGTCTGACGAAAGGTGGTTTTGTTTTTTTTTTTGCTTAACACTAGATTGCATAGCTTTTATTGATTTTTTTTCCTCCAGGGAAAACTTGATTGATGTACGAGAAGAATTAGTGATGTTCATTTTTTGTGTATCACAACTAAATGTTTTTCCTGTAGATCTTAACTTTCGTGTTTGCCACTGAGCCTTTAATTTGTATTTCACGGTCTATGGCCTTGCCTCCAAACTCCTCCATGCACCGAGGAGATTCTCAAATGCTACCGGTGGACATTGTTTTCTTCAGCTTTCCCTTAAGTAACCATGGCTGAAACTACATATGAGAATTACTACAATGCAGCATATTTTGTTATAATTTATGTGTCCCCAAGATGCTAATGGCAGGGCACAGCACATCTGTCCCTGGATCCATCCTTCTCCAGCTGACTCTCTTTCTTTCATCACATAGATTCATCAGCTGCGGAGGGAGCCGGAGCGGACTATGGGGCAGGAAGGGACCATATAATCGCTTTCCCCCAGGGGCCTTTTCCACTAGAAGAGAAGGATTGGGTTCCTCCCTTTATCGTATAGCAGGAGCCAGAGACAGTAGGGCACTGTCCAATTAAAATTAAATAGCTATTGTTGACTAGCTGCTAGTGGACTAAATTGGTTCTGTGGGGAATAGCCCATTAGAGCAGTCGTCTCGATGAAGTCTCACACTGGCAAAGCACGGGGGTTCTGAGCCTTGAACCTGCCTTTGGTCCACACCAGAATCACATGCTGGGGTAACATTTGGTGCTGCGACACCCGGTGTCATGCTGCCCGGTTCAGACTTTGCTTTTCCTGCCTTAGTGTCGATCTTACTAAAAATTAACCACAATCAACAACTAGAGCTCCTCTCACACCGAGAGAGGTGTTTCCAGGCTGTTCCTCCCCGGCCCCTGAGCAGCATCTCCGGCCTGCCCTGCGGCTCGGCGGGGGCAGGGGCTGGGGCGGGACGCCAGCAGCGACCTGCCCCGTCTCTTGCTGGGTCCCCTTCTGCGGGCAGGGGGAGGCAGTGGGGCTGGGAGCGGCTGAAGCCCCTCCGGGGAGCCCCGCTGGCCCGGCAGCCGCTACCTTGGCTGCTCGCTGGCCGGGGAGGGCGAGGCTCTGGCCGAGGCTCCAGTTCGGGGAGCCACAGGTAGGCGGCGGTCTCTTTTTCTCTTCCCAGGTTCGTGGAGGCTTTTTTTCCTGCCTTCTCTCTCTCCTCTGTTTCCAGCTCTCGCTTTCTGGGTTGGGAGTTCGGTGCCTACAGAAAAGTGCCTGCAACGGCGCGGGGTTCCCCAGGTGGGGCTGCTCCGGGCTACTCCCTCTCCACCCCACCCTCTCTCTGTCTGACTTTCCTCCTTTGTGGCCACATCCAGGGCGCTTCAGCCACTCTCCTACGCTTCCTCCTTCCCTCCCACCCCCCCAGTATCCCCTTCGGGAAGAGAAAGCCGGGCTCTTTCCTGTCCCGCGGCCGCAGGGCAGCTCCGCGCCGCCTCTCCCCGCGCCCGCCGTGCGGCGGTGGTGCGGCCCC
>VYZX01014631.1:46017-119961 GCA_013401335.1 Brachypteracias leptosomus
CCTCCCTCCCTCCTCCCGGGGCCGCTCCCTTCTCCGGGGGCCGCTCCTGCACATGGGCGCCGCTCGGGGCTCCCCCTCCGCCAAGGCGGCAGCGGCTTCCCCCCGGCCCCAGAGAGCGTAGCCCGGCCGCCCTCCCGTCCCGATTCNCGTGCAGACTTTGCTTTATTTATTTGTTTAAAAAAGAAAAGAAAGAGGGAAACTTAAACATCTGTCTCTCGCCCTTCCCGCGTTCAGGGGGCGGTGGCCGCCCCCGGCGTCACGCCGCGGCTCCTCCCGGGACCCCGCCGGTGGCTGCGCGTCCGCCTCCCGGTGGCTTCGGTCCCCCCGGTGCTGGCTGCTGCCCGGGCTGGGAGATGCCGGCGTGCGGGGCCAGTGGCCGCTGGTGTTTTCCTAGCGCCTCTGCCTGGCAGAGCTCGAATTCACTGGGCAGGGGGGCGGCGGGGAACCGTCGGGCTGTCAGCGCTCTCAGCGCGGGGAGACAGCGCGATGGTCCCGAGGGAGGGCTGGGTGGGTTTGTTTGTATGTTTATGCCGGGTTTGCGCTAGACTTCGGATGAGCCGGGCTTCTGACAGTTCGGCCCACATGCCTGATAAATTCTTTTGTATGTGCATGGGAAGAACTCAGTAAATAGAAACCTGGGTGTACTTTGCAGCTGGTTTTGTATCTCTTGGTTCTCTTGAGCTTCTGTTCTACGTGCAGAAGTGATCTCAAGTTTGTATTTTCAACTTCATATGGAACACAAGCAGCAAGGTCCAGATTCAGTCTCAGATTCCTAAATACTGGCAGTATGTGGAGGTTCTTCTCAATTTCTTTCTGAGCCTGTGAAGTGCCCCTCAGAAGCGACTCATTATACAGTTATGCAGAGCTACAGGAAAAGGTTTTTTTCCTAGCTTGGTCCAGCTTTGAAGAAAGTATCCCATAAAAGTTGTATCTCTTACGTGGAGTTTCATTTGTGCATGCCCTAGCTCCTCGTAGACTTAAGTGCAAGAGGGCTTGCAACATCAGCTTAGTTTTCTTAATGTGTTGGAAACATTCATGAATCCTAAGAACTGTGTTGCAACTTCTATGACATCTAAGGTTGGAAGTTTGGTGCCTTCAGAGAAGTGCCTGCAATAGCAGGCCTAAGTAGGGTTGCCTCTTGGAGACCACAGATAGTTTTCTTTTAAATGGGAGTGGAAAGCCTGCTTTGCATATGGCACACTTACGAACAAAATGGATGAGGAAGGCCATTCAGAGATAAGATTTAAAGAGTATGAACCCTGTATGGGTAACTTACCTATTTCATTGCAGAACTATTCCTTATGGTATACTTAAGTGTATGGCTCTTCTAAGGGAGGAAACCTTCATCACCCTTATTAAAAGGCTGTTTCTGTGGTTTGTAAGCATTAGGCTAAAGTTTTATGATAACCAGTTTGACTTTTTTGCAGCTTTTTAACTACTTGACAAGGAACTTTTCTTGCCAAGACAGTTATATCCTTTTCTGCTAATATAGTTATGTTAGTTTGGCGTGGCGTGGTGCCATCAGACTTGAAACGAGAATGTTTTATTACTGGATATACCCTCAGTACAGCGGCATATTACATTGATGCCCTGATAGGAAGCAGTATGTATTTATCTCTATTTTAAGTAGGGAGCTAATCATTGCCGTACACTGGTGCAACACATCTGAAGGGAAGGATGAAATAAAGCTAGTGCTGCACTGTGCAAACCCTGGAATTTTCCATGTGTTACTGTATTTCCATTTAGTTACTGTATATTCTCTCTTGGTCATTGTTTTGCACAAGTTATGTATTTACCACTTAATTTTTATATTACAACCCAGTTCTTTGAGCCAAGCCTGTTATTGCTTTTAATTTGATGCTCTTCACTTTTGTTGTTGCAATTCCCCAAACTGGACACAGTACTTTTGCATGTTTTCCATTTGGTTTTAAGTTGTTTGGTAATCAGCATCTCTGCTGTCAGATTTAACTTTGCTACTTAACTGCTGCATTGCTGCTGCTAATACTTTTCAAAGATCTCGTTTATTAAAGTCAATGAGAATTAATGATGATTTATAATTTTTTTTAATTGTACGAAATACAACCTTTTTGTAAAGGAAGATTATTTTATTTGCCTATTGGTTGCAAGGAATTGATGTGTAAGCTAACTGTGTTGACATGAAGTTGCACATAAAGACATGTCAATTCTCTTCTTATATAATTCCTATATATTGTAATCTGGTCAAGGACATCGGGTGGGATGGTCACTTAGAGTTAGCATCGTGAACATCTCTATAATACAAGCTGTCAGGGTTTCTCTGCAAGTTTAACCCTGTTCATGACATTAAAGGGAGATATCTGCAAAACAAAAAGAATGGTTTAATAATGCTGGCTTTGTTTGGGAACAATGACAAGGGGGATTTTTCTTCCTGTTTTTGAAGATACAGAAGCTTCTTGGAGAAAACCATTTGCTGGTGAGGGACTGTAAGAGCAACAAGGATTGTAAACAAATTTAATTGCTTTCCCATTTACTAGATTCTTATTGCTCATAAACCTTTTATTGTGAGGGGAAAAATTGTAAACTACTGTATCTCCTGCGGTGCACAGGCAGATGCAGCATGACGTTGTATCAGATGACTTCAATATTTTGCTGTGGCTTTCAGGATGAGGGGACAGGTCATTGTACACCTGCTTTTCAAATCATGAGTAATTTCTACTTGCATAAATGGCTTTTTTTCTCCTTGTGGGGACTAGACAAACTTCAAATCTGGGTCACAACCATTTCTTGGCAAGTAGCTGCAGGCTGGCAGCTGGATTAAGGTGGTGCTTGAGAAAGTACACACTTTGAAATTGTGAGGCGTTTCTATTTGTGTCCTGTCATCATTTTGTCTCAAAGTAGAGTTTCCATGTAGTATCCTTCAGATAACAGGGGTCTGTCAGTGCTTGTTCCTTGCTGAGCATGTGTGGGGGTGTGAGGGAGGGTAAGCAGGCAGCAAAGCTCTTTGTCTTCAGTTTGGTCATTCCTTACAGTCATGGGCTGTGCTTGCTTGTCTGACTGTATGGCATGTCTCTATGTGTGTGTGTGTGTAGAATCCATATGCTTCTAGATACACCTATTGGAGTATTAATAGGTAAATGTGTTTTGAATCATCTCTGCTGTTTTTCTTCTGTTATGTACTCTTTGATACCTTGTAGTGAATGCAGTAGTTCAAGTACATCCGTTCATCGCACTGCATGTGAAAGAACTTTCTGATGTGGCAAACTGGTTAATGATGTGCTGCATTGCAGTAGGTGCTGCATCTTTGCAACACTTATGAGGGGAAAACATCCTCGTCTATCAAGAGTGGCTGGACTTCTTCCATGCCCTTCAACTGGGAGGCCTGCTTTCCGAGGGTTTTGTATTGGTGTGCCACACACACTCGGAGAGCTTAATTTCATGTCGTCTTTAGGTAGCTTTCAGTTGCACGTGATCTCAGTGATAGTTCATTTTTTTTGATGGTTTGCCACCGATGCTAGGGTTCACTAGAATGGTTCAACTCTCTCTAATTTGGTTTGGCTGTCTTAAACTTTCTGTTTAGGGTGGTAGAGAAACTTCTCTTCATGTCCCCCAACTAAGAAACCTGCGCCTGACTATTTCAATACAGGGATATTTTTAAGGCCATTCAGTAAAATGCTTTCCTGACATGTATTTGAGCTTTGTATGATGAGCAGGATGTTGGGCCATAAGAAGGGACATCAAAATATGATGAGACATCTCCCCATGGGGCTGATGACTGATTTATAACTCATGGTAGTGGGAGGCACTAATGGCTCAAGGTCAGCCATTATATTGAATTATAAAATTCAAGTGTAATGTGCAGTACTCGTGGCCTTAGTTTAACTGCAGTAGCCATGTCTAGTGAATTAATTAGATTCAGCCCTTTTTTTAACAGTCTTTCATCAGGTTTTCATTAAGCTTATGTGCATTGCTGTTTTGTTGCATGTTTCCAGCACCCAGCTGCCATAATATGTTTTACACCATAGAACTTGCCTAACAGCTTTTAATCTTCTAGCAGTGTGCCTCTGTAGCTGTGACCTAGCATTAGGTGATGTAGTTTTCATCACTTTCAGTTCTTAAACATCAGGGTGGGTGAGGACAAGTGTCTTTGAAGTGATCGGAGCTCATCACAAGGCATATGATGGCAGCAGAGAAATCTTGCTTGAATTACAAGGCCAGCTCTTGGGAAATGCTGTGGGGCCTTAAACAGTCATTTTTTTTATAGGACATGAAGAAGGACATATTTTCCATTAATGCTTGTCTTCTACCATCTCGAGATACTTATGCAAAACACAATATTGCTGTTCTTTTCTGTGAATCCTAATGGTTTGACAGACTAGAAAGCTGTCCCTTCTGTCTTCTATGCTATTTATTTTTAGTCTTTCTGAAAACATGTTTTGAGAGAAATGCTGGGAGGTTAACCTAATGACAACTTCTGGTTTGGTTTCTACTGTAGTAGGATGGGGATTGGCCAGTTGTGCCTCCTATTCTAACAAGGAGAAACTGATCCTGTGGGAGGGAGGAAATGCTATCTCCTAATTAGCATTGTTGCTGTTTAAAATCTTTCAGTGTTTGGTTTTAAAGGCACAGCATAGTCATTTGATGTTCATGCAGAATGTGTATACATACATACATACATACATACATATTTTTTTCATGTTTAAGCACGTTAATGCAAGAGAGCTGGGGGAATGGGTAATATGGTTGTCTATTTGTCTGCATGATGGAAAGGCAATCCAGTTTACACTTCATCTCCTGCTATTTTGTTTAGTATTTTCCACTCTGTGTGTAAGGCAGTACTGGAACACATTTCCTGCTTTAGCCGAAGAGGAAGCTTTATTCAGTTTATTCCTAGGGAAACCCCTCCTCCATCCCTAGACACCAAAAGTGAGCATTATTTGAGACAGTATCAGCAGTAGGCAGGAGGTGAACGAGCTGGCTGGCTTTTGGGGCTTTCTATAGCTTCTGGTGTGAGGATAGAGTGTACAAGATATTAATCATCTCATAATAACAAGAAAAAACTTCTTTAGAAAAAGCTTTAGGAAAAAAAAAACCCTCAAAACCAAACAAAACACACACACCTCCGAATGTAAAAAAACCCCCAAAACCCAAAGCCACACCGCAACTCAAAGCCCCAAAGCATCCACCAAAACCATGGTGTGCTGTTGAGGAAGTGTTGGTGAGAAAGGACTGACTTCCAGGTGAAAATTTCTGTTCTAACACTTTTTGAGAGCTACAGTTCAGCTATGAGACTCTGCAGATGCTTGAGGTGACTGGGCACTATGGTGCTTTTCTTCTCTCTGTTGCTGTGTAATATGAAGATTCAGCAGAAAAGATCAAACCATGTTAAGCAGTTAACTGCTAAGTTCCCTTTGGAGAAAAGAAAGAAATCAATTTTCTCTTTTACCCTGTTGTAATTACTCAGATTGTTGCTCAGAAGCAATATAACTCTTGTTTTATTTATTTGGTGCAAGGCTAATTATCTGTGGAAATTTAACCTGATCCAAAGGAGATTTCATTTGAAATAAGCAGGAAGAAAGTCTGAGCTAGAAAGAGATTTCGCATGGGGACAGTAGGCCAAGTCGCTGTCCTGTTGAGTGGCAAAGCTCCAGCTGAATTCAGTTTGATGAGGGTTTGGCTTGCTGTTTTGAAAACAGTTGACACTCTTTGGCTGAAATGTAGAGCAGCTTTGTACGTTGCTCAGAACCTATTATACACCACCTATGAAGATTTATTTCCATAGATCTTATGATTGGCTTGATCATTCAGGAAAACAGTGTTTAGGAGAGGTAGTTAATGAATTAAACATACTTGTATTTAGTTGTTTTTAATTAGGATCTATTTTGAAGGTTCCTAGATATTTTAGGATACAATAAAGTGTCCTCAGAAGTTTCTCTTCCTATTAGTATTGGCACAGAGTCAGCTTGGTTGAGTGTTAGCTAGTAATATTGGTCTTGTGGGCTTTCTCTTCTAAGCTGCTAATATGAAGCTGCTGCAGAAGAGGCATTTTTTGGGTGAACCTATTAACAAACATAAAAAACCACAGTGGAAAGCCACTGAAATTCCTTAAAACCTCTGTCCTGGAATTTAAACCAGTCTCTAATCAGTGGAAAGTCAGATGAGGCTTTCAAGGGGGATGGGGAGTAGATTTATCCCACACGTGCTTAGTAATTCCTGTACCTTCCTTTGAAGTGTTTGATGCCAGCTTCCATCAGCCACGGGATACTGCACTTAACGTTGCTGAGGCCAGATTCATGATGATAATTCCTGGCCTTTTTCCGTATTTCTGGGTGAAGGAGGGGCAATTTCCCTTTCCTCTTCTTTCTTTTTTTTTTTTTCCTCTGGATGTTCAAATAAATGACATGATAAATGAAGGCCTGTGCTTTGGTTCCTGTTACCAGGAGCATTGGTGCAGCACCAACAGAAAGAGAGACTGAGAAAGAGAAGGAATGAAAAAATGCACATTGAAGGCTTGGCAATTATGCAAAGTGCCAGTTTCTTTTGTAGTCATAAACTAGCTATCAGCAGGCGAGATCAAAGCTGTCCACCCTACAGTTAACAGTTAACAAGATCAATTAAACATGGTAACTAAATGTTGTTCTTGGCCGTAGGTTGGATAGGAAACGTGCTGCTTGGATGGCAGTCTCCAGAGAACCTGGACAACATGCCACTTCAGAGACTGGAAAAAATATCTTTCTACCTGTGGGTTAAGCACAGATTAATGTGGGTGGACTTTGCAAGTTCTTTGTATTTACATTGTACTGTGTTTCAGTTGGGCGGGGCTTCTTATGGCTTCAGGCTGTCGTGTTTTTTTCTTTGTCATTTGTGAATTACGGTGGTTTAAGTTAGGTTGGGTTTATTTATTTATTGGTCTCTTCTTTAATCAGCATTGTACATGTGAGATTTCATTGCCCTTTGAGAATTACGAGTAGTTAGAATATGAATGTTAGAATAGAATATGAATGTCTAAGGTCCTAGTGAATGTGGTCGAGCTTACATCACTGCACAACCTGGAGGCAGGGCAGCTATGCCTGCGGAGAGAGGCAGCGCCAAGTGATTGCTTTGCCATCTCTCCTCTCGGTAATTTCCCTGTCTGAACCACTGATCTACACGCTTTTTAGGTTAAGGTCTGATTTTTTTTTTTTTCCTTCCTCTTCTCTTCCTCTTCTCTTCCTCTTCTCTTCCTCTTCTCTTCCTCTTCTCTTCCTCTTCTCTTCCTCTTCTCTTCCTCTTCTCTTCCTCTTCTCTTCCTCTTCTCTTCCTCTTCTCTTCCTCTTCTCTTCCTCTTCTCTTCCTCTTCTCTTCCTCTTCCTCCTTTTCTTTAGTAGTATAGGCTCCCCACCCCAGGTGTACGCTGAGCTGCCTCTCCATCTCCAGTCCTGCCTGCTCTAAGGTGTGAGTTTCAATGTCGACTCTGTGCCTCGCCACCCATGTTGTGCCTGATAAAACTGGCCTTGGGCATCTCCCTTTCCTCAAATACAACACTCTGTGCATGCCTGATTGTTGGTAGGATCTGGGAGGAAGGAGGTGAGGGGTTGGGAGGCAGAGGCAGGAAAGAGTGAAACTTGATAGAGCTTCTTCTGGCTTTCTTATGACAACCCCTTCTCACCCCTCCATTTCATACACCTTGGTGTTAGCCCCAGTGTAAGGCCATCACAGCTGGGGTTGTGGCACAGTGGGTAGCACCATAGTAATAGTCTAAATCCTGCACAAGTATGTCCCTTTGTTCTTTTTTAATGCTTCCCTTCCAAACACAGAGATGCCTATTGTTCTGCTATAGGAGTATAAATCAAGAGCAAAACCATTTACACTAGTGCACTGGTGAAAGTGAGAGCATCCAGGTATTACTTGAAATAAAAAACCTCAAAGGAATTCACGTTAATGTATGTCTGCGACTGAGTTGTTACAACTTTTGAACTGAAAGGACATTTTAATGTTTCAGTAGGTTTCATTTTCCTAATTTACATGTTAGCAGCAGCTCTGTTTTAATCTGAAATTTAACATCTTGACAACCAGTAGAGCTGTTAAGTTAGTTGGCTGGACATACCTTTTACTATAATGAGGCTGTAGTCTAAGCAAATTTTGATTAATCTAAGATTGTAATTTTTTAATTAACTTAGCTCCTACTTTTCAGAGATTAGGACTATAACAGATGCCTTCTGAATTAAATTGGAACTATGGATGCTATCTGAAGAGTTGAACCACTTAATTTTCCTACTAGCAATAAATACTAATGTAAGTCATAATAGAAAAATGATAAAGATTTCAAGCATACTGAGTAATAGTGACAGTGGTGGGTTGTTTGGTTTTTTTTAAAATTTTTTCTGGTTGTAAAGTGTAAAATGAAAAGAAGAGGCTTCTCCGGGATATTCTGAATGGTAATGTATTGTACTTGAATGCTCTTCTTTCTCCTTGCTCCTCCCAACTTTTTTCCTTCTTAGTATCAAAATGCTGGCTACAGAAGAGCTCTCATCAGCTTTTAAGTGGTGGGATAAATATCACTGCTCACTGGCTTACATGTATTCTGTGTCTGGTGATTACATGGGTAAGCTTGCTCAACAGCTTGGATTTGAGGAGGAAAGCAAGCTTAGTCTTTCTCCTGGCAAATGGGCATCTGTCTTCTGTTCTCTACTTTGGTGAGTTTTGGCTTTTGTCAGCAAATGGAGTTTGCTTACAGGAAGCCCAGCAGGATCCAAGAGGAGTGCTTTGTGGTTGTCTTTGGTGGCACCTTTTGTCTCTGTTGCATGGGAGGAAAGACCTCCCAAGCGAATGGTGTTGGCTTTCCCTTCCTGTTCACTAGCGAGTTGGTGCTCAGTAACTGAATCTGCTTGAGGGGCTTGAAAAACCAAGTGATGTTTGGCTAATGCAGTATCTTTAGATGTTAGAAAGAAAACCTCAAAATGTTGTTAGCCACATTGTCCTTAGAGGCGCTTAAAACATTTTGCATTAGAAAAAAGAAGCCAACTACCAGGAAATGGGAACAAGCTATTACAAAACTTATCTAAAACATTCCCTTTTTTTGTTAGCTGTGGTACTTGATTTTCAATTTAGAAGAAAGATAGCACAAGCAAAGCTTGATCAGGAGGATCCATCCCCCCATCCCACTTACTCTGCAAATAAAATTCTTTTTTTTCTCAAATTTTTAAATATTATTTTCCCCTCCAACATATGTACTAGACACCCAAAATTATTTTTTTTCAGAAGTCCAAGAATCCAAGAATTTCTAGGAATATTCACTCCATAAGATTGAGATATATGTAAACATGTATATGAACAATAATGTAACTCTAACATTTCGAAAATGTAAAAGGACTTAATAAGTTTGTTCTACATGTGTTATGAGGGAGAAGGAGAATGAAAATACTGTAGCATTCATAATATGCCTTGCTGTGTTCGTTTAGGTGCAGCTTTCTAAAACTTGTTCATTAAACTATTTCCTTGTTCTATTAAAATAAAGGTAGGTAATTACTACATGGTTCCTCCTGCTAGCTTTTCTTAATAGCATATGTATGTGATAGAAGATCAAGGATATTGTAAGATATAAGCATATTTATCACAAAAGGTCAGTTTACTGAATGCATGCTATAGGGAACAAGTAGGGTTGGAAATAGAAGGGTGATAATGGGGGAATAGAAAGGTTTTGTACCAGTTGTGTTCGGGAGCTTGATGGAAACCAAGATACGGGAAACTGGTGTAGCAACTGATCTGCGTGGGGCCAACACCCTTCCTGGTCTCCCAGGCTGCTGCCCTTGCAGTGGGGAGCATGTGCAGTCCTGTTGGGCAGGCTGCGACAGCCTGAGCCCCGCGGGGAGCAGTCCCGTGGAGAGGGGGGGGCCCTGACCCTGTCAGGCTGCAGCTGGGCTTGGCCCTGGTTGTGCAACCTGTGCTGAAATGGCTCTGCCTCCGCCCTTGCTGAAATCCCAGGTAGCATCGTGTAGGGCTCACCTCGTCCTGGGGAAGCAAGCATGATCTTAGCAAGGGTGGTTTGAATGTAAATATATTATTACTGTTGATTTTGGAATTATAGTCACAGTTATAATTGTATAATAATTATAAAATATACAAAATTCTAATCTATAATGATGATCTTTACCTTCAGGAAAGATAGGAAGGCTGGAGAAAGTGAGGTGAGTGTGAGCCAGTTCTCTTGCCCTGCCTTGTGTTGCTGGTCAGCAGTAGGATAGGGCTGCCCTTCAGCAAGTCTACTGCATGGAGAGGAGGGAGGCTGTGCTTGCTTATCGTGAAGGAAGATGAAACTGCGGTGTTGGCCTACTTGCAATCACAAGATTTCCTTCAAACTTTAGAAAGCACTTATTTAGCAGCACCACCATACAGATTTAACTGAGCATAAGGCTCTTTGCCCAGAGAGGGTCTAGTCTTAACACATACAAGTCAAGCTAGGAGATGACAATTTAGTTAAGTATGGTTTAAAAAGGTCTATGTTGAAAAACCCAAAATTTCACAATTGTTATGGGCCTTCTTGAGGTCTAGAGGAAGAGCAGGTAACTAGAAATCCACAGAGTGTTTGCCTGAGGCAAAGAATGCCACAAAAACTTAGAGCTCTTGGTGGTTTTTAGTTTGTGTTAGAAAAGCCCCTGTTTGTTCCAATCTGTTATAGAGACATTGTGTCTACTGCATGGAAACAAAGGCCAAAACCATCTGCAGTACTTATTATCTTGCTTGCTCCCACTCATTGCTGAGTTTGGCTTGAGTTCTGTAATTTGTGATGTCCCGTCTGAAGAGTGTGGCATGTGACATGGGAGGGAGTGCTCTTGGAGGTGAGTTGTTTTGACCCTGTTGCTCTAACAGAGCATGTTTTCCTCTCCCACCTCTTTTCCCAACACACAAAATACAGTAACTTTTTCCTTACAAACCATTTTGTTACTCTAACTTGCTGACAAATTGTGAAACTTGTGGCAGTCTGGAAATAACTACAACTTATAAAAAAGTAGAATGAAGAGTAGGTAATTTAGCATTGTACACAGAGATAATGTGCTGCAGGTTAGCACATCAAATATTTAAATGATTTAAATGCGTTGTGTAGTGCAACTGGTAGAAAAAAAAATTAGGTCATGATAGACAAAAGCTTGCCATCATTTGGGCTCCTGTCAGCTTGACATGTTTGTGCTTCATTGGTTTTTTTCACTAGTTACAACTATGCACATATGGTATTTCTAATTTAGATTATTACTAGTTGCTTACAAAAATAAAATCTGAATAAACTTAATTCTGAAGACAAATGAAAGCATGGGTATGTTTCTAGTAGAAGTTTGAACTTACCAGGGAGAAGCCCAGAATATCTCAGCATTTAACAAAAGTAGCAAATTGGAAAAATGACTGACTGGCAGAAGGCAGACAACAACGAATAGAAGGCTTCAGTATGAACTCTGTAAGAAAACACTGGAGTGACCAGAATCTTTCTCATCACTCAGCCTGAAAGTTCTACATGATCCCAGTTAACACCAGAGCACAGTCTCCGGGGTGTTATAAAAGATACTTGAACTGTGGGCTGTTTGCTATGGTACCTTTTTTTATTTCTCCTCATGCCTCAGTGGCTGTTGTTGAAACTGAGACTGTGTAGGTTTGAATGGAATGAAACTTTACAAGGAGAAGTTCTTGAGGCTGCTTGAGCAGTCACCAAAGACCGTGTATTGAGAGCTATGCAACTGCAAGCGTAAACAGTCTTTTTGTGGTCATTGAAATCACAGAATCCCAGATGTGGGATGGCACCTCTGGAGATCATAGCATCATAGAATGGTTTGGCTTGAAAGGGACACCTAGTCCAACCCCCCTGCAGTGAGGAGGGATGTCTTCAACTGGATCAGGTTGCTCAGAGCCCCATCCAACCTGACCTTGAATGTTTCCAGGGATGGGGCATCTAGCACCTCTCTGGGCAACTTGTGCCAATGTTTCACCACTCTCATTGTAAAAAATTTCTTCCTTATATCTAGTCTGGATCAACCCTCATTTAGTTTAAAACTATTACCCCTTGTCTAGCCTTCTCTTCTCCAGGCTGAATAACCCAAACTCTTTCAGCTTTTCTTCATAGAAGAGGTGTTCCAACCCTCTGATAATTTTTGTGGCCCTCCTTTGGACCTGCTCCAACAGGTCCATGGGTCTCTTGTGCTGGGGATTCCAGAGCTGGACACAGTACTCCAGAGCAGAGCGACGGAATCACCTCCCTTGACCTGCTGGCCATGCTTCTTTTGATGCAGCCCAGGATACGGTTGGCTTTCTGTGCTGTGAGTGCACATCGCTGGCTCATGTCCAGCTTTTCATCCACTAGTACTCACAAGTCTTCCTCCACAAGGCTGCTCTCAATCCCTTCACCCCCCAGCCTGTGTTGATACCGGGGGTTGCCCCAAGCCAGGTGTAGGACCTTGCACTTGGCCTTGTTGAACCTCACAAAGTTCATATGGTCCTACTTCTTCAGCTTGTCCTGATCCCTCTGGATGGCATCCTGTCCCTCTGGTGTGTCAACTGCACCACTCAGCTTAGTGTTGTCTGCAAATTTGCTGAGGGTGCACTCAATCCCATTATCTATGTCATTGGTGAAGATGTTAAACAGTACTGGTTCCAATATGGACCCCTGAGGGACACTTGTCCCCGATCTCCATCTGGGAATCAAGACATTGGTCACTGTCCACTGGATGCAATCGCTTAATCCAGCCCCCAGAGTAGGATCAGCTTGAGCAGGGTGCCAAAGGCTGCGTCCAGTTACGTTTTGCCTATCTCCAAGGATGGAGCACCCACAACCTGCCTAGGCAACCTGTGCCAGTGTTTGACTACCTCATAGTAAAGAAGTTTTTCCTTGTATTTAAATGGAGTTTCTTGTATTTCAGTTTGTGCACTTTGCCTCTTGTCGAAACATTATAAGTGGGAATGCTAATATATTCTTCTTGCTGGAAGACTGTCCAGGAGGTGGTAATTTGTACCCAAGATGGACAACCCAATCAAGAGAGCTGGGGTACTCTGTGGCATTAGGGAAATGTCTTAGCACATTTATCTAAAAAAGGATGGGTAAGGGAAGGTGTTAGTTAATTGAGTAACAAAGCTGGCAGCCAAATATCACATGAAAAAATTATAATTATTTTTTTAAGTACTATTTATTTTTATTTATAATTATTTACTTCAGACTTCTGACCTTGCAGTGCTTCTTTGGGAGAGCTTTAATGCACTCAATAAAAATACCTACTGCTTCTGTTGAAAGGCCAGGTAATAAACTTGATCTCAGGAAGATGGAAACTATCTCCAGTGGAGACAATGGAAACTGTTTCCAGCGTCTCATCTTACAGACACTGTTGGCAATGTCTCTTGAGAAGTGAAAAGCATTCAGTGTTTGCAGGAGGAGTCCTGAACAACCCTTCCGCATGCTTAAGAATTTCAGCAGCGGCTTCTTTTTGAAATTCTGACAAAGATTCTTGGCTAGGTTTTTGGAAACTGTCTAGGATCTAGGTTATGTTAATACAGTACCCCCTTTTTTTTTTTTTGTCTTTATTTTTGCTTGTTGGTGGGAGACTTATGAAGAAGGTTAGAAAAGATATCATATAGTTCTGTTCTTCATCTTGCTTGGGGCAAGCATGTGAACTCCAATGAGAATTATGGGAAACACCTTTTTCATCATCCGTAGCAGCAGTTGATCAAATAAAGTAGTCCCTCGGTATCCTGAGTTGCTGCTAATTAAACACATTTTCCTATCCTTCCCCTAAGTAAGCAGTCTTTTAGGCTGAGTTAATTGCCAGGAGTTTGTATGCATGATAGTGCTTTAAATGAAACTTGTGATTTAAGGGCTAAATAAAAGCTATTGGAAAAAAATAACTTACTTTAAAATGTTTTTGTTAGACTGCAGGATTATCTGGTATTTTAAATAACCTATTACTTGCACACATGGCTGGCAAGCTATTATTATGTTGGTTTTTTTTCCATTGAAAGTTCATAAACTCTTGTTAAAGTGTCCAACTTCACATGGAAGAAGCCAAACTGGCATTCGATAAAGCTATATTTAAAGCTCTTGGCAGGACTTTTCCCATATGAAATATGTTATATGTAACCTCTTGGAAGAAAACTTTAAAAAGTTTTGAGATGACAATGCTAAAGACTACTAGATCATCCTAAAATTATGAGATTTAAATACAGTATTGTGTCAGAATTCTCTTGTCTTACACCATCTTTTGTATTGTACATGTAAATTGTTTCTAGTTACAGCACCTCTGGGAAATATCCACTGGGATAAGATTGTAATCTCAGGTATTTGGCATCTCTGTCGCTTTCTGCTGTGGAACCTTGCAGAACTGGGATTCACTGAAAAGTCTGGCCTTAAGTATTTGAGCATAATGAATGATTTATTTTTTTCCCCTATTGTGTTTCTAAGGAGAATGGTTATAGCCTGTGGAATACATCCTGTTTTTTCTGCTGCAATGAAACCCTTGATTTTTATTCCTAATACCTACTATTTTTCTTCTTTGTTAAGGCTGCCCACATCTGACCCAGGTCTTCTTAAAGCCAAAGGCTAATAGAGATGTGTTTTTCACCAGAGAGGAAAAGGTTGTGTTTTTTTAAACCAGTCAGTTTTCCCTGTGGTGTTTTCAATCAAACCTTGTGTGTATATGTTTCTCCAACATCCCTAACAGAGAGGGGAGAAAAAAAAAAAAAGACAAAAAATCCCTCACTAGATGAAAACAATTGATTGACTCCGTCCAAACTGTAAGAAAACCAAAAGAGTAAAGACATTTTATCTTAAATGCATATATTATGTTGGTTTTTTTTCTAATCTACATCATTAGTAGCATAGATTAAGAGCCTAATTCACAATCATTTTTAAGTTGATTGTATTCCTTGATATACATTTTTATATAAGTAGATCATATAGCTAAAATTTCTTTTTGCCTGTTTCTTGTTTGCTTTTAAGGTCAAGAAGACATGGAGGGGTGAAAGTCTGGGTTGACTTACGATTTGCATTTTCCAACATTAGTTTTGACCTTGAGTTGCTAAGTATGAACTGGGAACAAAAGAGCTTTATAGAAGTGGTTGATGGATGGGTTGTAATATTGAAGTTTCCCTCCCCCATGCTCACGTTCTCAGAGCTCAGTCTGATGTTAAACTGAAGCAGTGTCTTTGGAGGGAAGAGCCACTGGCTTCAGGAGTTAAAAATGCTGAGGCTGGCACTCTGGGAGTACATTTATAATAGTGAAGATGTAGGAGAGAGAGAAAAAGTGATAAGTGTGTAGGTAAGTTTTGGGTTTGTGGTTTGTGTTGTTTTGGTTTGTTTTTTTTTTCTTTTGTGGGGAGGATATCCCCCAATGTTTCCTAGTTAGGTAGTTGGTTTAGATCAACATTTTGCCTATCTATTGCATAGTAAATGCTATTATACTCCTTTTGTCTTCTCTCTGCAAGCAGTTTTTGTGGTGCATTTTTTTTAATGACTTTTTAATTTTTTGAACCCTATCCTCCTCCAGCTTTTATTTCAGTAGCTCCAGCTATCACAGGTTTGTGTTGTGGCGAAATTGCTGAGATTACCCCTCATTCTTCTTCACTGAAATGCTATAAAAATGCAGGGGGGCTTGTTTTAGGAGGAGTGGGAATTGTCAGCAGTGGAAGTAACAGCCTGAATGGCTGAGAATCTAAGATGGCTGCATTGGTATATCCAGGAATGCCCTGGAAGCCAGATTTTGCTGTACTGAAATTTGAAAACAGAGTTCCTCCTAACTAAGGATTGCTCTTGAGTTTTCAATCAAGCTTTACTAATATTCAGTAATGAGTATGGTGCAAGAGTGAAACTGCTGCAGGGTGGTAGTGGGGTGAGCAGTGCCGTGTTGGGCTGGCACCGTGGCTCCCAGCTAGTTTTCTGCTAGTGATCTGGGGTGTCCTGAGATCAGAAGGTGGGTGAACGTGGCTACGTGTGCTGTCATACCCAGTTGATATCTCCTTTGCGTTTAATTAATTGATCTGTTTTGCCATGGATGGAAAAGGTAAAGTGGTCGTAAGAACAGATGGCACAAACAGAAAGGGATGAATTGAAGAGAAACAAAATTAGCATGAAGCAGGCATCAGTCCCACTGAACTAACAAAGTTCTGTCCTCTGCAGCCATCTTAGATTCTCACGCGTGTTGTCTTACTGTTGCCAGCGCGGGGTTTGTTTGTATGTGAAACAAAATTAAACAGATGAAGTGGAGGGGTAAAAGTGTCACTTGTTTTTTCAGGGAAAAAAACCCAGTGAATGTCAAAAATCAATACTACCAATGCTTGGAGTGCTCACAGTTGCCAGCATCCCTATGAGACCTCCAATAATGACCGGTGCTCTTGTACTGTAAGCTTGCAAGTTCTCCTCTAATATGATTTAAGGCTTGCCTGAAGGTTAGAGATCTGCAAGTCTTGAAGAGACAGATCTTGATTTTGGAAACTCGAAATGCTCTTAGTGAATTTGTGGCTGCAAAGCAATTGACTGATGTACAAAGAACAGGGAAACCTGTATGAAAATATCACCACCACCATGAAACAAAAAAATAAATCCTTACATGAAAGAGCAGTGTGCCTTCTTTGAAGGCTGATGTTTCCAAGTGAGCCACGGTGCAGATGTGGCTATCATGATGTGGCCATAGCTATAGCTAAAATATGTTCTCACTCATACATGTCAAAAGGGCTTTGAGGATGACAGAATTCCCATTTTACTGTGAAGACAAAGAAAATTCAGAAAGGTCAAGTGAGATGGCCATGTAAGCTAGTATCAGAGCCTGCTTGTCAATCCTGGTGAAATAGGATATCCCAATGGTTTAAGCTGCTCTCCAATTCCTAGGCTGTGCAAGGTTGTTCTGGCTGGAATTGGCGGCTTGCCTTCTGCTATAAGCTTCACTTTGATCAGTTTGGCTTTGATGAATAGGACATCAGTGGCTAAACCTATCTACCAGAACTGAAGAGGAAGGGAGTAGGAGTGCCTGGTATTATGCAGTCTTCGACTGATTGTGACAATTAAGATGACTTTAATGATAAAGGAAAATAATTACATGATTCCCTGTAACATTCCATAGACATTTAAATATAAGACATTGCTTTTCACCCCAGAATTGTATAAAATTTTTGTTATCACTAGAACATTTAATTTTGGTTCACTAGGAGATTAACTACAGAAGTACCTTCTCTAATGATCAATATTGCAATGGTCCAAAGGTGTCTTGGGTTCCCTGTTTGCCTGCTCGATTATGTGCATGCTTAGAGACACTCTCTGCAACATTGTGGTTCATGTTTGCTCCCTCAAATCTGGCTTGTGCTGGCAGCCTTCTCACTGATCTGCTGGTTAATACCTGGGCTGAAATCTTTCCCTTGTGCTCCAACGATCCTGAAAAGCCTTCCTCAAATATCCCCACTTTGATTAATTCTAAGAACCCCTTGCAAACAGATCGAGGAATGTTTTTACCACATAAATTGCTAAAGGATTATAATATACATGTACATACTGAAGTTACTTTATGAGGTAAGTCTGAGGATTTCTGTGGAAAGGATCAAATGCTTTTTGACTTCACTTAAGTAAATTTTACAAGAGATGCGTATGTGATATCCCCCAGTGATTAATTGCTCTCAAATACTTATCCCAGCTGAGTTATGTAATATGAATCTCTGAAGGATTCCCAATGAAGAGTTTGTGAATGGGAGATGTTAATGTCTGCAGTGGCTTTTGAAATTTTAGACACTAAAAGTGCTAATGGGAAAAATATTTTACATATCTCCAAAGATAAAGATAGGGTCTAGAATTTTTTAAGGCCTTTTGTTTAACTGCCACTAATTTAAAATTTGAGGCTTTGCTATAATTTTTCTGTATGCTTCTGGCAGAACAAAAGTCAAGGGTATTCAAAGAAATTAGACTGAGGCTGAGAAGTGAAAAATACCAAATGGAAAGGTGTGTACCTAATTCCAACTGCTGCATGTGAAAATCTGCTATAATATGCTTCTAAGTGTATGATAAGATGTATTTCTGCATATCCAAATAAGGATATTTGTTTTGGCAACAGGATGATTAAAAATTTTTCTTATTTACCTAGAGTCCTAAATCTTTCAGAGTGCTGTTGCTGGCAAACCAGAAATTGGAAATAGACAAACACTGAGACACATAGAACTTTTCAGTGGGTATGGAAAATTAAATTTCAAGGTTTTTGATACCTCTACTAACACCTGAAGATCACAGAAAAAGGTGTTTTCCTTGGATTTGGTTAAAAATGGAGTTTGCAAGGGTGTAGCCTTTCTGAGGCAGTTGGAGGCAGGAGGTGGTTACCTCTTGTGCCAGAGTGCTGAGATCAGCATTGACTTGGGAGCCCTGTGCCTGCTGCGTACAGGGGATGGGTAAAATGAACAGTTTCCTCAACTTAGGTGTAAAGGAAATACAGTAAAACATCTGTTGTGGTGAAGGAAAGCATACCTGAAGACATGAAAGTGTGAGATCTCCAACCCAGATAGGCAGACAGCCTCTGCTTATCTTGCCTGTGTTGCTTGCACTCACTACTACCTCAAAACTAGCTTTTAATGATGAGGCTTCTGACACCTCACACGTCTTCGTATGACATGCACTACCGTGGTCATGGTCCCTTGTGTTGGGCTTTGTTTGTCTATCAGTTGTTGCTTGTTGGTCAACTTCTTGAGTGATATCACACCAACCATGCTCTTGGCCCCATTTACATGGCAGTGGTGGCTTTTAGGTCTTAACTGCCTGAGCCCAGCTGCAGCAGAAGTTTGGTCCATCCATGCTGTGTTGGTGGCAGCTCTGTGCTAGCTCACAGCAGCCCCTCCTCTCTCTCCTCTCACAAGAAGCAGCAGTCCAGACAGACTTATGCAGCAGGCTGCTGGTGGGACCACTCCTGCTTCAGTTACAAACTGGTTTCTTCTTGGATGCTGGAAAGATCTTGGTGTTGGTGCCAATAAGAATAAAATCTGACCAAATCTGTGCTCGGCTGACTAACATGACCAGTATTAAGTGCAGCTGATTGATTTGCTGGTATTCTGTTTTCCCTAGAGGGCTATAGCACAGACCTTGAGATACTGGGATGCTGTAGTAATGGGGCTTGAATAATTATTAAAAATAAAAAGAATTTTTGCTAATGAAAGAATGCAGTGCAGCATTTTTGTGTGTTCTGTGTTGTTTTTTTTTCTAAGGATACCCACATCTGCAGTCCATCATGAAGGGTGGGTGTCAAGAGGATGGGGTCAGTCTCTTTTCAGTGGTGCCCAGTGATAGGAGGAGGGGCAAGGGGCACAAACTAGAAGTTCCACCTCAACATCAGAGAAAACTTCTTTACTCTGAGGTGATGGAGCACTGGAACAGGCTGCCCAGAGAGGTTGTGGAGTCTCTGGGGGCTTTCAAAACCTGCCTGAATGTTTTCCTTTGTAACCTGCCCTAGGTGAACCTGCTTTGACAAGGGGTTGGACTAGATGATCTCCAGAGATCCCTTCCACCCCCTACCTTCTGTGATTCTGTGATCACGCAAGGCAGTGCTGCCCTTTGTATTGCAGGAGAAGATGACTCTTTTTAAATGCTTCAGCTGGTGAACAGTAGCTTCTTGCTGTAGTGTTTCACTTGGTCCATAGCTGTTCCATAGCAGAACCTGATGATTAGATATACAGTAGAATACCAAGAAGTAATGAGGAAAATGCACCATCATTGAAGTGATGAATTAGTAGTGGTTCCACAAGCCTTGAGCTCTTAGTTGGGACATTAAAATGGTTTTGGATTTCAGGGGAGCAAATGTTACATAGAACTGGAGTTTATAAAGCTCTGAAAATCACATGTGGGGTTTTTTTATGCTGAGGAGAGAGACATTAGCCCACACTTGCATTCATTTAAAAAGTCATTGACTTTACCCTCTTCTATCTTGGTGTGCATATGCCAAAAAAAAAAGCAGCAATGACCCAAAGCCAGTGCTCCCATGACCCCACAGCAGGATAGCCCAAATCTCTGGCTGGCACTGAGGCAGCACAGGATGTGTGTGGGGCATCATGCAGCTCCTGATGAGCAAATGAGGGGAATGATTTGAGCAAGTATGGCCAAATGCCAGTTAGCAGGGTTTAGAGCAGCCCCTGGTTTCGTTGGCACTTGAGAAAAAACCATCAAACGGGAGCCAGCTCTGGTACTTTGTTGGCCAGCCCTCTGTTGTTTTATGACCACTCGGTGTTGGCAGTACCTCTTTCCACCTCTTCATTGCCAGTGGCAACATTTTGAAAAAGTATCCAATTCCAAAATAAATGTGCACACGCAGATTTGCTGAGAATTAACGCAAAGTGTGAAATAAAAACAGATTTAGTTATTTTAGTGTAAGTTGGTATGTAGTTCAACTCTCTGTAACCACTCCCAAAGGATATAATAAATACTGGTGTTTAAATATAAGGCTTCATATTTTCTTTAATAAATGGTTTTGGGTCCTGAACTATGTTAAATCTGTAGTTAATAGTATGAGTATGTTTTCAGGATTTTTGTTCAGCTTATGAGTTGATAGTCCACTGTTTGGAGGAAAAAAAACCAACCCAACACTGTCTGTTTATAAATGCATTAATCTAAAATAGATTTAAAAAAAATAATTAATACTATTAGATAGTAATTTATAGATTAAATGTATAGTGGTGATGTTTTTGGGGTTTTGGGTTTTTTTAAAAGCTCTCCTCACAGTCCGTAAAATAAAACATGCTGTACTCTCTCCCAACCCCTTCGTCCCCCAAAAGAAAATATTTTAAAACGTTATTTTTAGCTCAGAAGTGATTCAGAAAGTACAGGTTGAGTTTTATTAACCTCCTTCCCAGCCCACTGCTACCTATAAGCATGTGTGGCCTGGTCTCCTATTTGGAGTCATTCACGTTATTGCCAGCTGAAATCTGTTCTGGGTAATATAATTCCCCAAAGTAATGTTTTTTTTAATTTCTGAAACAGAGAATGTCTCAGCACCATGTGTTTATGATGATAGTGATATTTTCAACCATCAGTGTTACTCTAATTTACACACATGGAATGACACTCTTTATTTGTAATCTTGTGAGGCACTTGGTCTTATTCTTGCGATAATTAAACTTCAGGTGAATAATTATGAAGACCAGCCAAGCTTGACCTATCTTTATATGTTGTTTGCTTGTTTTTATGGTTGCAGCCTATGTTTTTGACAACCAAACCCTGAAGCAGAAATGTCAAACGGACCTCAATTGACATATTTCTAAGGTTAGCTAAGCAGCAATGAAAACTGTGACAGCTATCAAGTGGTAGGAGTAGCAACTAAACTGGGTTAGAGTTATTTGAAGCCATACATGATGTTCATTCATATGTGGTAATTTCTCCATATTCTGCATGTAGTTCTGTTCATTTGTTTATGCTGTAGGAAGCAAATTGCATTTTTAAGATCAGTAGAGCTTCAGAAGTTATTGACTCACAAGTTTTATTTACAATAGAAAAAATGCAAGTTTTTATGAACAAACTGTAATGAATCTGTAGAATATATATATCTCACTGGTCAGTATCAGATGTCTAGTACCAATTCTTTTATCAGCTTTACTAAATATAGTGAATATTCTTAAGCTTTTGGCAAAGTTAGTATTCTAAGTATTTGCAATTCTTAAATCCTGGAGATGACACCTAAAAAACTTGAGTGCTCTGGATTTGTTTTATCTCAGCACCTCCAAGTCCCACTTGATATGTACCACTTTGTACCATTTTACAGTGGGGAAAATGGAGATGGAGGTTGGTTTGCTCTTCCACTTCCCTCACTTACAGCATGAGGAATGTACAGCTCATCTGACTGTAACTAGAAACAACTGCTGAACTTTCATCTGTTAATTACTCATTCACTGAGGACGGCACTGCTGAAGCATCTGCTAGTCATTAAATCGTGTTTAAAAAGAAGCCAGTAGGAAAAATATAGGAGGGAGAAAAACAGTGAGGTCTTGGTTTAGAGCACAGAATTGATAACAAATGGTCTATTTTTGGTTTCTTTGTTGCCATGGAAGTCTTGTACCTTCATACAAATAATAGAATGTCTTTCATCACCTGTTAAGGGAAGTGTGTGCCTGCTGCTTGCAGGTGCTTTGATTATTTTTAGTTTATGCATGTATCAGTAGAAAGCTTTGACAATTCTTGATTTTGCTTTTTCTTTCCGCTGCCTGTGATGTTGTAGTTCTTTGCTGTTTTTTCTAGCCATGGTTGTTACCAAGCTTTTCTCTAGGTGACTTTTCACTTTGCTTTCTAAAGTGCAGCAGCACAGGGAGCCCAGAGAAGCTCTAGTGATGCAGAAGTCAGAGTCTGCACCACAAGACTGTGGGAGGTGGTAGCACCACCAGCTCTCAGACATACACTTGAGAGTTGTCACTACACTGGTGTCAGTAATGTCTCCTGAGCTGCCTGCAAGGATCTGACATAAATGAGGTCAAGCTGGGACTTTTAAAACAATAACAAAGAGAATTTGTGCAGTGATTGTGAGAGGGTTTTATATTTTAACTCTTACTGTTTGGGCTTAAAATATAAGGGGTGTGATGGCTACTTGTTCCCAAACAGAAGAATAATTCACACCCTAATTTATGAACAGGTCTTTCCTATCTGATATGATATGACAGAGCCATGTACAGTGTGTGTGCGCTTAAGCTGTTGGAATGGTCCTCTGCATAAAACTACAGTACACTTAAGTCTGCTGATTTTTACTTCTGTGTCTTTTCAGTAAGTTTTATCTGTTGGAACATCTATGCTATGTCCTGGTGGTAACCTGTTTAGCCATACCTAATATACCAGAAGAGCTTAGTGTGATGTGTATGGGAGAAGTAGTAGGAGTAAGGCACCACTGAAATGTTCCAGACTTCTTCCAGATGCATTTTGGCTCCCCAGGAGAAGGCAGAAGAATGTGAATGCCCTCTTTGATGGTGGTAGCAAGCTGGTGAATGGGCTTAGGCCACCACACTGGGTGACACCTGATCTGCATAACTGCATGTTATTGCCACCCATTGTCCTCTCCCGCTGCTGCTGCTGATCCAGTGGGAAGCTTTCTGGCAGAAGGTACAACACAGTTTCACTAGATTAAGACTAATGTCCATATTGGAGGTGTGATGGTTCATTCTGGCAGTTAGCACCTCAGTAGCTTCCACCCTCTCTCCAGTGTGCTAGCTCAGCACCAAAGTGGTCACAGAAATGGTCCAAGCTGAAATAACTGTTGAGAAGTAAAAGAAGCTGGTAGGAGCTCTTTGTCTGGCATTTGCTTACGGTAAAACCATACATGAGTAACCGTGTCCTTGGGAGGCTGTTGGGCCCTCCCAGTCTGGGAGTCTGGACTTGCAGTCCAATAACTTACCTTGCAAGCTAACCCTGAATGCCTAAACCCAGTTAGTACCTTCCCACTTGTTGTTTTTTTGTTTGTTTTATTATTTCTTTAAGAACAACTTGGGTATTTTTCATTAAGTGCTCTCTTCAGACTGAAGGCATTCAGTGTGCACAAGCTTTAGTCACTGGGCTGGTGTGAAACAGCACTTTCCATCTCTCCTCCTGAAGGAGGTCATGAGACCATAAAGGAAGAAATTGGGAAAGAAGCCTCCTAGACTTTGTAGCCTGGAAATTAGGGCACTTGGCTGGTTTAGAATAATGTGGATTTTAGTCTGCACTCTGAGATTTTTTTTTTTTTCTGCTTTTGTCTAGGGATTTTTTTTTCATGTCTTCTATTATTAATACAACAACCATTATTAATAAAAAGTTCTGTGTATCCAATTCTGGGTTCTCTATTTCACGTCATATGTAAATCAAATCCCTTTACCTAGATTGCCAAGTATTTTTGGCATGCAAAAATGGAAAACTTTGTTTCCTGTATTTCTCTAGAGCATACCTCCCCACTCTCTCACCACCTCTTGTCTTTGTCTGTAGGGACTGGAATTTTTACTTAGCTGAAATTCCTGTTTCTCTCACACACCTTGAGTATTCATTAGTTTCCCCTATTGAAATAGATGCCAGACCTGTGTGGCTTGATCTACTGCTGTAATTAAATGCAAATTAAACCAGTTTTGCTCAACATTAGTCTGCATTACAACTCACTAATTAAAAATGCCTAATGTCTTGAAAAACCTGAGTCACTGAACTTCTCAGCCTAGTACAACAGTCTGTGACTTACATTGCAGTGGCAGAAAGCAGCTGGTTTGGAGTTCAGAGCACAGCAGATGCCTCTCAGATACTAAATAAGTAGAAGACAGGATATTACCCCTTCCTGTTTGCAGCTGCTTTAATAGGAATTGAAAAAAGTTTTTTAGACAGTTATTCACAAATGATTAGTTTAATTCAACCAGAAACTAGCGCTAATGTCCAAACAGGCAGGTCTGCGCTTGTCATTTTTTTTTGATCTGTTCTGTTTTGCTGGAAACTCAGGGCTTTTAGGGTGCCCTGTAATCCTTCTTCCCCGGGAGCTGGGGTGGGAGGACTGCTACTCCTCTGTGTTCAGCCATGCCTGGCTCTTCCTACATTCATTGGTGTCTCATCTCCTTTTGCATAAAGTTTCCTTCTCCTGCTTGATTTCTCCTGCCCTTGCACATCTCTACCCTGTTTTCATTTGTTCTGTGCATTTGCCTTGAGTATTGACGCTTCCCCAAAAGCTCTTCTGTTAGGACACATTAGGGTTATAACAAGCATGCCCCTTAATATTATGTCTCTTCTATGTAAAGTGCACATGGGGCCTGCTTTTGAAATTCCCCTTGGGGTGGGAAGATTGTTATTACTCAGCACACTTTCCCTTTACTTTGTCTGTAAGCATGCCTTTGTATAGTTTAGCTCTGAACAGAGTATATGATAACTAGTAAACATGCTGGTAGGAGTAGGCATATTGGTGGGTAGCTATTTACTGCTCAGTGTACAATTATTGCTTAATTGCTTTTCATTAAAGTTGTTTTTCTTTCAAACTGGTTCCACCTCTTATGTGTGTGTTCATTTCTCAGGCTACTCTTAAGCAGCTTGGGAAACTGTCTTAAGATCGTGAAGCTGGTGCCACTGAAACTGGGCTGTATATCTAGAATGTTTTGTGTTGTGATCACTTTTTGGAACTTTGTCTCCTCACAAGAAGACAAGCTTTCTCAAAATCAGCACCAAACCACAGTCCAAACATTATACTAAGTTTTTACTCTTGTTTTCAGTGTCGCTAATAAAAACCTGTTTATTCACAGGAAATGTTTAAAATTAATGGCAATTCTTTTCCTTGTCCCTCACGCTTGGTCATTCCTAAGTTGATCCTTTGTGCTCACGCTGACCCTGAGTGCTCAGATTGTAGTTTCTCAGTAATGTAGTTTGAATCAGGGTTTCTTGGACTTTAGCATGGCATGGACTTCTTTTTTGGTACCAGCTTCACTGAGGGACAGTAAATCTTTTTGCATCTATTGAGCAAGTGTGTATTTACTATGCCTATCCAGTCTGCAGTTATAGTCACAGTACCAGTGAGCAAACTGATTGAATATTGCCTCTAGAGAAGTTGAGGTAACTGGGTAGCTAGCATGGTAGTGGTTTTGACAGTTGGTGATCTGTATTGGGTGTGAACCAGTGCTCTAATACTTACATGTTGGTCAGATTGCTCATGCCCCTTGGCTTTTGTGCAATGCATTTGTTGATTGCCTGCGAGCGCTACTGTAGAAGGAAGGCTGCTAGAGGTTTGACCGGGGTAGTAATATCTTGTCTTTCAATGTATGAGTAGAGTCTTATGTATGTAAGTGCAGAACCAAGAATGCAAAGAGCTCTGGCTCTGGGACTCAGGCTTTTCTTTTAACTTTGCCTTCTGTCGTTGTGCTTTTAACCCACTCTGTGGCTTTTTCTGAATACAACAGAAGTAAAAATGATGGGCCTTTTGTAAGCAGCAGAGAAGCATGCCATCAGAAGCCATTTTAAGCTTGTGTATGCAGTGTCGTCCAGTTGGTTGAGCACTGGAGTAGAATCACAAGGCTTGGACTCCTAATTCCAGTTCTACCATTAATCCCCCCCCAAAACAGGGACAGACTTTTCCCGCGTGCCTGTGTTTACTAGGAGGTCTAATTCAAATGAGCTAATAGGAAGCATTGAACAATCCAGTGAAGAGTGTATTTCTTCAGTTCTTCCTGTTGAAATCAAGGCCTCTCTTCAGTTCCTGTTTTAGTTTTGTTACCATTAATAATCCTTCCTAAGCGGGTGCTGTGACTTGCATTTCTCTGCTTCGGATAAAGATGAAGCCAGGAGGAGGAGGAGGAGGAGGCTGGTGCATCCTCTGTTGGAGCCGTTTCCTGCGTGCACTTCCCTTTGCCTGCCTGAGAGCAAGAGTTAAAAATTGTGGCAAGTAGGGCGGTGGCGGAGGACAGGGGCCACCCTTTTAATCAGGAGTGCTGGATTCAGCTGAACTTGGAGCTTCAGTTGCTTCTATTGGTGCTGTGTACATCATCAAGCCCAATCAGAGTTTTAAGTATGGTACTGCAGGAGAAATGGTAAAGCAAAAGCCCACATCTTGCTTAAGCACATGCAGGCAGCATTCCCTTGTGACCTGAAACCATGCATGCAGGGAGTCTTGGGAGGGATGTGGGCAGGGGGGTCTATGGAGCAGAGGGAAGCCTGAAAGGAAGGAGCTGTTGAGTGTCAAGAAGAGATAACAGTCAATGAAGGAGAGGCAGGGACAGCACTGAGGCACGGGGAAGGGCTGGAAGGTTACTGGAGGGGAGATGATAAAAGAAAGGATCAGATTTAAGTAGCAAGAGTGAGAGAACGAAGAGGAGAGCATTCTTGTGTGTTTGTTTTTAAATAAGTGAAAAACCTGTGGTGAGATGGCCTTTGTGGAGAGAGACAAATCAAAGTGTGGAGCGTGGTTAAGACTGTGTGGGTGCATCAGCTACTGTGTCTATACGCATGGGAACTAATGCTTGTGTTCCTCTGTGCAAAACCTGATACTTACTTGATAGTGCAGGTTTAGGCTGGTTTAGGCTTGGAATGTGGCATTTTAGGAAAAGTAAATGTTCCGCTGTGTGCGGGTATGACTCTTGTGCTACCAGAAGGTTTCTCTGCTGCCCTCTCAGCTCCTTGTCATGCCTGAAGCTGGATAAGATCTTGCAGAAGGAAGTAAAACCTAAGTATAATCTGTTTGTGATAAACAGTCCTTCAGAAGAGTCAGGAAGAAAATGTTTCAACTTGGAAAGATTGAAATATAATTGTGATTATTTTAGCATGCCCAACCTTGCTCATTGCCCTTTCCCAATAATGGTTGCTGTATGTTTTGAGAGGAATAGCCATGCATTTTTTTTCAAGATTTGCATATTCATGCCAAAATGTTGTTTCAGACTCTTCCACAAAATAATTAATGTGATTAGGGGGTAAAAAAAAAGAAAATGAAAGAAAAAAAAGACAATCCCTGCCCTCTCCAGTACAGTGTCCATGGAAGTATCATCCAGCTTGTCTTGCCTCAAGGGTATTGTCTCCACTTTCAGCTGCTATATGAAATGCAGCACTAACTCCATAAAATCATAATAGGTGATCTCAGGGGAGGTCAAATATAGAAATTATACTTAACTTTATAACATGAGTCTGCTTAAAACCTAACAGAAACAGAACTCAGCCACAAATAATATGATGCTGCAGGAGTAATAATACACTACATTCTGGGGTTTTTTTTCTTTCATGTTCTTCCCTGTGTACAGTCCCCTGGAGTTTGGTTTTGGGCATCGACTCTGTACAGCTCCAGATGAAGCATGTTGAGAGGGAAAACAGTTGTTTTTACCATGAGATTTCAATGGGTCGCGCTTAAAAGAACACTTCCTCTTCTCTCAGGTCAAAAGCTTTTGTTGGTCAGACTGATTTGAGATCAGTTCTCATCAACACAATCCAAAGAGCCAGTTTTAATTTCTAGAATTCAGTTTCATCAACTACAATTGATGGAAACTTTTTCAATAAAAAGGAAGATAGTTACTGGATAGTTTTGCAATCATTGGATTAATATCAGATGTATTAAAAAAATAAACTCATGGATAAAGATCTAACAATTAAAATTAGGTACTGTCATAATGTCTTCAAATATTTCAAGTATGTGATCATGTGAACAGTGTTTGCATGATGCGGATAAGCATGTCTGACCACAGCGTTATTAAGGGCAGGAGATTCAAGTTAGGATAACATAGAAAGTGAATGGCTGGGGAAAACACGCAATCCAGTGCCATGGTTCCTGCTTTTATATTTTATTTTTAGGCCTACTGACTTTGTACCATGGATCTGTAGTCTTGGTGTCTATTTTAAAAAGGAGCTTTGCGTAATGTATGATTCCTTTTGAAATGGACTTGAAATACTTCTTAAGGGTGCTGTGCTCTGTCTTGGGGGATGGACTTGTAAAGAATTAAAAGCACTGTTTGAAGAGCTGCAGAATATCTGGTTTCAGAGTTTTTCCTCCTATACAGAAAATAATGTTTCTGTACAGAAACTGTGTAAGCAGAGAGTGGTAGAGGAGGACTGTTGTGTCTACAGTAATGAGGCAGGTTGAAAGTTGAGAAGCTGCTTTGTGACAGGGAGGACTTCCCTGGTTACTGTCAAATTGTCTGTACTTATTTGCTTACCTGAGTTTTTGCTCACAGCCTGATAGTCATGAATTTTGGTAATTCACAGTGGGGAAATTTGACTGCCAAAAGAACTGGGTTTTGTGCATGGTGGGATTTGAACCCTGTGTATGACATTGCATTTAACGAGAGTTTGCATGTTGCAAATGTGCTTGTGTGTTCATTCTGTTGGGAGCACTGAAAGTGCACTTGCAGCTCTGCCAGGGAGAGGAGAAGGAGGGAGAGGCAGAAATCCGGAAAATGGTAAGTTCTTGCCTGAATTAGACACTGTTTTCCGCTGTGAACTTTTGTACCTGCAGCTTGGATACAGCTTTACCAGTGGGAACAATCCGCTGCTGGTCAAGAAGCATGTTCATGAGAGCCAGGAGGAGATTTCTCGGGGAAGAGCCACAAAAGCAAGAGAAACATGCACATTAGAAACAGAATAGATTATTGAAACTTAGCAAACTGAAAAATCCAGGATAACTTTAGCTTCAAAAAGCCTTCTGGAGACAAGCTAGTATTTTTTGCAAACTGGAATGACCTTAGCCTTTCTTAATTTGCTGCTTAGTATGAGAACAGGGTCAAAACAGGTGCTTAAAATTGAGCAGAACTCATATTCCTGCCTGCAAATCAGCTAACAACTAACACTTTCCATACTTGGTGGGAAAACAGTACAAGAGTAGTGTTCAGAAGACCCCAGAACAAATCCAGCACATGACAGAGAATCAGGAAAATAATCTTTAATTTAGAATTGTGGTGGTAAGCAGCATGGGCATGGCATGTGAAGTACTTGGGGTTTTTTCAAGTTCAATTGAAGCTTTAATTTGTGGTTGAGATGGTTTATGAAATACCAGCATTATCAAGGATTGACATTACAAGCCAGTCAGATGTATCATGTGGATTGGAAAACATTGAACAAAGTGGACAATAACTGTATTTTTTGAAAAGTGTTTCTAAATTCATCCCCTTGGTGAAATTCTGTATCTCTTTCAATTGGCATTTCAGGTTTACTGACTGAAAATCTCTGTGGCTTGACTGGTTACGAATGTTTTCATGCAAGCACATTAGCTTTTAAGTTGATACATAAGCTGCTTTTTTTTTAAAATGAAGTGAATAAGCTTGTAAAATAGTGTGTTGGAAACAAAAAAAGTCTTTTTTTCATATAGACAGCTCTGATTCATCAGAGAGCATCAAGATAATTGTCACGATTTTCATTTTAAAAGGAAACCAAGAAATCTTGGCACAAGTGTAAAACTTTCTGTTGCTATACTGGCCTGTTGCCTGGAGCTAAATATCTGCCTCATGAATTTTCCTTTCCCTATCAGGAACAGGAAGCAATGCTACAAATGAAATGCATTAAGGTCTGTAAGTGATGCCCGTTATTCAAAAAAGGAAAGATGCTGTACCTGTTACGTGATTATAAATGAGATAAAATTATTTTCATTCGGGATGAAGTTTGAATAGTCACTTATTTTTTGTGATTTGAGCACTTCCTAATGTGGCCATTTAGATCTACTTGCTGCAAGTCTCCTTCATCTAGAGAACTAAAACGTGTATTAGAGACAGGTTTAGTTATACAATTTCAAACACTGTTAAGTGACTAGACACATTTTCCTCTGTTTTTCTTTTCTTTCTAATCTTTTCTAATCGGGCCTTTGCTGTAGCTTCTTGGCCTTCAGTGCTTCATGCACTTCTTGTAACTCTCCATCCTCCCTTCTGCCCCTGTCCCCAGAGGGGCACAGCAGCAGCTGCAGCTTCTCTCCTGCATCGCTCCTGACGGGAGCTGTCTGTGACAGGCCGTTACCTGGAGTGAAAGGAAAGAGAAACCCATCCTGTCAAGAGATCAGAAAACCACAGAGGCTGCAGAAATATGGAAAAGGCATTTTAAGATTTTGTTCCTTTCAGAGGCTTCTGGAAATTCCCCTGCTTGTTGGGAATACCTCATTCTGTTGTGTCAGATAGCAGGAAACCCAGTGTCCCAGGCAGCGTACCTGTATTATGTCAGGCACAGTCAGGTACATAGGCATATTTTGTCAAACACAATAAACATGACAAGTGGCTCACCTTTGTCTACTGCTTGGAACAAGGTAGAGGATGAGCAATTGATTCCTGCCCTTCTCTTATTCATAAGGGAATTGAAAGCCACCGCACTACATGCGAACAGTTGATAATACGGTGAATGTAATACCAAGGCTACAATACCATGTTTTTTTCTCCAACTTGGGGGTTTTTGACACACTAAAGTTCATAGTGCTAACTTTGTCACTAAGACTGATTAGAGGCTTTTTGCTTTAACTATGTATCCTACAAAACCTACTTTATGTGGAAGATATTAGTGGTACTTAACAATAATAAGCCATTCAACTTGTGTCTGTTGAATCTGCAAGGGCCTTGCTTTTTGCTGTATTTTTCTGCTTTGTAAGTACAGTTGCCATGCTTATGGTGTTAAAGAAATTAATTTAATGGTGAAATAACTCAGTTAAAATGCAGAGCTTTAATTTTTTTCCTCCTTTCTGTTTCTGTGTTTCTGAAGTTAGGCAAGTTCTTTTCCAGGCATATCGTGTTGTCTGATGTTGAATAATTTCCCTTTCATTACGTATTGTAAAGTAAAATTTCTGATCTCAAATACAGACTTACATATTTTATTCTTTTTATAGGTAGTTCTCAGAAGTTTTCCTTTAATTTTGCCTATTCCATACAGCTGTGAAAAGGCTTCCTTCTGAGCTAAGCATACCTGGCGTTAACTGTTTGACTCCATATATCATTGCTACATATTTATAGTTCTTGAGTTAATCTAGTTTGAAGGAGAGTTGGAGACACAGTGGAGCTTTTCCTATCTTTTCTGGAAAAGCTTTGCATGGTAGTAAGCACTGCAGTTAGCTGAAGTATTCATATTTCCTAATGAAATCTGCTTTCTCTGGACTCTTGAGGAGTTGCGGGAGGGCACTGTGGTAGCCATGGTTTGTGTCTACCTGTGCTTCTACCTTGTAGAAATCAGCCAGAAGAGTTTTAGAAAACTGCTGTACTGTCTTTTATGTTTACATTTTTAATCTGTACAGCCTTCTGAGACTCTTAGGCAGTTACAAAAACTGCAGTCCTACAAGGGACCTATCCATTGGCTTTGCAATCTATTGACTTCACCGGGCAGGCATTTGTTTTCATAAAATATATTGAGGTACATGCTTCTAGTTCCTGCTTCATGTCAGAAATGATTTATTAGGTTGAGAGTTTTCTATTTAACTTCTTCTTGAGTTTTGTATTGCATAAAAGCATTGAAGTTGATGTATACAATATTTTTTTTCACTCAACTATAGTTGTATGGAGTGAATCAATGACTCCGTATTTGTATGGAGTCATTGGTCTGCATTGATCTGCCTAAATCTTTAGAGTGTAAGAACTGCCCTTCATTTAGATAACTTATAAAAAAACGGTACAGAGAACCAAACTGATACGGTCCAACCCCAAGAAGTACCAGTGTCCATTTTAAGAATTTGAATGACCTGAATTAGAGGCTTTGAATGGGGAACTGGAGGGGGAAAGAGAAGGTGGGGTGTTTAGGAAGGAGAAAGAAGATGAATAAGTAAAACACCTAAGGAAAGATCAGGAAGTTTGGGGCTCAGCCTGGATGAAGCCCAGGGTGTGTGGCACTGGGACTGTGCTCTGTGTGACAGTGTTTTTTGGGCAGTGAGCAAAAGTGTCTCCTTTTTAATCCTCATGCACACAGAGACACTGTGGGTTGCTATGAAAACTTTCAAGCTCTCACTGCAAACTCTCTCTAGCTACAGCAAATTATCACACAGATTTTATCTGGCTGTTCTAATGCAAATGGACAACATTGATTCTTCTGTCACAGAAAAAGTGATATTGAGCAAACCATCTGCATGGGCGTTTTGCCTGGTACGAATGCTGGGAATATAGCTGTTTCATCATACTAAGCTTTTATTTTCATTCTAAGCTTTTATTTATGGTTGATTTAAAACTCTTTCTTTTTTTTTTCATTTGTGCCTTTTAAACTGTGAAAACTTTGACTCCTGTTTTGTTTCTAAAGATACTTACTAATGAGCCAAGGTAATTTGTTTTGGAGGCCAGGCTCTTTTATACCTAATGGTGTCATATGAATTGAGAGAGAAAATTTCTGATGAATGTGGACAAAGTTCATGATTCTTAACACATCGCCAGAATGGTATTTATTGTTTGCAAGTTGTTTTAGCTTGTAACGATCCCTCGACAAACCAGTGGAATGGCCTGTTGTGATTTGCAGCAGCGTGTCACAGAATGCGCTTACTAGTGCTTTCCACCCGCTATTCAGTTTGCTGTTGCCTGCTTGTTTTCTGTTTTAAAAAGTATTTTCATTGTCAAACTGCATCCAAACTCTGCGGTTGAAGCAGCCTATTTGCTAGTGCTCTGAGACGCTTCGTTTTGTCCTGGCTGACACCTGATAATGGATGCAGAATATTCTGAACCGAATGGTAAATATGAGTCTTCTACTTATGTTGCTATTTTTAGATATATTGATTTTATTTAGGTCCAACACATGTTTTATGACTGTGATTGGATGTGGACGAGGTCACAGTACTGTTTGGGGCTCTGAATACCAGCAGAAATCCCATGGATGTAAATATGTAGAAAACAGACAAACCATGCAGGAAAAAACCTGTGATAACAAAGGGAGATTCTTGTTGTCTTTTATTTCTGAAACCATAAAAATCCCACATAAATATGTAGGATCATAACAATATTTGGTAGTGAAGAAGAGTCTCCTATGAAATCTGACGTTACAGGCCCATCAGAGCTAAATAGCAAGAACTGAGAAGAAACTATCCAGAAAAAAAGTGTTTGGAATGTCTGCCTTGTTGAAATAGGAAAAAAATGTAGAAAAGCCTGAAACCATGGGTGTAGATTGAGTGCTAAGTTTTAGGAGAAGATTGCACAGAGGTCTACAGAGACAGATGAAATAGATATAAAATAGTCTATGGACTGCATCTTGCATTCTTTGCACTTTTAATTTATTAAAAGGTTTTCTTCTCAGTTAATATCATATCAAATACTGAAGATTGGGATGGATAAAAGTGCTCCAAAGAAACCTTTCTGATGTGTTTCTAGAATTTTTGTTTGTATTTTAGGAACTAATGCAATTATTAGGGCACAATTCCACAAATACATACAATTTTATCTTTTCTTTCACCACCTAAAGGGAACTGCTCAGATGGTCAATCAACTACGTAATCCTTGCAGGATTAAATCTTAAGTGGTCTAACAAAATAAGATCTTTAAAATATTTGTATGCTTTTAAATGTTTTTTAAAGTATATTTTATCTCAGGTATGTGTGTTTACATAATTTCTACAGTGGAAAACCCTCACTTGTTTCTTTTTTTCTTTTTCTCTCTCTTTTGCATGTTCTCACTATTTTTATTTTTTAACTCAACAAGCTTTTAAAAGTTACTCACACTTAAAAATCTAGTGATCCCCCAATGATATCATACTTAAAAAAAAAAAGATAGCCTTTTCATTTTGATGTTGGAGAACTTTTGTTCCTCTTCCTACTGTGCTAGTGTTTATATTTTATGTTTTTAGGGAAATTAACTTCAAATGGTTTCTTATTAGTGGCTTGGCCCTGCTTCATTGTCATGCTGATATTCATATGGTTCTCTTAAAAATAAAATATCAGCAAGGCAGACGTGGTAACGGAGAGAGAGCCAGCAGCCCTAGATGTTTCTGGCCACCTTAATATGGGGAAAGCCTTTGAGATAAGAGCGGGAACTGGGACCTGGGACCTGGGTCCTGAGCTGGGTGTCCCAGGCAGGGAGTGAGGGTCGACCAGATAAGGAGGGAGGGAGGCAGGATCCAAAACAGCACAGGGAGGGATAGCTGGGGGGAGGGGGGGGTATGGTAAGAATATGGGGCCTTTCTCCCGCATCAGGGAAATGAAACATCTGATTTATAGCATTGTATAGTGGGATAGAGCAAAGGGAATGTATCTGGGAGTAAAGGTGCAAAATACCAGCAAAATGAGCAGCTGAGGGGAAATGGCTGGGTTATGGCTTCTGGGTCTGAAGGCTGGGCCAGCTCTGCACCCTCTGCTGCTGATAAATACAGAATTGGAGCGGTATGGTGGTGCCCAAGGGAGGAAACATCAGCACTGGAACCTGACCTCTAAATTGCTTCTCCCTTGTACTAAGGGGTTCGTGGTTTCCCTGGAGAGTGTTCCTAATCCAGGTTATCCCCTATCAGTGCTGGAATCTCCCTGTTTGCAGGACTGAGACGTGTTATTGCTGCAGTTCCAGCATTCATTGATTTCATTCATTGAACTTGAAATACATGAATGCCAGGTACACAGGAGTGCCCTGTAATGGGGCTGGAGAAGTGTAAAGGATCGGAGGGGAAAACATAAATGAAACATCTTTTCCACAGCACATTTAATTTTGAGTTTGCTTACATGTGGGCGATGTAATTGAATTTTAAAAAAAATTCTTCATTTACTAAAAAGGGAGTTTCTTCATGGCTATACAGTCAGTAGCTCTAAATTTATTCTTCTACCACTGTCAGGTGAATCAAAAACTTGTCCAAGTAGGTGAAATTTGGCTTCCTCTTTGTACAACGAAACAAGCAAAACACCTCTGTGTTTCCTTAATGCTCTGAGGAAATTGCAAACTGGAGGGGTATTGGAGTGTGAGTTTGCAGGTATTCCCTTCCATTTTTGGCTCCTTAACCCTTGCCAGTACTGGGTGGTCATCAGCCTTGCACGGCTGCATGCATCTACCACAGCAGCACATTGCTTCAACCAGTCACTCCATATCAGTTTTTCTCTTCTCAGGTTTTGTAAAAACTGGTATTTTATTATTTTCTAGTAAAGAATTGTATGTGCTATGCCCCATCTCGTATATTTGCAAAAATTGTTTTATTTCACTGTCAAATTTTTAATAAATAGAGCTTTGGGAAATGACAGTGAAGAGTTTAGTCTAAGGGAAGGCTTAAATCTTAAGTTGCTTTCTTTTGTGTCCTGTGATATATTATGTAAAATCTACTCTGATTTTCTGTCATATTTTAAGTATGCTGTGGTTGCAGCGTAGTCTCCAATGTTAAGCTAATGAGATGAGAAGCAGGACGGCAGCTCTCGGTACCCTTGGCTGTTCCGGTAACTGCTGTGGTCCCAAGTGGCAGCACATACCCCAGCTCTCTGTTCTGGGACAGCCCCTGCACCGGTCGCTTGAAGATGCTTTTTGGGCTGGGGATGCGCCTGCAGACTCAGCACCTAGGAGACACCAGTGCAGAAATGAAATTTAGTCTTAATTTTCACATTAGTCCTCCACCTAATTATTTCTTTTTCCTGATGAAGTGACTGTACCTGCTTTTTAGCTGGAAGAAGTCTGTCAGCCTGACACTTTGATCCTGAACTCAAAAGTGAATTGTGATTAAATTGTAATGCTGGTCTTTCCATTTGCTGCAGCTTGCGGTGGCTGCTCGGGAGGAATACAATGCCCTGCTAACTCCACTGTGTCAGTGTTGGCTTCATCACAATACCAGAAACATCTTTTGTTCACTGCTAGTTTACAGAGCTTTTCCTGATTGTTTTTAAATTGACATTACCCACTGGGAGAAGTTCTAGGTGGTTGGTTTTTTTTGGAAGAGCGAGAATGCACAAATGTCCCTCTACTTACTGTGTGTGAAGTCTGAAAGTCTGAAATCTGAAAAATTTTGAAAGAGAGAACACCATCATTTAATGTTAATATATTTGAGAATTATTTTTATTTACTGAAGACCAGGAATTTGTATATTGCCTGGAGATGCTAAATTCACAAGTAATAGATGATAAAGGAACAGAAGTCACTGAAAAATGGAATGTAGAGATGTCTCTTGTATGGTTGTAGAGCTCAAGTAAACTGCAGTCAAGTTGTTTATGTATTTGCCTATAGACTGTTTAATTAAATAGTTAATAGTTTTATATTTGGGAATATAGACTTTTGCGTAGAATCTGAATTATTTTTCCATGTTTTAGTCCCTTACCTCCAAAAAGTATAGGCAAAGGGGAAGCAATATCAAGCTGAGATAGTACAAAGTTACACTGAGCTATAGAACTGTAATGGGATTTTTGTATACATTCTGTTCTTTCTATCTATTTGTGTTTGGGATAGGACAGGCCAATTTAAGACTTTTCTGACTATTTCAGGTCCTCCTAATTTGCCTATGGGTAGTTCAGAAGCAGTATCCCTTGAGGGACTTGTGCCTTCTATGTGCGTGCCATGCAGAGAAGTCATAGAAAGGGTCAGAAGCATACATGAAACTACCTTGCTTACCTGTTGACCAAAAATGAATGAAGTTCTGTTTTCTCTTAACTGCTGAATTACTTCTGCTACTTTATTTCTTAAAAATTATTTAAAAAGTTGTGGGAGGCCCAAATGAAATTGCCTTTTTTTTTTTTTTTTAAGATCTGGTTCTCTTCAAGTGTAAATTGTTTGGGATGGAAGGTTATTGCAGTTTGATGTTTTTGGTAGCAGATGAAATCTTTGATCTCAGTTGCATTCCAAGTGGCCACATCATTCATGTTTCCAAGGCATCACTGTGGTTAGCATCAATTTAAAGACTGTTTACAGTCTTGCAGGAGAGACAGAGGTCAAAACTTTTAAAAACAGCTATAAAGCTTGGGTTTTAAACAATTTAACTGTTGATATAAGTAGCTTGATGAGTTTCCCTCCCTCCTCAGAAGTGAACTGAGAAGCTTATCTATAATAACTAGTGCAACCACTCAAGATTCTTTGCTATATTATAGTGTAGTACCATATGAATGGTGGCATCATCTATACATAGTACAGGGCCATAGAGATGTAGCTGATGCGTCTACTCTGCTAACTGTAAAAGAATAATTTTTAATTTCCCTACAGCTTTGTACTTAATCTTATGCCGTAGAGTGAAAAAGTAGGGTTTGAAAGACACTATTGTTTTCCTTCTCCTTCTTAGCACCACTCAATACCAAAAATGTCAACTTTGATCTTTTTCTTTTTTTCTGAAGGCTATGTGGTAAGACATAGGGGTTTTAATGGTGAAGCACAGTATTTCCTTACCCACTGTATTAGTTTACTTTTTGTGAAACTCAAAAGTTTTTACAAAAATTTTCTGGCATCTGTTGTATTGATGTCTGCACTCTTGATTTTGTTACTATTGCATTGTCACCATTTTGCAAACTCTTGATCTTCCAGGATAGATGGGATCTGCATTTCTAATACAAAAATTCAGACGTTTTTACAGATCAAAATGAAACAGAAGTAGACGAGTTTCTCCAGAGCTATTAACCTGGCGCTTTCTCATGAGCACTAATTAATTTACTCAACTCTACCAATGACACTTCAATTGCAATGATTTTCCATGAAATGTGAAATATTGCAGTATCCACAAATTTTCAGACCTATTTAAAAAAAAAAAAGTACTTTCAGTAATGCCTGAGGATTAAATTTTGGTAGCTTCTATATAAAATTTGCCTTTTGTAAAGTAGATATTAGTCAAATAGAAAATATGTGCACAAAGTACAAAGGTTGTTTGGGAGCTTGCACATGGTCATAAGGTTAGAGGGTGAAGCATCAAGAGTATTTTATCAGAATATGGTGCATTAAAAATATTTTAAGACTTATATTTGCTGGAATGTTTTTTCTGATGCTCTACTGTATGAAAAAAATCCAAGTGTGCTTATATATTATCAGTATTTTCTTTTCCACTATCTCCAACTAAACTGAAGCCCCGCTTCGTCATGATTTTCTTTGTCCAACCTGTCCTCTTTATTCATAGTCTGTGAGAGTATAATTTGAAAAACACGCCTATCCCCTGGGCAAGAACCAACAAAGTTTAACTTGTTCTACTAGATGAGCTCTTTGACCAAAATAAAATGCTGCCAAATTAAAGCTGAGGTTAGGTTGATGAAAACAATAAATTGAAGATTGAGAGCTTGCTGATACTCACATTTCCGTTACCAAACTTTGTACTTCTCAGGTATGTCATCATCTGTCTTGTCATCAGTCATCAAACTACATGCCATTGAAATCAGTGCAAGTTTGACATAAATCTTCATAACAGATCTTGATTATAGCAATAATGAGCATAGGAAAATTGGAGTGATTTTTTTGTAAATTCTAAATTTTGGTGTGATGTGGAAATTGTGGTAAAAGTTCTGCAAGACTATGATTGAGATGTTGAGATGGACATCTTTTTGTGCTCGTAGTCTATACAAACAGATTGGCTTTGGAAGAACAATAGAAGTTCCTTTGGGGGTAACAAAAGCTGGGTTTGGCTATAGAGTTGTGTTTATAACTGGCTGTTACGTTTAACTGTGGTGTTCACAGTTCTTGTCTAGTTAGAGGTTTCCTTCTTCTACTCTTGGGTAAATTTCACTGTCTGTTGTTAGTGTTAGTGCATAACATTATTTGAGTGTTACACAAACAGATACTGGATAGGTCTTTGAGCAGATTCAAAGTGGGCAGTACTGAAATAGAAGCACTTTTAGCAGGAGGTGTCGTGTTGAAAGTGGTGCAACAGAAAGTTGGTGCTGTAATAGAATATCCTTCAATTTAAGGTCAAAATTTTAGTATCTTGCTCTTCAGATATAAAGATGGTCATTTACTTGGAGTCTTCCTTTTGATGAATTGTGGGATATAGCAACAAGGAGCAGTTGGCCTTTGCCTATGCTGCCAGAACCTGGATTGATGAGTATGTTCATACACAGTTTAGTCTTGGGTCTGTTTGAATGATTTCCTAGAGCTGTTGCCTGACCCTTGTGATGGGAAATGATATGGAAGTGGAGAACAGTGCTTCAAGTAGAGGCTACAACTGGCAAGCTCTGCCACTTGCTCACCTGCAGAAATCTACACATTTTAGCTGGGCATATACCAAGGGAAACATACTCCAGCTTCTGGGAGGAAATCTGCATATGTTCCTGAGCTGCTTCACGTGCAAATTGGGTACCTTTGCCTTGGGACAGGGTGTGTGGGTAGAGATAGAAGCAACTTTACTTGTCTGATGTTTACTGACTGCTACAAATCTGTCAGAAACCTGATGTAAGTTTTGGTGTCTGAGGAAGGAACTACTGCAGAGTTTAAGAAGTTCCTGCCGTGAGCCCTTTGCTTCCTGACAGCAAGATTTTTCCAAAGGTTATCTATCAAGTGCTTTATCATGAAGCTTCCTTAAAAAATTTACCCTCGATCTACTTTGAGGTTTCAATAAAATAGAGATGTAAATAAAGCAGAATGTTTTCATGCTCATTTTATAAATTCAGAAGTGGCTAACTTCTCTGTAACCTGCTCCAATTTTTACATAAATTCTTCTTAACCACAATTTATTATACTAAACTGCAAGACAGTAATAATTCAAACCAGATACCATCGTGACTCTTGGAAATTTGCCCTTTCCAGAAGGTATCTGACTTCCTTAAAAGCATTCAATCTGTCCATATTTGCTATATTGCAAATATATTTGCATATATTCCTATTTTGCAATTAGCATGTGCCTAAACTTTTGCATTTTTGACTGTTTCACTACATTGTGCAGGTGCTTAATGTGTTTGCACACTTGGATTTATAGATGAATGTCCAGGAAGTTTTTTGGTAATATTAGAGTGCCAAGTGTTTTAAAAAGAGTGAGCTTTGGCTGGATAGCCACATGTTTTCTGGTTCTCTGTCTTCTATGCTTTTGCCTTATATTCCCTTTTGTCTGGGCTGTTTCCATGCAGCCCATGCTGTTGAGCTGGCAGACCAGGGGAGAAGGTAGCAGCTGGCCGTGTCTCCTTGCAAAGCAGTGCTCTCACCACCATTGCTCTTCAGCAGAAAGCAGCAGGCACATCAGTCTTTCCAAATATTTGCTATTATCCTGTTCTTCCATGCTTTACTGCCTTCTTCTGATGCTCAAGTAGTTTGGCCCATGTTGTCAGTATTGTGTATTAACTTCACCTGTCAGTGAAGTGATTGCTTCATTGTTGTTGGCCTTGCCAATTCCAATGTTCAGTCATTAAATGTCTTTCCCCAACTTGCTTGTTGTTTTTTCTTTCATGCATGCATGAGCTTTTGCTGAGTGATATATGCAGAATTACTCATCATTTTAATATATAAAAGCTTAATACTTACCTGAGTCTAATGAGTGAGAAAATAGTTGTTTAACCTGCGGTGTTTTGTCTACGTCTTGTAACTCAAACAGTACAAATCTGTAGGCTCCATTCCAATTAACCATGCATATAATAGTACTGTAAAGCTGTGATTTTTCTTTTCTCTGTTTCCTTTCTTTCTGTCCATCAACCCTGCCATTTGTTTGTTATCTTCATGTGTTTTATTTTCTCTTAAAGCTGTAAATGACTTGGAGAAAACCTGTTATATTGAGTGTTTGTACAGCCCAAGTAGGAGCCTCTTACTGTAGGCAATGGGAGTTTTCCATGGGAGTGACGCAGGTGAAAGATAGTAGTTCTGGCACCAACATTAAAGTAAAGAGGTGGGACCAGATTTAGGATGAGCATAAGCTCTAAATTATGATCTGGTGCAAAATTGGAGTAGCCTGTTTTTCTGTTCTGCTCCAGTCTGTAGTTTCATACTGAGCTTTTACAGAGCAAAGTCTCTGTGAATACTTGGTTAGACCTGCACAGCTCATGGAGCTTCATCTGGTGATCTCTACACCAGGCTCAGTAACACGTCTGAGCTGATCATCTCTCTTAGAAATATCTTTGACAACTAAAGGTTATAAAAGATAAAAATATTTTTCATCCTAAAAAAGAAACATTCTGAAAAAAGAAAAATTCTGAAAAACAAAACAAAGCAAAAAAACCCCTGACCTAGGTAGAGATGTCCCTACTTGTGTAGGGAGGTTGGACCAGATGACCTCTGGAGGTCCCTTCCAGCCTAAAACATACTATGATTCTATGAAAGTACACTTCAGAGTCTATTCCTCTTCCAGAAGAGTTTGTACTCTGCAACACACATGAGAAATACAAATTTTAATTCTTTTCAGAAGAAAATAACTGATTGCAAAATATTTGAGCTTAAGTAATATTTTTTCTAGTAAGTCTGGATTCCCCTGGTGTTACTTGTGTAATCCCATGTCTATGGAAATGTCAAGTTTGCCATTTATTTGCAACATTTTAAGATACAGCACCAAAAGGACTTATGGAGGCCACACACTCAGCAAAAATTTAGTGCAGAAAAAACCCCAAACACTAGCAGCTCTGAAGATGGAAATAGTGGCTTGACATATATCTATCATACAACATTTGATCAAGCTTACCAAGTTTTCATTCTCACAATAGGGAATTTTCTGATGCTAACACTTTTTACCAGATAGGGACGGCTTCCAGTAAGCATGGCACTGTGTCAGCCTATGATGTCTTTCTAAGAAGCAGGCAAAAAAACCCCCCCAAAAATCTCACTTTTGTTTTTCAACTACTACAATCAGTTTGTTTTGTTAGATTTCAGTCAAATTATCTTCTGCAGAAGTACAGAGGCTGCACCAATCACAGCATATGCCATATATGCTAAGAAGGTTTCATGAGCAGTGCAAGTTTCTTGCAGCACCTGTGGTGTATTTGTGTGCTGATGTGATGCTGGGGAGACAGATCTTCTCTTGCTGTTGTCAAAGCTGAAGGAAATGCAGTATTAGAAACTTACAACCTCCTGTTCTGGGGCATTTTACGAAACAAATGAGAGGAAAATAGCTGTTAAATAGAAATAAATGTAAACCTAGGGAAGGTAGCTGGAAGAGTTGATAAAATACATTTTGTGCAAGTTTGACTACTTGAAACAGTTTTCACATAGATAAACATGTGTTTCCAAATCTTGAATTTTTTTGATCTATGTACCATGGTGTAGTGCTAGAAGCTGCCTGTGAGAGACCCAAGGAGCTAAAGATCAAGCTTTGCAACTTAACTTTTCATAGAATGGTTTAGGTTGGAAAGGACCTTTCAAGATCATTTAGTTCCAACCCCCCTGCCATGGCAGGGACCCCTCCCACTAGACCAGGCCGCCCAGGACCTCATCCAGCCTGGTCTTGAGCACCTCCAGGGATGGAGCATCCACAACTTCCCTGGGCAGCCTGTTCCAGTGTCTCTCCACCCTCTGAGTAAAGAATTTCCTTCTAATTTCTAATCTAAATCTCCCCTCTTCCAGTTTGAACCCATTATCCCTCGTCCTATCACTGGAGGCCTTTGTGAAAAGTCCCTCTTCAGACTTTTTGTAGGCCCCCTGAAGGGGATACTGGAAGGTTGCAATAAGGTCTCCTCCGAGCCTTCTCTTCTGCAGGCTGAACAAGCCCAATTCTCTCAGCCTGTCTTCAAAGGAGAGGTTTTCCAGCCTCTGATCATCTTTGTAGCCCTGCTCTGGACCCTCTCTGACAGGTCCATGTCCTTCTTGTGCTGGGGGCTCCAGAGCTGGATGCAGTACTCCAGGTGGGGTCTCACAAGAGCAGAGTAGAGGGGCAGAATCACCTCTCTTGACCTACTGGCCACACTTCTTCAGATGCAGCCCAGGATACGATTGGGGCTTTCTGGGCTGCACTTGTGCATTACTGGTTCATGTTGAGCTTTTTGTTAACCATCACCCCCAAGTCTTTCTCCTCAGGGCTGCTTTCAATCCACTCCTTGCCCAGCCTGTATTTGTGCTTGGGGTTGCCCCGACCCAGGTGCAGGACCTTGTACTTGGCCTTGTTGAACTTCATGAGGTTGGCATGGGCCCACTTCTCAAGCCTGTTGAGGTCTCTCTGGATGGCATCCAGAGGGATGCTTTTAAGTGAACTGAAGTGTTAGTACTTGGTTAAGGCACTTCTTGGAGTTGCTGTTTGGTTAAACTTCAAGTGTGTATATAGTAATTTTCCAAATTACTAATTTATAAAAGTAAGTGGGATTATGGATTACAAAGATTTATAGATGCATCTGGGAATTATACCTTTGGTCTCTCTGCTAATAAAAGGCATAAATTACCTTTCTTTGTCTAAGTAATTGTGAGGTTTTCTGAGGTGGGGGAAGAAAACAAGCCCTGCTACCTATTTCAAACCATTTTTCGATGCACTTGAGCTTTGTATAGTTACTTCATTCTCTGAAATTTCTCTTTGCAAGAATTACTCAAACCAATGACTCTTTCTGCTTTTCTTCTCTGAGTTGTTGCACATGTAATACTTACTGCACATGAGGCTTCTTTTACATTCCGCAGAAGCCTGCCTATTTTTTTTTTTTCTGTTTCAAAGCAAGAGTTCACATCTGAATCTTTTCTCACTCTAGTGGTGGAAAAGGTCTGTTTGAGTGCACTGTAATAACTCTGCAGAAGGGTTAAAACCCAGGGGAACAGGAATCAAGTGTTTGAAAAAATGGAAAGGTATTTATATTCTAATAAAAGTGATGAGGGGTTTTTTTTTTTCCTTCAGGCACAAATACTGTTTGCCTTGCAAATGAGAATTGTTTCTCAAATCTGTGATCATTTACAGTTGTGAATGTATGAATGAAACAAAATGTAGAAATTGTGAAAGCAATGCACATAAATGAGAAATTGTATCTTTTAAAAAATTGAAGTAAATTGGATTCAGAGTATTTGAAATTGATAATGGCATAAAAGAGATGGGCATTCAGCTGCACTCAGAACCTTGCTTATAACACAAGGGTTTTAACAACTGCATTTTTTCCTTGAGTTCAAAACTTTGTTTGAAGGTAGGTGTTATGCATGCCGGAACACCAGAGCATTTACTTTTGCAAGTGGATCTTTTCTATGCATTTGTGCATGACTGTCCAGTGAGCACAGGTGACAGGCCTTGGACAGTTGCCTCTCTTGGGATGCAGTGTTGCGATTTGTCATTCTGTGACCTAAAATCGGGATGCAGCCTGGATGTGTCAGCCATAGGCAGGTCCTTACCCTCTGTAGGGGACTCTCTTCTGCAGTCTAGTGACAGCAGATGTTATCAGTGACTGGGAATTAGCATCTTCGGAACATCGTGTTATTTATTTATCCCTCAAAAATGCCTGTTGGATACACGATATGGTACTACATGAGACGTAGCTTTATCTCCAAAAAGGCTTATGTGGATAGGTTTTACTTGCTCATTTATAAATTCCTCTAAGCCTAGATAAATCTGTCCCTGGCAGGGAGAACTGGCTTGAACTATGTTTTTACAAGATGAATTCATATCCCATGTTTCCACCCCGCACTTGCCTGCACACCCCTCTCCGTTGTTCCAGCTGTACAGCTCTCCTGTGACCCAGAGCAGGACTGGGTCTGACTTGAAAATTTGAAGGGAATGGACCAGCATGTTTTGTGGTTTCTGTTGTGCCCTGCAAAGCCAGATCTGATTCTCAGCTTGGCTGTGTAAACAGGCGTGCTGGCATTGCTATAGGGTGGGCATCAGCCTTTCCAACAAGCACTACTGTGGGAGGCTTCTGCTGGGTGAAATCATGTCATGAGCTTACAGCACGTCTGTGCAGGGGTCAGCCTGTCCTCCTGTCACCGGCACAGTCATGCTGATTGTTTTTTCTTGCTTCATTCAGACCTCTTCCCTTTCCTCAAGGTATGAAATAGCCTTTTGATTCATTTGTAAGCTTTGGGAAAATGAACACATTCAAATACAGATGGATTTATGCAGGCAGTCTCTCCAGTTAATGGTGTTGGCACTGTCAGTTGCTTTTGAAGCTGCGTCTCTGAGATATTTACCTGCTTGCTTATTTTCCTTTTTTTTCTGCTCTGAAGCTTAGCAACCCCTTTATAGCTTTCTTTCCTCTTCACCAGGGAAGCCAAAGTAATAGTTGAAGAGCGCATCTGACAACACTGATCAAAAATAAGCATTTTTCTACTTCTTTGCAATCTTGACCCTTTACCCCCCTTAAGTTAGTCTTTAAAATTTCCAGTACAGTAGCTTACCAAAATAGTTAAATATTTTGGAAGAAGCCTCCATCCTCCCTCTTCCTGACTTTCTTTGGTCTGATTTTACTGGTTTGTTCTTTATCTTAGTTCACTGCTGAGGTAGGTTGCAGATACACCTCTATATGAGAAGGTGGCAGAAGCTGCCACTGTTACTACTGAGTTTTGAATATGTTGTAGTCTGGTATTTTCCTGCTTCTAGAGCTCTTTGAAGAGCCTGAGAACCAGTTGTGTGTGCTTTTTGAAGTCCTTCCTCTTGAGCGAGGCAGGAATTCCAATTGTCTGTCCTTGCTGATGCAAGAGCCTGAGAACTTTTCCTTAGGACTGCATCCTGAAAAGTGGATGCAGTGACATAATGGCCACCCTGTTTTGTTGATCCTTTTCCTTCATTCCTTCTGCTCCTCCCAACTCAGTGAGGAGTAGCATGTCAATCCATGCTTGAAACCATCTGTGGCATTGCTAGGATTGGCACACAAAATAAATTGCAGGCGTCTGTGTGTGCTGGGATGGCTTTAGCCATAAGAATTGGTGATGCTCTGGTTCTTACTGCATTCAGGTTTCGATGCTTGAAACAGCTAAATTGCATGAAGTCATACATAGTAATTTGAATGAAGTGAGATAAAATCAAGAGGAAAGGAAACAAGACCCAAGGGCCTTTAGCATACCTTTATTAATGCTGTAACCAAAATACATGTAGAAATTATGATTAAAGATCATCCTGAGTCTGCTTTTACATCTCTGATCTGAATATTACAGTTTCAAAGAGAAGAGATTATTCTGACTTCCCAGTTAACAGAGTAAAGAGAGGAGAAGTGGAAAAAGTCTGATTCACCAGTTAGTACATATCCAAAGTTGTCTTGTCACGTTAGGCTTCATTTTGTATACGCATGATTGTAATTTCCCCTTTTCTTAATGCACAGAACAAAACAGCATTTCAGGAGAACTGGCAAAAAGGATGGAATGGCACACTGGGTGCGGGGTGTCGCTGCTGCCCCTTGCTGTGGCTGATGCCTGCACAGGCTCATCCTCTTCCTCTGGGCCTTTGTAGCTGGGTGGTGGGCTGTGGGGCATGCTTCAGTGTGGGAGGATCACATGCATGCACGGCTACTCTGCTTTGATGTCTTTAAAGGCATTTCAATAGCAAGTATGTTTTTGTGATAGATCAAATGGATATTGTTGACCTAGTTGGTTTGAATTTTTGACCGGAGAGACATAAGTTGTAATTTTTCAGTGGAGTTATGTGCCATGCTCTACTTCACTCATCCCCCCTTCTCCAGTTTTTTTTTTGTTATTTTTCAAAACCACAGATATTTTACTCCCCTGAATATTTTAAGACCATGCTAGTGTTGCAGTACATCAGGAAAGCAATCACTGTGGATATTATCTTCATCCAGACCATGGTTCAACGGTTGCAACAAATCCTACATAGCACAAGACATTTTCCTATAAATTGCCAGCCCTCAAGTGCAGTTGGACTCAACTCTGTGCCTGAACCAGTGCAGTTTGAGAAAGTCTGGCTTTGCCTGATGGGCACCAAAGACGTTGCATGTAGACTAACCAGACACTGAACCCTTATGCCTGTGTAACTGGGATTGTATTAATTGTGCCTACATTAGCTCTCTGCTGAATGGAGTCAGCCTGGCATGACGATGTTGACAGTGGAGCTCTGGCCAGATCCCATCCTTCCAATTGGAAGGGAAAGCATTCCTGGCCAGGAGGAGCACAGTTTGAAAGCAGAGGGAGAGAGATTCTGTTTCAGACCAGCACGCGGAGCTGATGGGTATTCAGGTGACTGTAATTTAGGTGGAATTCAGGTGGAATTGGGAGGAAACAAAACGATGTGTGAAATGTGAGTATGCGGACTTAATTGTAATATTACAAATCCAAGTAGAAATATTATAAATCTTCTATTTAACATCATTGTGTAACCAAATCCTCATGCAGTCAGAACATGAATGCAACTTCATACAAATAAAGAACACAAAAGTTTAGAAAACAATCCACATTTAATCAGTTTGGTGCAGTTTCCTCGTGATGTGGCATTGGCTTCCAGTCCTTGTATTACTAGTACTGTCGCTTTTCAGCATGTTCTCCATAGGACAGGTCTGTAACATTCTGTGGTCCCAGCTGTGACACCCTGTAACAGAGGCACCTCACAGCCACTTAGTTGTCTGGCCTAATTAGATTAAGATGCTTTGAGGAGGGACTATGATGACTACTCTACGGGAAGCAAGGAGCATAGCCTGAAGAGCGGAGCAGAGAGCCCTACTCAAAACCAAGAGATAGCTCTTGGAGTGAAATTCCTATCTAGGTTGATATTGCTGGCATTGAATACTCAGTGTTTTGCTGGAGAGATATCAGTTGGATGGGTATGTTTTGTGCATGTTGTAGTATGCCAAGCAGATATGCAGTACTGATTTACCACTTGATGTTTGGATCATGATGGACAATGGAGCTTGAAAACAATAGTTATTTAGTCCTGAGTTTCTTCCCCAGTTACTTTTCCTTTATTGTTTTCCTGCATTTTATTACAGCTGCAAAAATGTGCGTTTCTCCAGTAGAAGACAGTGACCTATATATAACTCAAATCCTTATGCAATTACTGGTGTAATAAAAACAAATGATTCAGAAACTTGTTATCAAAGCTGCAAATAAACAATGAAATTAAGGATCTACTAAAGGTGATCATTTTCTACGAGGAGAACTGATTGTCTTGCTTACATGTACAGAAGCTGTGAAGTTCCCGAGTCCTGCTTCTGGCATTGATGGTGACTGCTGCTGTGGTGAGCAAGTCGCATTACTTCTCCCCTGGCTTCCGTGTGAAATAGTTTCCTCTATTAACTGGCTGAATAGTTTGTTTCCTCTAGAGTACTTCATCAGGAAGCTGCCAAACCTGCTGTACAGTGGAGCCTGTCTTATTCTTTGACTAATCTCATTGAAGTTAGTGGGTGTGCTTGTTAGGCTGTAATTAGACTTTGTTATGAGTAAGCAGCATCAGGCTATAAACTTAATATCCTTCTGAGATGAGTGCTGCTTCAATAATAAGTAACCTTCTGTTTTGTCTATCCAGTCTAGTTTAAGTCCAGTAAGCTTTCAAAATGAAACACTATATTGTACAGTTCTAATAATTTCCTGTAAATAACTAGTAGTTATTTCACACTGCTGCTTTTAGACCTGCCTTATACTTGATGAAAATACATATGCATTTAGTGTTGATGTTTTCTTTACTTACTAATATATACTTTTAATTATATTTTTTTAAATTCTAAGGTCTTTCTGTTGCAAATTAGCTCTTCCTGTTCCTCCAGAACTTATTATCATCTTGCATATTACTGTTCCTTCCAAAGCAATTATTGCTTACATTCTGTGCTGTACTTGCTGTGCAAACACTTTCATATGTGACATCAAATAAAGTAGAACTAGATATTTCAAATTTCACATCAGCTAGATCTGCTTAGAGAATCCTGGTTTTCTCTTTCTTCAGTTCTGTCTTCCTTTTGCTTCCCATGTTTTATCTATGGAAGCTTGCTGTCTGAATACCTTGTGCCTTTTCCTAGTACTTGGAAAAACATTACAGGGTTAGGAGGTGGGTGATGGCCATCACTGGGAGTGGATGATAAATTCCCAGAGAACATGATTTTGTTTTCAGAAATGCAGTCTGAATTATTTTAAATTAGAAAGTCAGCTGTAGAAATTGTAGTTTTCAAAATATGTGCTTCAAGCTCTCTGCGCTTCATAGAGCCATGGTGGCATGCTGGGAGAGCGTGTGTGAAGCTGCCCATGTTGCCAAGAACCCGAATGCTTATGGTGGTATCGAATGTGCTGGCTGCCCTTCCCTTACCACCTCCTGTCCCCTCACCTGCCGCATCCTTTGCTCCCGTGGCTATGTGGCCCTGCATCACAGGCTGGTTGTCCCAGTGCCATGAGCTGTGCAGCTCCACTGTGAGCTGGCACCAGAACCTGAGCTGACATGGAAAAGGGCTGAAGGAAAGGAGCCAGAGAGTTGTGGTCAACAGGGCAGAGTCCAGTTGGAGGCCTGTAACTAGTGGAGTGCCCCAAGGGTCAGTACCGGGGCCAGTATTATTCAATATATTCATCAATGACTTAGATGAGGGAGTTGAGTGTACTATCAGCAAATTTGCTGACGACACCAAGCTGGGAGGAGTGGCTGACACACCAGAGGGCTGTGCTGCCATCCAGCGAGACCTGGACAGGCTGGAGAGTTGGGCGGGGAAAAATTTAATGAAATATAACAAGGGAAAGTGCAGAGTCCTGCATCTGGGCAGGAACAACCCCAGGTTCCAGTATAAATTGGGGAATGACCTATTAGAGAGCAGTGTAGGGGAAAGGGACCTGGGGGTCCTGGTGGACAGCAGGATGACCATGAGCCAGCACTGTGCCCTTGTGGCCAAGAAGGCCAATGGCATCCTGGGGTGTATTAGAAGGGGGGTGGTTAGTAGGTCGAGAGAGGTTCTCCTGCCCCTCTACTCTGCCCTGGTGAGACCTCATCTGGAATATTGTGTCCAGTTCTGGGCCCCTCAGTTAAAGAAGGACAGGGAACTGCTGGAGAGAGTCCAGCGTAGGGCTACAAAGATGATTAAGGGAGTGGAGCATCTCCCTTATGAGGAAAGGCTGAGGGAGCTGGGTCTCTTTAGCTTGCAGAAGAGGAGACTGAGGGGTGACCTCATTAATGTTTATAAATATATAAAGGGGGAGTGTCACGAAGATGGAGCCAGGCTCTTCTCAGTGACAAACAATGATAAGACAAGGGGTAACGGGTACAAACTGGAACACAGGAGGTTCCACTTAAATATGAGAAGAAACTTCTTCTCAGTGAGGGTAACAGGACACTGGAACAGGCTGCCCAGGGAGGTTGTGGAGTCTCCTTCTCTGGAGACATTCAAAACCCGTCTGGACATGTTCCTGTGTAACCTCATCTAGGTGTTCCTGCTCCAGCAGGGGGATTGGACTAGATGATCTTTTGAGGTCCCTTCCAATCCCTGACATTCTGTGATTCTGTGATTCTGTGAAAATGGGCAGGGTTTTTTTCATCAGAGGCAGATCCTTGCTGGGTATGACTGGCAGGGAAAGGGAGGGGAGGGAAGAAGTGGTGAGGAATGGAAAGTGTTTTAAGCCAATGCACTGCTCTTGCTTTGAGTGGTGATGGTCTGAGAGTACATCAGGCAGTTATAAATGGTTGACTTACTGCTGGCTTAGATGTTTCTGTGTGTAGTTTCAGATCCTTCTGCTGTTTACGTACGCTTTTAACAAAGTTTATGTGGTTAATTTAATCTACATTTATGATGTAGTTGGCACTCCTCAGGACCATCCGCTGTCCCATCTCCTCTTGGGATGAGCTTTTCTTGGCCCAGGTGTGTTTCTTTAGGGTTGCAAATGGCAAGAGGTGTGTGAGGGCAGATCTTGGTGCAGTGGTTTCCAAGAAGGGGGAATAAAGCGTGCAAAGGGTAGCAGCTTCCTTTTGGTGGTCTTTGGGCTGTGTTCACAGATCAGATCCATCACTCTTCTCCAGTGCACTGGGAGAGGTTTGCAGCATGGCGCAGGAGGCACTGCGAGAAGGGAAGAACAGGGGAGGTGTGTTCTGGGTGGATTTTGGCCTTCACCTCAAGCCCCTTCTGAACAGAACAAGAGGAGCAAAGCCTCCTCCCAAAACATTTTTCCATAAAAGATGTAAAAACAACCACAAACCCTTTAGTGTTATGAAGGTAACTTAGAGAGCACCTTAAACAGAAAATGCAGTTATTTGAAGTTAGTTTTCATGGAAGTTGTATGTGCGCCTCTAAATTTTCCAGGTTCTTAGATATTTGCTTAACAAAAAAGCTTGTTTTCTTTGAGCTAAACTAAATACCCAAGATTTGAAAAGAATTCTGAGATGAAAGAGCCACCTTCTCATCCCAAAGACTGATTACTGAGGCTTTCTGTTTTCTCAGGAGTCTCATCCTCTTAGAATAAATATTGCATTTTCAGAGCACATTTTCTTGCTTAGAATTTCGCTTGTTGGGATTAGCTATTGTAGTGCTGTCACTTACCCTGCAGGGTTGCTCCTGCTTGGCTGCACAGGGGAGAAAAGGAAGAAATTACTGCAGCTTGCAGAGATGCTTTGCCCTAATTATTATTCCTCATTGAGGAGCAATGGTCCATCTCAGTGGTGAGCACTGGGAAGCTTGCATTTGGAAAGTGTCTGCTCCTGGATATCCAGAACAAGAAATTACCCATATTCAGGTATAAGCAAAAATTTTGAATGCAGCTACTCCAGTTGTAAGTTTTACAAATTTGTTTCTGTTTTTGGCTTTTGCAAGTCTTCATGGTTTTTGAAGGGAGGAAGGAAGGGATTGATGTTCCTTTTTATTAGGTTAAGTAAAAATAGCATGTTGGTGCATGTACAGTCTACTTTTGAGGCAGTCAGTATGGCACTCACTATGTGACCTTGATTACACAGTTAAGGGAACAGAAGCACTCTCTTTTTTGTTTTCTGCAATTTAAGCACAATAAAATGCTGTCAAATAAGGTCTATCAGGACCCTATAAGTTTGATGAGGCCCTTTTCTTGCATTTTTCTTTCCTGCTAAGCTGCTCGGTATTTCCAGCATCTTCTAAACTTTTGCATGCTGTGAAGTAATGAAGCAGAACATTAAATCTTTTAAATCCTAAGAGTGCCAGCAATATACTGAGAATTTCACAGTGCTGTTGTCAGCGAAGAATGTGTATGTGTATTCTCTACATTGTAATCACCCAAGTGTGAAATTAGATCTGCTACCAGTTGCTTTTTCTTTTTTTCTTTTCTTTAATTCTTTTTTATATCAAATGTAATATATACTTTAATCATTCTACCTGTTTCTGAGTATATAAAGCAACGGATTACCCTTTTGGTGAGCAGATTGCCACACTTTTTTTTTTTTTTCAGCAGTACAGCTTAATAGTACAATTAAAATAAGAATGGTTGTGTGAAGTATTATAGGCCTTTTTTCTCATTTATTTTTACATTTGGGCTCTTTTTGAATATTGACCAGTGTCAGTCCTGTACATCCCTATGTATATTCAAAAAATCTGCTTTAGTAGCACATGGCCTTTTTGTGATGAAAGTTTGCCTTACTGAGCGCTTTCAAAACATTGCTTTGCCAACTTAGATGGGGCTTTGAGCAACCTGGTCTAGTGAGAGGGTCCCTGCCCATGTCTCCACCATGGCAGGTTGGTTGGAACGAGATGATCTTTAAGGTGCCTTCCAACTCAAACCATTCTATGATTCTGTAATTTTGTATTAACTTCAAATTTCAGTAGCACAGCAATAATAATATCTTAAATACTTCTTTTACTATCTTTTTGTTGATCACAACAAGTGTTACCTCGCAAGTCTTTTTTTTTTAACTGTGTCTTCAATTGTGGAATCAGACCAATGCTTACCTGGCGCATCATGGAGTAATGTGAAACTTGTTAGTGCTTGAGATTTAGAATGGGGCTGGGGGAGCATGAAAAGTGACTGACTGACATTAGTAGCTGTCACAAATGTACAGTTATCTGCAAGGATAGAAATATACAGACAACTGGAAAGACGGAATGGAGTCGAATTGGATTAGTTTGAATAAAAGAATCCAGTGGTGCAGATTGCTTAAACAGCTGAAATTGTCCACTCTGTGCTTGCCAGCATGATGAAATCCTTACAGGGATATGGGAAGCCCCTGTGTCAGTGAATGGTGGAGAAGATTCAGGTTCCTGTATGGAAAGTTGAGCCACTTGGAGATGCTCATCCAAGGAAGCTGCAGGTAGTGCTTGGTGTAAATGTGTTTTGAGTTAGCAAATCTGTTGTGAGTTTATGTGGGGAAAGAGTAAGCAGATGGGTGGGTGTAGGCAAGTAGATGTGGTGTGTGGTGGTGAGGGGGAAAGGTCCTTTATGAGGAGCTTTTGAATTCCCATTTGCTAGAGTTGAGATGGATATGAGGACAAGGTGCCAATTTCCCTGTCTCTTAGCACAGGTGTCAGTAGGGCCATTTCTGGATGCAGTCAGTTGTTGGGGAAATAACTAATTTTGTTTCTGTGTAAATTAGATTTCATGTTTGGAAATAACATGGGTGTATTTCTAGTCCCTGCTTATTACAGGTAGATTTAAATAGGGTGTTACATTTTTGGCATTTAGCTGACTAAACAGAAGAAAGAGCATGCTTTCATGCTTGTAAAAGAACAACTTGTCCTTGCTGTTCAGAATAATCTAGCTTTTTCATCTGAAAATGAAGTCAGTTAAAAAAATTGTCAAAGCATACACAATGCACAAGGTCTGCTGCTTTAGAGAAACTTGAGTATTCTTTGCTTTAAATTAATATGCTTATTCACTGATTTATCTTCAGTAAAAATGTAGGGATTATAATGTGATGAAGTTGTGAGAGACTTTCATGTAAAGAATCCTGGAAGCTCAGGTGAGACTATGGAAAGCTTAAATTTCCTTATACTGATAAGCCCAGAGGGGCTGCAGACTAAGACTGGCAAAGAACAATGATTTTTTTTTCTTTAGGCTGATTTGGGAAAATATTTTAATGTCTTTTAAAACAATGATTAAAAGCTCTGAGTATTTATGGATATCCTTGTTTAAGAGCACTCTAAGTTTTTGTTATACTTGAAGTTGTCTGTGATCCTGTTCTGTGATTACAGAAGCAGCATTTGTTGAAGGTGTGTACTTTGCCTTGCCATGGCCTTACATGTTTTTAGTGAAATGTGTGAACACTTAAAATGTTGGAATTTCTCTTAAGCAGCCATACTCTGGGTTTCACTTCCATTCTCTTTAATCTGGGTGAGAATGTCTAAACAACTATACTGACATGGCAGTCATCATCCAAATGTTTACATTGTGCTGCAAAATAGAGAAAAGCTCCTGAAAAAAAAATCCATTATTTTAAATTGGCTTGGCATAGAGTTGTGTGTGATTTCAGGATGCTGTTGCATCCCTTGTTTCCTGGAGAGTCCTCTGTTTGATATAATAATCGTGGCATTTTTCTCCTGTGTGAAACTTGTTGCGGTTAGCTATGCTTTTTGGCTTCCAGAGGCATTTAATAAAGCCTTCTCTTTAAAATTCTGTGAGAGATATAGCAAGATCAGAGTGGAGTAGAGCCACCTGTTTATCGCTTTCCTTGCAAGGAGAGTTGTAGATGCTGCACTAACTTCTTCCTTGCTGCCTGGTGTGGCTCAGTGATGACTTGTCTGTGACCTTTCCTGTGAAAGCTGCTGTATTCGTGTTTGTTAGTGTTGTTCTTGCTCACACTTAATAAAGGTAGATCCTTTGATGCTGTTGACACGAATCTGTGCTTGAGGGCCCATGGCTGTACTGATTTGGTCATAGTTAAAGCATAATGAAGTTATGCTTGTTTACTCTCTTACTGCCCAAAAGGCTTGGTGAGAACATTGTGTGTGTCTTTGTTTTAGGCATATTTCATACACAGGGTCTGACTTTTGTTTTAAAATTGAGTAAGGAGATGTGGTAGAACCCATAATTCATGGTCTTTAGGATATATTTGTTTCACTGTGGAACACTATCTATGCAGAGAAAAGTTCATAATTCACAAAAGAAACAGGCCAGCCAGGTGCAAGAAACTCTAGATGTTTGCTGTGCTTTATAATCTAAACAATGTCGTGTTAAGACCTTGACCTAAAAGACTTTGAAAAGCTTTTCTTCCTCCATTTTGAGGTATTTCATTATTTTTCCAGTGAATACAGCAATAAACTTGTTGATTGGATGAATCTTCCAAATCTTGTTACATTACCATTTTAATTGGAAAATGAATGAAAAGCTGTTATAACCAGGAGCAAGAGCAGATATGAAAGAAGTGAGAATCCTCAGAGGGACTCCATCCCTTGCTGGAGTGGCCTTTGGTATGCACTTTAGCAACACATATAAATTTTTCATATAAAAATTTCAATTTGAGTAATAACCATTCAGAACTCCCTTAGAAAAACAGAAACTTTTTAAAACCTGATAGGTTTTGAGACTAGGTTTCGAACACTTTAAGACAAAAGTTGCTCTTAGATAGATGTCGTCTTCTAGCTAATAATATTGAGAACTCAGCAATGCCTTCCAGTAATCACAACTGCTTTATAAGCATTTAGTGTAGTCTTGCTTCTGTTAAAATTAATGAGAGTTTTGCCACCGGCTTCAGTGGAAGCAGACTACATCTCTTTAATTATTTGAGCTACTCTTCACTGAAGTTTGGTGGTAATTGTAAAGTTAAAGCACAGGCGCAGAGTCAGAAAAACAGACGTGAAATCCCGGTCCCATGGAAATTATCTGACTTCTGTTGTGGGTTTCCTCATGGAGCTTTTTAATAACTTACTCAAGTGAGATAACTGCTGTTCTGTAGTTTTTTTCTCTGTTTGTAAAGTGGAGAAAATGATACCATAAATCACAAGGTGGTCATGGGGCTTCATGTATTAATAATCTCTAATGAGTGTTAGATTTTGTGGTTGAAGCCTGATGTGGATATGTAGATAGATTATTGAGTCTCTTGTAAGTAATAGTTGTCTCTTCCCTGCATACAAATTCACTAGTGGAAACACAGCAGAAAAAAATATGTCATTTATTAGGAGAAGGCATATTTAAGCAGGGACCAATTAATTATCTTAAGGTAGCTGTAGCTGGATGGCTTTTTCAGACAAGGGTGTCTCCTCCTTGATGATCCTCATGGTGGTTTTCTTTGTATTTTTCCCCCACCTACTGCAGGGAATTAAAGAATCGTGGCCCTGCCTCTGTGGCATGTGCACCCAGTATATGCTGTGTTTCTTTGTAGAAAACACACTGGCAATGACAGGTTGTACTGGCTATGATGCATCAGGTCTCTCCTGTCAGAGAAGATGCACAGCGATGCAGCAGGCATGGTGGTGGTTATCTCACCAGTGGTGCACTGCTGGGAACTTGAGGTTTAGAAGTGCGTGTATAATCTGCCCATTGCTCAGCACCTGACCTAGGAGCTCCACTGACCTTAAAGAGCAGTCATGGGGGTCTGAGTGAGCCTTCAGAGGCTGAGCTTCAGTCAGGACTTCCCTCAGCCTATGGTGGGACGTCACCCCCATCATGTCTTACCACAGCCTTTCTCTGTGGCTTTGAAGAGTGAAGATTGTGGGACACCCAGGTTGATTTTGCTGTGCAGGTCTGGGAAGTAGTCTGCAAGTTATGAGACCCACAGCAATCACCAGCCAACCCTTGCATCTCTTTGGTGACTTGCTGTGGCAGCATTGTGGAGCAGTGCTGCAGTGAGGCCTGTATATTCTGCAATCCTGAAAGACATAAGAAGTGTTTTCAATGTCTGTTTACTTAGATTTAATGTACAGTCTATGAGGAAAGGCAAAGCTAAATTGGAAATATGGGTGTTGAAAAGGTTTGTGGCAATGCTGAGTTATATCTAAAAGAAGACAGCAGGAATTGCTGCAAAATTGTTATTTAACATAGGCTGTAGGTCAGCAGCAGCCTAAGAAAACCTGTGACTCGATGGTGTCTCCTCCACTGCTGTGGAGCCACCCTCCCCTCTCTGCTGAGCCATTTCAACAGGCTGACAGAAACAAAACCCATGGGATAACACAACAGAAAAGAAGATTATTTCCTGTTGGGTAAGTGGCTTGGGAGTGGAGGACTGGGATGCTGGCAGACAGCAATTAGATGGGCTTAAACTGCACGAAACTGGGGCCTCGGGGCTTCCCTCTGTTTCATTTCTCAGCTTTAACCAGCCAGTCTCTGCTCCAGCTCGAGTAGGGCTTGTGGCAGGAGCTGCCAGCTGGTGGGGCTGGGTAGGGGGGCTACTGACATTGCAGTGGCTGGAGCTACATCTCAGCAGCACCTCACATCTGCCTTTCAGCTGGTCAGTCTTCCTCTGCTCTTGACCAGCTTAGTTGGAAAGTGAAGGAAATTTGGAACATGTTTTGATCAAAACCTTAGCACCAGTGCCTGTTACTGTGTCCTCCTTGTGCTGGCACCCAGGAAGTATGTGATTGATTGCATGGGGAACCAGGCGGGGATGGAGAGGATGAAAAACGGCCCAGAAAGGTTTGATTTCATTTACTTTGCAGGGTTATTTTTCAGCCTGATCAGCTCCTTGGGCTGGTTGGCTGCTGGGGTGGCACCAGTCCCTGTCCCGCCCCAGCAGGGTGTGGGCAGGAGTGGGTGTGGGTGGCCCAAGGCCGCTGAAGCCGTGCTGCTGTCAGATGTTGAATCGCAGCTGAAATACAGCTTGCACTGCTCTAAATACTTAGTTTAATTTGTTTTGGCTTCCCTAGAGAAAGTCATTTATTGTGAAAACTTAAATGTGATAACATTGCTTGACTAATTCCTCCCTCATTAACCATATGATGTGCCATAGGGAACTGAGTGATTCCATTTTTCCCGAAGAACGCTGGATTTCAGTAACTTGTGAGGCTGTGCTAGTTGCAGCATTTCTGTTTTGGTAGCTTGCGATGAAGCATTGATAAAAGTTATAAAGAAATGTTCATTTTCAGTTAAATTGTCACATTGGTATTTTAATAGGAATACTTCAAGTACTTTGAACATCTTTTTGGAAGACAGCTTTATTATTTTGTTAAATCTCAGCACAACCATGTCTCACAAAATGTAAGTTGCTTTAGAAAAATGAACATCTCTTTTTTTCATATATTTGTTTTAAAGCAAATGTCTTCATTTAATTGCAGATCAATGGTGGATTGTATATATCTAAATATGAATCAAAAAAGAGGGAAGGAATACATAAATATGTAGAGTTGCTCTGGTTTTGAAAGAGCTAACTATGAATGCATTTATGCCTTAGACATCAGTAGTTGAAATGCTCTCCCTTTATGAACATTCACTTTGCCACAGATGAGACAAATTAGAGCTTAGTGGTAACAATATTAATTGGAAAAATTGAATAATATTGTTTTCAACTTTTCCCCTTATAATTATGGGAAATACATGATCTTATTTATGGTAGTGGTTGGCTACCCATTTATGTAGTAATTATAATTGTTCCAAAGAAGTAAAACAGAAACATATTTTTCCTGATGCTACATGAATTTCATTGGGAATTAGTAACAATTGCAATGAAAATGCATTTTCGAAGAAGATTAAGTAAACAAACAAAAAGATAAAAAGGTTGGTTGGCCGGCTGACAACTTGCTAGAGTTTCTGCTGACTCCTCTGAGTTTCCACTGTGATCTCCTTCCTTTGAAAACAGGACAAACGGGTTCAAAATTATCTGGCTGTGCTGTCTAAATTGACTGCCTTTCACTGTCACAGTAAATGAATTTTGATTAAAGAGATGCTTTGAGCAAAGGTGGTGACAGATTTATGCTCTGCAAAGCTTTACCTGGTGACCTGAGTCTCCAGGCCTGGAATTACTCTATATTTAGAAGGGAGCAATTAAACGTAGCAGGAGCAAATGAGATTTTTTTTTTTATAACTGCGTAACCTTTATGATTATGCAGATAAAGGCTGCACTTTGGTTTATGGATGAACATTTTACACTTTCTTTTTTTGGTGTGTGTCAATGTCAGATCAGAGTCCAAGTGCACAGATTCTAACCTAAGTATGTATCCTTCTGATTTCATAATATGTTTTAAATCAAGCGTAAATAACAACAGAGAATGCTGCTGAGTGAACTTAATTCACTGAATGCTTGGAAGAATCACTTCAACAAAGTGAATCGTAAAACAAGGCAAAGACTCTCAACTCCTTGCCTTTTAAGCAATACTAGTGAAGTGGACATTAATGTGGAAGTCTTCAAAATTCAGATTTACAATACAATCAAATTAGTGTCAGTGTTCTCACACTTCCTCACTCCAGATGGAGATTTATCAGTAGAAGTACATGTAAGAACATTTTTTAAAATGAGGTTGAATATTTTATGTGTTCCAGGGGCAGCATCTCTTTTTGGATGACCTTTTTATTAGCTGCTCTGTGTATAGGACTTTACTTGAGCAGATTTAAATAGTGTGCAATATATAAAAGGAATGGAAAGTGTAACTATCTGGGTATATGTATAAATAGATATAATAAATATAATACCTGATGGGAGTAATTTCCTGCTGAGAAAAGATGCTGATTGAATACACTCTGTTCTTGCACATTGATTTTTTTTTTCCATATGTGTGTTTTATAGAACAGCGAAAGCCTTTAATGGAGTCATCTGACTATTGATTGCTTTCATATAAATTTAAAGTGTGTTAAAAGAACTTACTATCACTCATAAGAATGGTGAGCTGCCAATAGTATTTTCTTTCTTTGTGGCAGTTAAAACTATATCATTTATATTAGTAAAAATGTGCAGTTTTAAGTTCCTTACCTGTTGGTAGCAACTCTTCCACTTGATGGTTTGGGGTAAACATGAATTTTGGGCTTTAATTTAGGGTCTCAAAATGAAACACTACTTCTTTTCCCCTCAGTTTTTCAGCAAGGAGATTTTCTGGTACTTCAGTGTGGATTTTAGCTGGCTTAGGTCACCCTATATGCAAAGGCTGATTTAAAGCAGGAAATTACCACATTTGGGAATTTTAAAAATTTGTATTCGTTTCAGGACTAGTACAACACTTGTGAAAGTTTTGATGAATGTGTAGGTTAACATACTGCATAGGTGTTCTATCGCTGTGCAGTTGGTCCAGATGCTGTATGCGTTTGCTACCTTGGTAATATCCATATCAGACCAGGTAAGGGTGAGAAGAGATGACAGAGATGGAAAGAAAGCAACACAGCTGTGATGACTGTGGCAGGGAAATGGGAAATGCTGCTCAGCACATGCTCTGCTCTGGCTGGAGGAGCGGACAAGTTGTCCATCACGTGGGGAAGTTGGCCTCTGCAGTGCTAGGAGAGGTGCTTGCTTCCCACGCGGAGTCTGTAAGCAGATCCTGGATTTCTACTACAGTCTGTCCAAATTTTAAAGCCCTGGAGTTCCTCAAGCCCATCGTTTGGTAAGAGGACAGGCTATTTTTACATGCAGTGTGTAAGGCCAGTATTACATAGTCCAAGAGTATTACAAGAAAGTGTTGGTATGTGTAAAAAAAATACATATGACCGAGTTTGTATTAATGCCTTTATGTGAAAATTTGTTTTTAGAAAAGAGTTCATATTGCATCAAATCCAGGTTTAAATAATGAAGTCCAAGGCTCTCCAGTTACTGATGAGTTTCATACATGGTGCTATTGTAATTTTTGGAAGAGAAGCAGGAGTGACTTCATTTGAATCAAGAGGTATGGCTTTTTTCCACTGTCTCCTGGAACTGGTCTGAGAGAGAGAAACACATTACTCTGTATCCCTCCACAAAACCACTGAGGATCCACATCTACAAAGCCCTCATTGAAATGTGCTAGTCCTTCTCAAATAATTAGAAATGAGAAATGAATTGCCAAGTTTTTAAAACTATATGCTCTGCTTGACAACACTTTCTTTCTCTTTAGCATGCTAAATAAAAAAAAGAAATTAAGCCAGTCTGGATGACAGTTTCTAGGAATATTCTAGGCTTTAGTACTAGAAATATCTTCATCTTATTTACATTAACTTTCCCCAAAAGGTATGCACAGTGCTGTGTTAGCAGAGCCCTGCTTTCTAGCACTTCTGCAGGTTGCAACAGTAATTCTCCTGCTTACTCTGCCCATAGAAAATGTGTTGGTAACATGAGTGATCAGCTCCAGGAGAAATAACAGGTGAGTGGGACCGGTGGTAGGAGGATGGGGGAAATGGTAAGGGGGTGCTAGTTTCAAGAAACCACCAACAGGTGGTAAAATGGAGACGTGTTTGGGGGAATTTTGGAATCAGTGGCAAGGAGGTTGACACAAATGAAGCTTCTGACTTGTGGAAGGATGAAGCATGAAGGTTGATGGATACAGTGAAGTTGGCCTAGAGAAGCAATGACACATATAACCTCAGAGATTTTCTCTCAAGCATCAAGTGGTCTCAGGGCACATAAGCCTCAGGGGCAGTGGGTGTCTGAGAACTTCAGCTTTGGTTGCTACAGCCTTCTGTTGGAAAGCACATTCTATCTTCACAAGAAACTCGGTTTTAGCGTCGTATTCTTTTGCATGGACTCTCACACTTTTCCTGGAGGCCAGCTGTGTTCAGGGAGCAGGCTGCTGGCTGTGCTGGTGGCCTGAGAGGGAAGCCAACATAATCTACATCTCTTAAAGTTCATTTGTAGGCAAGGGCTTGTTTGCAGCTGTGGTGGGTAAATGAAACTGTGCAGCATCTTCCTTAGCCTGTTACAGGGACTGTTCATGCCATAGGGCACTGCAAGTGGCTTCCCTGTTAATTTGCCCCAAATGATGATGAAGTAATGTTCGGCTGTTTTTTAGAGACAGAGGCGGGGCCATACTACTGAGAATTTAGAAAATAGAATATAATAAAAACCAGGCTGAAAATGACATCATTCTTTTCTGTTTCATAAGCATGTGCTGCATGTGTGGACAGTGTACAGATGTTTTGCTTTGATAGCTTGCTGTGTAGGTTTATGGCCTTGGAATGTTGATAATTAAAGAGGTTGGTTTTATTTTCAGCTGCATGAAATTCTATGGAAGCATGTACCAAACTTTAAGTTACGTCCCTGCAATGTTTAGGGTGTTCTAGTCATAAATTCACTACTTTAGTACTTAGTGTTTCGAGTATTTTTTTATTACTCTTCCTCCTCCTCTTTTTTTATTTGCTAATTGTTTCCAGATATTTTTTTCACTATGATGAAGACCTCTGTTGAGGTTTTCCTTTTCTTTACTTAAGTTTTTCTTTCTTCTAAGTGCAGTGTGTAGGGAGGTGTTTTGATTCCATCCTCTTGCTAGAAAGTCAGAGCAGTAAACTTTGAACACAAGATGTTTCTTGCCATCAGAATTCACTGCCAATGGTGTCTGATACCACAAAAAACCCCCACAGAAGGGTGAAATTTCTGGAGAGCTTTCTGATGTTTTAGTTTGTCTTACTTTGCTCTTGTATTCCAGACTAGACTCTATTGTGTCCAAGAGCAGGATTGATATGCGCTGCCTGAACCTGCTGATTGCTAGAGAACAGCTTTGCTAGATGAACATAACACATTCCATAGTTTTTTCCCTTTTATGGTCTCAGTTACAAATAGTTTTTTAGCTCTAGTATGGTTTAGTGAATGTATTCTGCTTTTAAATAGACATTCAACATATGTGTGTCTGCTTTAACAAAGGGCCAGGAAGCCATAGATCAGATCAAAAAACCATTTTTCGGTTTTGACTATGTAATCCTACTAAATGGAGTTTATTTTTCCTGGTATGTCTTTTCTCTTGTTTGCCAAAGTTCCTGTTGTTTAATACTACCCTCGAGTTTCTTGAGAACCTCCCAATCAAATGACCACAACCATATTTTGATCTTTTGTGTTGATGATTCAGAAATGTCATCAATCGAGAAGAAGAGGGAATTAAGCAGTAGCATAAATATAGTGGAGGCAGTAGCTGTAGAAGACTTCTTCAGCTGTGGACCAGCAGTGATTAACAGTAGTGCAGAGCTTGTGTTTCTTTACAGAAGATTTGCGTTTCAGAACAGTGAAAAGGATCAATAAAATAGAAGAATTTTTTCATTTTATATCATATGAAGAAGGCTGTGCTAAGTTTTCAAAAAAACCCACCCCAAAATAAACACAAAACCAAAACAAACCCATATTCAAACCCCCTATGGTTGTTGTAAAATGCTGTCCCTTCGAAGAAGCTTTAGGTCAGAGACCTTATGTAGGTGGGGGATATACTCCCCTCTCCCATCCCCAAAATGCAATGTCTCTTCTGTGAACATAGGGTCATCTTTGTCCTTGTGATAGAAATGTCAGCTCTCATTCTGCTGATTACCTTTTTCTTTCAAATCCCCATTAGTAAGCTCCTGTGTTGTCCAGCACTCTCACCGTTGTCTTCCTTTGCGTGGCAGAAGCATGTGATGTTTGTTTTAAATATTCTAGACTATGTTCTAGTTCTAAAACATTGTTTATTTCCAGAGAATTACAATTTATTCTAAGTAACTGACTCTTCTGCATTATGTATCTCTTGCCAGCTGTCTGTTCATTTGATCATAGAAACAGAAAAAGCAATCTGGGTTGATCACTCTTGCTTTTAAGGCACATCTATCAAATGATGTCTTAGTTTATTCAATTTCAATAAAAATATTTCCAGTATACTCTGATTTATCTAGGCAGTTATTAATGTTTCTTCTTTCTCATCCCTCTTTATCTATTGGCTTCATTTTCTCTAAGAAAGGACAAAAGAAGGAAATATCAGTCAATAGCAGATATAGGTCACTTGTCTAAATCGGTAGACATGTTTCATCTTTAGATACAAAGTGTTAAATGTTGATTTGGTCCCTTCTTGCATTTTTCAGAGGATTAAAGCAGTTTTTTGGTTGTTTTTTTGAAGCTGATCTGCGAACTCAGTAGTAAGCTGTCTCTTAGATGGATAATAAGGAAACATAGACAAGAAATTTTTCAAAAGGAACTTACGGTTTAATCTTTCACACCATACAATATAAAAATTGGCGAGCTCATTTATTGGTGAACTGGCGTTAGTAGGTGGCAGTGATTGAATTTTTAGTCTCATGTTTTTATCCTGAGTTCATTACTAACGCAGGAAAAATGAAACAGGAGAGGAGGAAAATAGATGAAGTATAAATCTTGTGACAGTAATTGATAGCTAGGTGGAAACATCCATCCAGAGCTGCTCACTTGCCTTTGTGCACACCCAGCTTAGGGATTTCTTTTACTCTGAGTTAGTGAAGAAAGGGAGGGAGGTGGACGTCCTAGTGGTGATCCCATTCTGGTCACCTCAGATGTTGCTTATGTTGTGCTTAAAAAAACCTGTGCAGTTACTCTTTTCAGAATAAGATTTTTTAAAGATAAAGTTGTTTGGGTTGGGTTGGGTTTTTTTAAGTTTGATTAAAATCTGAGTGTAATCAATGATGAGAGTTTTTAAGAATCAAGGTCAAATTTTCAGTAAACTCTTTGAATAAAGTAAGTATTGTAGTACAAGAATTTTAAGCTTAATTGATCAGCTTTTGAGTGAAATAATTGTAGTCACTTGTGCTTACATTTCGCTGTGCATTTTCTGGGAGGAGAATGTAAATTATTGGTTCATACTGGATAAAGTCTACCATATAGAAAAACTTTCTTATTTATTTACATACAGTTGGTGCTTCTGTTCTTGATTCTTTTCTAACACTTGGGATCTCACAGTATTTTTGTTAGTATTCTTGTTCTAAATACTTGGTGGTGAGCAATTACTTAGTAAACTGCTTTCACTACTAAGGGTGTGTACCGAATTGCCTAATAATGAAAAGCCTGTATTTTTCTTGCTTCCACCCTGTTGGGGCATCAGCTTGACAGGAGAGGCATTAGAATTATTGTGTACAAGCACTCAGCACCCTCCCCAGGAAAGCATCCCTTATCTTGCCTTAACTGCATTCCTGCAGTGTAACTGCTTCCATTGCAGAGAATTTATCTAAGGTCTCCCCACCTGTAGAAGTATGTTTAACCAAAGCATTCAAGATCTTGAGCTTACTCAAAAAAATAATAAAATACGAAAATAAAAAGAATTTTTTAATAGCTCTTGAGGTTTGAACTTTTATGATGTTTGAGTTGTGTGAATTGCCCCCATCCCTCAAATTAAGCTTAGAAATTTTCCCTTTTCTTTGAAGATAAAAGATGAGTCTCTTGCCCAGATACGTGACTCCCAAGAACTGGGATGTGGGAAGAAGCAGCACAAGTATGATTCACCCTGAATTTTCAAGAAATTGGCAGTGCTGTGAAAGATGGGGGAGGGAATGGATGTACATGCATGGTGTTTCCCCCCATCCCGTATGCAGAGTGGCAGCATGGTTGCTCTGTGCTACCTTGCCTTATTTTCCCACTTGCACTATCCTAAGAAGCTCTGTATGGAGAAGGAATGATACTGGAGAAAATGTTTGATGAGGTTAAAGATATTTTCTCATATGTCAGTGTGTGGCGCTGACTAACAGCATCCAATACTGGAGAAGAAAGCAGTCATTGTGGAGAGGCTGTGGGATGAGAAGAGAAGGTAGGAAGGAGGCCATCCACCCTTCAAGGAGACAGCAGACCCAGTTTTACAAGCAGAACCTGTAGGACAACTGCAGATGAATCTCTGCTGAAGACATGCAAAGGAACAGCCCTCTCTAAGCTTAAAACTAGCAGGTAGTGCCTAAAGGATGAGTGTCTGCCCAGTGGACCTGCTGCTGAAGGCAAGGAGAGTACTTCAGGCTGCTTCCTGAGCTGTTTTTCTGGGAAAAGGGTGTGTGCATGTCATGTGTTTTGATTGAGTGAGCTCGTGTCCTCACCGCAGCTGCAAGGCAGTGACATCTCTTTTCCATCTGGGCTGGAGGGGCAGGGATGCCTGTCCTACCCTCCACTCACATGAATGACTTGCCCTTTTTTTTCCCTCTCTATGCTTGCTGCTCTAGCAGAGAAATGTATTTTCTTGTAGTGGCTTTCTGCAGTAAGGACTGAAGGTGAAGGTTTACATAAAAAAAAAAAAAGTGTTGAAAGCCAAGCAAGCAGCAACAACTTTGCCAAGGGAGTCCAGAATAAAAAATTTGTAAAGGAAATAAGGTTTCCTGGAATTAAGGTGGAAATACATTTCCACTTAATTTCAACAGAGTGCCCTAACAAATTGTAATGTCTGTAGTTGGCTGACAATGTAGAAATAACCCATAAATTAAAAGAAGAGTTTACTTCAGAAGACAGCTTTCTTAAATTATTTACCTTGGCTTCATCCTCTCCTGAATTGGGGAGAACATAACAGTGTTTCCCTCTCTTGATCCCTGTCTTGGCTGGTTTCTGAGGCGCTTTTGGATATAACGAAACCTTCTTAGCACAGGAGAGAACTTCCAACATAGTAAAACTGATTGCCAAAGCTAAAATAAAAGCCTGCATCCAGTAATGACATTCCTGTGATCTTGGGTGCCATATTCCTTTTGTGCTGTGGCAGTGACTTTTCCACACATTTTTATTATGTGTTTCGAATTTTTTTTTTGTGACATAGTTCACATAAATGTTCTGAGCACTCTCTTTGCCCAGCCCTGACCTCACCCCTCTATGGAGTCTCTGTAGTATTTTTGCTGTGTTGAAAACCACCAAAGGTTTCAGGCATCATTTTCCTACACATGGTGAAAATAAAAAACTATTTAATAAAACTCCAAGATAAAACAAAACACCCTCACAAACAGATTTTCCCCTGAAAAATTCTGTTTGAAAATCAAAGCTTTTTTTTTTTAAGTACAATTTGAATAGAGATCCAGGAAAGCACTGTGCCTCTCACCTTCTTCTCCTTATCAATACCCTGAATTGTCCAGAAGAGAACTGGTGAGTTTGTAGAAAACCCCTGGACAGATGTAGCCTTGGAAGTACGGCTGGTTGACCTGATGTGCTCTGCTTCTGAAGAAGTTCCTGTTCTTTCAGTGCTTGTGTCCACCTTTCTCCTTCAGCTTAGCGTCCCTTCGGTTGTGGTGACACAGCTGTTCTGGGGCTGTCCGTTGGCTCGCTGCAGTGATTTAGGTTAAATCTCAGCATTTCTGCGGTTGCAGTGGTGCAGGGTCCTGGGCAGCCTGGGCTGTGCTTGCACAGGAGGAGCCCTTCTGCAGTGCAGCGCAGGAAAAGCAGTGCAGAGATCAGGGAAAGATTGGAACTTTATTTTCTGGCTTTACTTGAGAGCAAAAGAACAGGTACTTTGTAATGACCTCACCTGAGAGTAGATCTCATTGACTACTTGGGAGGGTGGGCTGCAAGCACTCTCCTGGGGGCTGTTGTAAGTTTTTATTTTCTGAGATACTTGCAGTGACCAGAATTTGGGAGCCATAAAGGAGCTGCTTAGTCTGTTTAGGATTTTTATAAGTGTCTATGAAGTGGCACTTTTTTTTTTTTGTTAAGAGAAACCATGCGGGATACCAACTTGTCAACTTGACAACTAAACTGTCTTTTAAGATGGCCCATTCATTGCTGAAGGATGTGGACAGGTACCAGCATCCTTGTTGGTTGGTTGGTTTGGTTTGTGGTGGTTTTTTTTTTTTTGGGCTCAGGTGATCTTTAGAGCTGTCAGTTTGTTGCCTTTTGCTGGCCTTAAACTAAACAGAGTAACTCAGGATCCTGTAACCAAAGCAGCCCTTCCTAAATGAAGGTCAGTTGGATGCAGTGCTGTAACAACAGCCTTAGACCAAGGCATCTTTTGTTAAGCAGAGGAGTATTAACTGCACTGAGAGTTCTGCAAGTGGGTGGTTTCTACTGCCAAGCTCAGTAATGCTTTGTCATAATGTAAAAACAATACTGTCTGCAAGTGAAGATTTAAAAGTGTCTCCTCACATCTGTTTGTCTAAGCTTGGGAAAAGGTGCCACTGGATGAGAGGAGCAAATTCTGCTATGGCTGTGCATGTACTTGAAGGAAACGCTTTTAATTGCCAGCAAATGCCAGGGCATCTTTCATGAAGTTAGTTTTAATTTATGTTTAGACTTGATTAATAGTTACTACAATATTTGCCTTGCACATTTTTTAATGGAATGCTTAAAAACCCTTGTTTAATATGTGATCCCTTCTGTGCAATTGTGCTCTTGTACAATGTCTTTGGTGAGAATGGACTAGCACAGTTTTACCCAGAATTGTTTGGAAGACACCATTGTGGAAAGCAGAGATGACTCACAGTGCCTTGGAGGAAGAAGAGCTAGCAATTAACCACAGAGCATGGCATTATCTCTATGCCAAAGCTGGCTGAGAAAACCAGCATGTTTTCTACTTTTCTATTTCAGGAAAAGAAGTACTGCAGAGAACTATTGGCTCTTTAAGCAATCTTGATAATCCTGTCAACTGGATGAGTTTAGAACAGGTATCACAGGAGGCATGTGAATCAAAAGAAGGTGGTAGTTCCCATCTAGAAACCATTGTTATTTTTATATGATGAATAAATACATATGAAACATTCTCTTTATTTGCCAGCAGCCTCTCTGGGTGAATAAACTTGGTTGCCTAACAAGAATGTGATATTTGATAGAGCACATGGTTAGATAATAAGTATTTCTGCATAAATTTTTCTATGTAGCCCCATGTGTCTGTACTCGTATTTCTTTAGGAATATCTATATGGCATCTGTTCCTACTGCTGGCAGTTTGCCAGATGCCTGTAAATAAGGAATGTTTATTGCAAATGAAATAATAAGTATCTCTTCTCAATGTTGTTTGGTTTTCATTTGTGTTTGGTGCAGTAGGGTTCATATTGAAGGTGGCTGGACTTTACAAGCAGGATCAGGTGAAAAACACAGCAATTAAATCTTCAATTTGATTTCTTTAGAATAAAAATCTATCTTTTAAAGTGTATGTTGAATATTTTCTGTTGGGGATGTGTTTTGTTTATATTAGTGTGACATTTTCTTTTATGTCTAGTGGCCTTGACTTTTACTTATAGAGAGAATACAGTAGGAAAGGGGTTAGCTTCCATTTTGGGTTCTACTTCTTTTCTTCACCCCTCATCTCCTGAAAGATGTAAAGATGTATTGCTATTGTGGTGTGCTGACCTGGACCTGTTCTCATGGACATCTCCAGCGCAGAGCCACTAAGATGATTAAGGGAGTGGAGCCTCTCCCTTACGAGGAAAGGCTGAGAGAGCTGGCTTCTCTTTAGCCTGGAGAAAAGGAGACTGAGGGGTGACCTCCTTAATGTCTATAAATATGTAAAGGGCAAGTGTTGGGAGGATGGAGCCAGGCTCTTCTCAGTGACATCCAGTGATTATAGGACAAGGGGCAATGGGTACAAACTGAAGCATAGGAGGCTTTGGGTAAACATAAGGAAAAACTTTCACGGTGAGGGTGACAGAGCACTGGAACAGGCTGCCCAGAGAGGTTGTGGAGTCTCCTTCTCTGGAGACATTCAAAACCTGCCTGGATGTGTTCCTGTGTGACCTGATCTAGGTGATCCTGCTCTAGCAGGGGCGTTGGACTAGGTGATCTTTCAAGGTCCCTTCCAACCCCTAACGTTCTGTGATTCCTGCTGCTCCACTTCTTCCTACATAAGTGTGCAAACTCAGTTACCAAGATCGAGCCATGTTCCTTGTTTCTGCCAAGGAGAAGGTGAAAGACCTCATGAAATATTGAATTTAGCACATGGGCTGCCAGTTGTGTCAATTGCTTTAGTTCATTTAGTGAAAAGAAGAAGAAAAAAATTGTATAGATAGGAGAAGTGACGCTGAAGGAGGTGTTCAGGAGTTAATGATGCATGAGGATTGATACTCAGTTTCTAAGCATCTGAGGAGGAAGTCTTTGACAAACCTGCATGATGAGGAGCTTAGAGTTGCTTTCAGACCAGCAGGGTACTGCAAGCAGACTGTCTTGTGGGCTGGAAAAAGGCCCAGGTGAAGATTAACCCTGTAATTTAGTCTGTTGGTTAATAGTGAAATGTCAGGGTGACTTCATTAAAAAATGACTATCAAGGTGTGAATCTTCTTTGCCTTGATGAAGCCACCTGAAATAGTGATTGGTGGTTGGCATCGGCTGTGAGAAGTCAGTAAGTCGGCCTTCTAAACCTTCTCCTTAGGAGAAATTGATTTGTTAGTATTGTGGGAGACATCCACTGGGCTCTCAACAGATTAGTATCTGATGAACAGACAGTTTTTACACCTGTAATTTCAATAATATGTGATTTCTCTTTCACTTTCTACCCCTCCCACCCTGTATTTCACTAAGTAGGTGGTATGCCAGAAGATGAGCTTTCTTCAGATATGTAAACAAGAAGCTGTGGTGCAAATGACAGAAGATTGCAAAGCCTGGATTTGGTTTTCTCTTGCTGTGAGCAAAGAGCAATAACTTAAGAATTCACACTCTTGGTTTTTTAACTGGGACTAAACAGTTGTTCTGTGGAGACTGATAATTTCACCTGCCAGTGGTTGAGAGGCAGCACCAGGTTATTCCTACTGCTAGCATGAACGACCTTATTTATCCTGTCTTCTCTTCTACTGAGGATAATTTGGGCTTTCATTTTCCTTCCTGTCCTTGCCTGGTTTTGGCAGCTGATGAATAGGAGCCCTTAATGTGTGTCAAATGTTTTATACAGGGTCTGCAGGGAAGGGAGCAGGGGCATAGGCTCTATGAGAATGACCTTGTGTATTATTCTTTTGTATTCTTGGGTAGTTTTCCACCTGGAAACTACTATTGGTAGGAGAAATGTTAAAATGTTTCAGAGCTGTGAAAAAAGAATCAAGGTTGATTTTAGGCCTGTATATGGCAGAAGAGGAAATTGCAGGGCCAGGGGGAGAAAATTGTTCTCGTTGGTCACTGTGCTCCTGCTGAATTGCATAGATGTGCACATATGAAGTGAGCACTCACGCAGGCAGTCCATGTAGAGAGAGCATATACACATACATAGGCCATATGTTCATTATTTTAGAAGTTCTGTTTTCTCTTGCATTTTTATCAAGCTTTTAACAGGGCTATTTTAATTGGGATTAAATATAACTGTGTAGGATGGTAACTGAGACACAAACTCTGTGTTTTGCTCCTCGCTATGTGTCAGCAACATTCCTTGTGCTCATCCTCCACCTAGAAATGAGTTTCTTTTAACCTAGAGCCTGCTGTGAGGAAGAGAGGAGATTGCAGCATTCCTCCAGGCATGGCGGAGCTGGGTTTCATTTAAATATTTTGTCCAGAGTTGCAACACGCTCCTCTATACTTACCATGTATGAGGCAAAGCAGGCACACAAACTTAAAAATGAAATGAAAAAGCACGACAGAGATCCTGTACCTGTGCATACACATGCAAAAGGGAGCCTTCTGTCTTTCTTCTGAAGTTCAATATTTACACACGGTTTACAGAAACAGTTCTTAGCGTGGTTCCTTGAAGAGACATACCTACAATGTCAGTAAGGTCAAATAATTTTGCTGTTTTGGCTGTGAAGTAACTTTGAAATACTTTTTAAAGATACAGGACTCAAGACAAAAAGATGTGTGCCAACAGCATTTGTATCTATAGGAAGAAATAGTTTCCTGTGTTTTGTGTGTCAAAACAGTGAGACCTGGTTATAACACACATGACCTAAATTCTCAGTTTTGGAATCGCCTGCCCAAGCGATTCACTGGGTTCTAAAGTTCCTTTTTAGCATTTCATTATTGCAAATGCCTAGTAAGATTTATTAAATTGCATATTTTGTAAATTAAAGAGCTTGTAAATATAAACAGGGAAAAAGAAAACCGAACAAACACCTTTTCCATCTATGGACGTAGTAAATAAGATGAAGAATGAGGATTTCTGAGATTACTGGCAATTCTTTGCTTCTCCTATAGCAACTCTCTCCTTTCTTGTTCTTTGTGGTTCTGTTATCTACAAAAACATTCAGATTACTGTGTTAATTAGTTTATGTTAACCAGCAGAGGGCTTCCACCTCAAAGCAAACAGCCACATCCCTTGTGCAGTTTCCCTGGTATCCTCTTAATCAGAGAAGTGGGAAACAGAAAGACATTTATTGTCTAGGGTAGTTTCCTGGCAGAATGTTCCTCAATTACATGTTAATAAATATTTTTAGTGCAGTTTATTTTTAACTGGCTTCCAGTTGTTTTTAGCACAGCTGTCAGCACTTCCACAGGAAACTTGGATGGTCCAGTACAAGTTTCTTGTGCTTCATCAAAATCTTCTCTTTCTAAATTTCTAATGTAACTGGTGTGTTGCAAAGTTTCATGTGCATTTTCAGGTACTACAAGTGATTTGAGCCCCTTCTTAGAATGAACATAGCATACGCTAAGTAAAGTAGTAGGAAAGAGTAAACTGATCTTGCGATTTAGATTAAAGCCTTGCAAGTTGTATTTATAAAGACAGAATTTGTTAAAACCAATGTGTTCATCACAGAGTGTTCAAGTGCAGGGAGGAATGTATGTGGGAGACATTGTGTTAGGAAAGCACACAGCTTTCCTGGGAGGTAGGAGCTGCCCAGTGAGATGCAGGGGGTGGTTTGATTCAGAGCATCCTCGGTGTCATTTGCAACAGCAGTTTGGAGCAGGTGGGTGCCTGGTGGAGGGTCAGTGTGGTGCAGGAGTACCGAGCTGCTGAGTGCTGCCTGACTTCTGTAGCACCTTTCGAGCTTCTCTGACAGACCCCTGTAAGTGGCCTCTCGTGTTGGTCAGAACTGTTATTGATAACTTTTGGTGATTTTTGGTGAACAGGTGAGTGCCTGGGGAAAATTAAAAAAATAATCTCTTCTTCAAGCAGAAAACTTACTCCCTTCTCAAAAATACAATATTTAGTTCATCTTCACATGACTATCAAGACTTGGGGATATGTTGGCTACCAGTGGTACTTAGAATCATAAAATGTATTGGGTTGAAAGGGACCTCTAAAGGCCATCTAGTTCAACCCCCCTACGATAAGCAGGGACATCTTTAACTAGGTCAGGTTGCTCTGAGCCCTATCAAGCCTGACCTTGAATGTCTCCAGGGCAGGGGCCTCCACCACCTCTCTGGGCAATCTGTTCTGGTGATCAACCACGCTCATATTAAAGAACTTTTTCCTAATGTCTAACCTAAATCTACCCTTTTCTAGCTTAAAACCATTACCCCTCGTCCTAGCGCTACAAACCCTTGTGAACAGATCTTCCACTGCCTTCTTATAGGGCCCTTTCAGGTATTGGAAGATTGCTATAAGGTCCCCCTGGAGCCTTCTCTTCTCCAGGCTGAACAGCCCCAACTCCTTCCCTGGCCAAACCTCAGCTTTGGAGGGGAGGTAACCCTGTGGTTAAGAGATTTTTAAAAAGTTTTTACGTTATGGAAGCAGAGCCCCACAGCTCTGTTGGGCTTGTGCAGGCATCGAGGCAGGGGCTACAGCCAGTGGGACCTTTTAGCAGAGCCGTCTTAACCAGTGAGCTGTCACGGCCGCGTCAAAAAAAAACCCCAAAACACCACTAAAACTGTTAATTACTTTTTAAGCGGAGATGGTACCAACTTCCTACAAGCACATTGCGAGCATCCCTCGCTACCCCGGCACGGCTCGGCCGGCGCCGCGGGCCCGGGCCGACGCTGGCCCTGCTGCCACCTGCCGGCAGCGCCGCCGGGGCGGGCCGCGGCTCCCGCCGCCTCCTGCCCAAGCTGCCGGGGCGGCTTTCGGCTGCTTTGGGTGGGAGAATAGTTACTGGTTGCGCAGAAGGCCAACCGTATCCTGGACCGCATCAAAAGAAGCGTGGCCAGCAGGTTGAGGAAGGTGATTCTGCTCTGCTCTGCTCCTCTCTGGTGAGACCCCACCTGGAGTATAGCATCCAGCTCTGGAGTCCCAGCACAAGGAGGACATGGACCTATTGGAGTGAGTCCAGAGGAGGGCCACAAAAATGATCAGAGGGCTGGAACGTCCCTCCTGTGGAGAGAAGCTGAGAGAGTTGGGGTTGNTGTTCTGGTGATCAACCACGCTCATATTAAAGAACTTTTTCCTAATGTCTAACCTAAATCTACCCTTTTCTAGCTTAAAACCATTACCCCTCGTCCTAGCGCTACAAACCCTTGTGAACAGATCTTCCACTGCCTTCTTATAGGGCCCTTTCAGGTATTGGAAGATTGCTATAAGGTCCCCCTGGAGCCTTCTCTTCTCCAGGCTGAACAGCCCCAACTCCT